>CM019066.1:184430113-184787613 GCA_009667805.1 Leptobrachium leishanense
CCACGTGACCGCGGCTTGGGTCCTTCAAAGAGCGGAAGCGAGGGAACTTTCCCTTCGCCGCTCAGGGGTTGGATGCGCGCGGCAGCCGGGTAGAGGCTGCGAGCGCAGCCTCTACCCGGCTGCTGTGTGCATCTTGTAACCGCCGCGGCGAGCGCACAGCCGGCTCGTGCCGCGGCGGTTGTATGCGCGCGCAGCCAACCACCGCTGGTTGCGCGCGCATGCGCATAGTAAGGCTTGGCGACGGACACGCCAAGCCTTACTCTATTATAGTATAGGAATGGATTAAACAGGAATATTTTTAACAATGAATCCTATGGGATTTTGCCTGAATAAACCTGCCGCATGAAAATACCGAAGAGCAGGGCATTTCAGCAACTTTCCACTGCTGTTCGGTGTTCTCTGAATAGATGAACCATTGCTTCTCTATGGGGCAGTTCTTTTTTTTCCCTAACAGCACCGTATGTGCAGGCAATTCGTCAAAATTTGGCAAACTGCCTGCTCTCTGAATAGCCGAATGACCATGAAATGTCACCGTAGGCTGGATTTCAGTGTCCAGAAAAGGAAGGGAGTCCTAGTGGCGCATTAAATGGTTTGAATCAATGGCTCTTAGGCATAAGTGCCTAGGTAATGCTACGAGGCGTATGCCCAATTACCTATTTTGTACTTTAGATGGAGCCTAGATCTGCAATTTGTGATATAACAATAATGACTTCACATAAAAAAAATATACCTTATCGGACCAAGATATTGAACTTGTGCAAGGTCACAAAATCATCAGAAAAGGCGGTGATAATGGGCCTTTCCAGCATGCATAATATATATACTGTAAAGTGCAAATGGTAAACCACATGTGTAAATGCATATGTAAAGTGCATGTGCTCATAAAGAGAGTCCTTTTATAAAGTGCATACACAATTTTGTGTCCAAATAAAGTGCACGAAAATCTAGAAATAATGTCTTCAAGAAAAATTGTTCATTGCTGAATACTTCCTAAACCACAAAAGTGCAAGTGCAAAAGTGCAAATGTTATGAATCCATACAAATGTTCACAAGTCACTGGAAAACAAATTGATTGCGCTGTGGAAATTGGTGTCCAGCCGTCGCGTCCTTTGTCCTCAATTGATAGATCTCAGTGTATATACAAAGGGGAGAAAAAGAGAGAAGAAAAGACAATCGTGCAGACTGTTTGGGTGCAAAGTTCTGGTGAGTATGCAATAGAAACTCACTCACAGATTATTGAGCCTAATAGGTCCCGGCTCTAGGTTGAGGCGCCTTTCGCCAAATATAGGGTGGCGTTCCCCTTCTTTCCGTCCTCCAATTAGCCTCAAAATAAGCACACATAGAGAGACGGCGCTCCCATAGCGTAACACAATTTATAGATACACAATAAAGTTGTAGAGTCAGTCTAACTACCCGATGTTGGAGCCTCATATATGTCAGGCTCGGCTTGTGAGCGAATGGTACTCCTTAATTAGGTGAGTACCTAACCCCTCTTTTGCAAGACAGCTCCCAGCTCCTGCCTTCAGATCTGGGTCAATTTCAGATTCAGCGAGTGGGGGAAAGACCCCCTGCTCTTGTACTTCCTTTGGACCTCAGGTTACAGTAAGAGAGGAAAAGATTTAACAGGCAAATCCAATATGGTGGAATAAATAAATAATAAAAAAGTGAAAATTGTAAAAATATATATTTTATTTAAAAAATGGAGGGGTTACTGCAACTCGTTTCGCACGCCTATTCAGCAAATTACACCTGGGGACAATTAGAACTGTTATTTAGAGTATATAAATTGTGATTTATACTGCTACCTGTAAACCGACTGAGGAAGCCACGTTGCGTGGCGAAACGCGTCTGGGTATACTGGCTGTGCCAGATTCATTTATTTTATCCATTTTATTCGTTTTTATGTTCAATTAAATTTTTATTTGCATCAGTCCCTGGTGTTTTGCTGACTAAAGAGGTTTTTATGGGCTTTACCTTAAATAAGTCCACTGGCGATTGATCCCAGAGCTTGGCTTTAAGCTCCAACACATGTGAGTGTAATTCCTTTATCAGTGCTTTATCGTGTGTTCAACAGACCTACGCAAGGAAGTTTTTCTTCTTTCCACATGTTTCTTTATGCACCGGCACCGGAAGTTAACCATCATCGCTGAAGGTTGTAGGTCGCCTCCTTCAGAAGAGAACAAATGACCATATGTGCTGACCCGCTCAGAGCCAGTGTTGGGGCTCTTCTTTTGTGAGTGGGAATAACATAACATCTACTGTATCTATTATTACATTTCGTCTACACTACTGTATTTCCTTTGTTTTTCATAACATATGTGGACGGTACTACACAAGAGAACCACCATAAGATCCTACAGCGACTGTCATCACGCCGCCAGTTACGTATTTGTTGTTTCGGCACTTAGCCTGTGCCTTCCTCAGTCAGTATGGCATAAGGGGGTAAGAGCCGTGCGTATCCTCTTAATAGAGTCCATAGGACTCCATTGTAGCAGATGCCGGCAGTCACATGACCAGCCGGATCTCGCATTGCGAGATCCGGCCGGTCAGCATAGTAATACGCAGGAGGAAACTGGGTGGATTTTTTCCCCAGTCTCTCCCTGCTCACGCCGGACTGAGGAGGTGGACAGAGCCGCGGTCCTCGCTGTGGGACTGGAGGTGATTATATCAAATTTTTGGGGGTGTTTCTGGATGGTGCTAACGGATTCTACAGAAGCGGAATCCATTAGCACCAAGTTCTGGCTCTGGTTAACTTTTTGTTAACCGCAGGCGGACGTTAATCAGCGTTAGAACTTTGTAATCTTAATGCTGATTAACACTTTGTGCTCCCCATTTAAGTATAGGGAGCGCAAAGTACAGTAACCTTGCGCTGAATAGCGCAAGATACCAAACGCTAACGGATTACTTAACCCATTAGAGTTTGGATTGAAATATGCAGTAAATACTTGGGCTACCGTTAGCGCCAAGTATGTTTTTGGCCCTGAATTTTGCTGTCCATTACATGGTAAGTGGATAATTACCAATGCAATATAATTATAGCATGTCAGACAATAAGGTATGTAAATAGAATACATTAACGTTTTCTTGTATCTAGAGTTACAAACCAGACAAAAAACAAAATCAGAGTTGCTTGCTATCTAGTGAATCATATCTAGCGGCAAATAAATGCTTGCCTGTAGACGAAGGCCCAAGAAGGCTGAAACGATCGTCGGGGGTTGCTGCAACTCTCGTGCAGGGTTGACGTTCTTGGCAATCAGCACTGGCCACCCTTTTTGGATGAGAGCAGGCTGATTTGCATATGGAGCATTCATCCCTGTAATGGCACATACAAGCTAAAACCTTGTGAGACCTGAGCGAGCCCCCACCGTAGAGCAGGCCATTAGTGCCGTTGCTCATTCTCAGGATCCTCACAAACCCCTCTTCTCCTCACTATTAGTCTACAGGGTTATCCAGACATGGACCCCTTGCTTGGTGTGCCTAGAGGTTGTCAGCTATACCCTCCTGACGAGGCCCAAGAAGGCCGAAATGATCGTCGGGGTTGCTGCACCTCTCGTACAGGGATGACGTTCTTGGCAATCAGCACTGGCCACCCTTTTTGGGTGAGAGCAGGCTGATTTGCATATGGAGCAGTCATCCCTGTAATGGCACATACAAGCTAAAACCTTGTGAGACCTGAGTGGGCCCCCACCGTAGAGCAGGCCATTAGTGCCGTTGCTCATTCTCAGGACCCTCACAAACCCCTCTTCTCCAGCCGGATCTTGCATTGAGAGATCCGGCCGGTCAGCATAATGATATGCAGGGGGAGACTGGGGGGACTTTTTCCCCAGTCTCTCCCTGCTCCCACGGGACTGAGGAGGTGGACTGAGCCGCGGTCCTCGCCGTGGGACAGGAGTATGTCAAATTTTTGGGGGGGTTTCTGGATGGGGCTAACGGATTCTACAGAAGCGGAATCCATTAGCACCAAGTCCTGGCTCTGGTTAACTTTTTGTTAACCGCAGCCGGACGTTAATCAGCATTATAACTTTGCAATCTTAACGCTGATTAACACTTTGTGCTCCCCATTTAAGTATAGGGAGCGCAAAGTACAGTAACCTTGCGCTGAATAGCGCAAGATACCAAACGCTAACGGGTTACTTAACCCATTAGAGTTTGGATTGAAATATGTGGTAAATACTTGGGCTACCATTAGCTCCAAGTGTGTTTTTGGCCCTGAGTTTTGCTGTACATTACATGGTAAGTAGATAATTAACAATGCAATATAATTATAGCATGTCAGACAATAAGGTATGTAAATAGAATACATTAACGTTTTCTTGTATCTAGAGTTACAAACCAGACAAGAAAACAAAATCAGAGTTCCTTGCTATCTAGTGAATCATATCTAGCGGCAAATAAATGCTTGCCTGTAGACAAAGAAAGCTGAAGAAGAGAAAATGAAAAATGATGAGATCAATAAAAAAATGAGAGATAACTCCTTAGCATTTATTACAATGTAAACTTCTGTTATTGTTGGATTTCTTGTTCCTGATTATTATAGTAATTGTTACATCAAAGTCATAAATTTCAATACATGCTATTTGTAAAGAATAACTAGATTTTTTACTTTGAGGTATGTATATATATCAGTTCATATAACAGTAGGCGAACAGATAAATATGTCGATGCAATGTGTTTCAGTTCACTGAACTCAACATTTTCAATTACTTCAAATCAATCATATTTTCTAATCGCCCTTCAATGGAATTATTTCCAAGTACTTATATGCTTAACAGCTGTCCTTATATTCTTAACTTGATACAAAATATTTTTCTCTCTTACATAAATATACGTAAAGTATTGAACAGATAGCCAAATTACATTTTTATTAATATTCTTCAGATTACTTTGAGTGTTATGAAAAGCAGATATCATTATATTACAAGAAAACAATGCTGTAAATGAACTGTTAGATTGTAACTTAAGGCCAGCAGTAGCTTAAATGAACCATTTAGGTCAAACAAGAGAATGATGCATAATAGACGAAGTAATGTTAGCAGTTTGCTAGGGCAGACACCTACCAAAATAAAGGAGACAAAACACTCATTTTCTTATACAAATTTGCAACTAGTTTGAACATTAACAAATCAAGTGGAAAAAAGTATTACAGACTAACAAGGTTATTCAAAAAGTACAAAAAAGTCACTGACATTGCCGTGCTCTCTGATTCACCTCACTTTGGTGAGTCTGACCCGCTGACCCAACGGTGAATTCAGCATTAACTGCAGGGTCCCCAAAGTGTGGCGAATTGGGCTCCGAATGCCGACACCAACTGCAAACATGTCGGCTGCAGCCACCAACGCACTGGACAGTCACCGCAAACCCGCCAGACAGCTGCCAAACGTGCCCACAAGCAGCGAACGGCCCACCGAACAGACCGTCAACCAGCCGCAGAAAAAAGCCGACAAGCTGCCGGATGGGTAAAGAAAAAAAAAAACGATTGAAACTTTAAAAATTTGAAACGCTGTTTGCAAAAAAAACAATGAACGAAAATGTTTGGAATTAACATATAAGGTGCTTTGAATAATAATAGAAAGGTCTGTTACAGAAAAAAGAAAAAACGCTATTAAAAATAAAAATAAATGAATAATAAAAATATACAAATAGGAAAGAAATTTTGCCGAAGAAATCCTGAAAAATGCCTTAAATATCCTAAAAAGAATAAAGAGATTTTTTGCTGCAGATTAAAAGAATAAACTGTTTAATAGATATTGCATAAAAACGGGAATATTTTTTACATTGAAACCTATGGGATTCGTCTGATTAAACCTGTCGAATGAAACCACTGAACATCAGGGCATTTCACCGACATTTCTCTGCTGTTTGGTGTTCTCTGAATAGATTAACCATTGCTTCTCTATGGGGATTCCACTGCTGGTGAACAGCACTGTATTTCGCCGGCAATTCACCAAAATTTGGCAAACTGCCTGCTTTGTGAATAGCCGAATGGCCACAACATTGCAGCATGCGGGGAAATTCAATGTTCGGTGCAATTTCGGGGAAAGTTTGGCTCTTTGTGAATAACCACTTAAATTATTAAAACTAAAAAAGAGATTGTCCATTATCCAAATGCTCTTGGTGAGCTCTGTTTAGACATGTATGACCCCCTGTTCAATGCGTAGTAGAACCACTTAACATAAATAAGTTTACAGGACACACTTGGCACTAATACATATTTTGTGAGTGCCACCGATAACATGTTCTTTAAGCATGTATTGACACTATAAACATAAAAAAGATGTATAATTCAACAGGTTAATGCAAAAGCAGTTTTCTTCATCCCTCTTTTTGTTTTACGTGGCTGCCAACTCTTTTCCCGTCTCATTTTGGAGAGGATTGCTATTGCATTCATGTCTATGTATGAAACTCAAGAACCTTTTTAGCAGCACTGCTGAAAAGAAACAGAAACCTGAATCGCACCTCGTACAGATATAATAACTGCAGAATGAGGATGCTTATCGGGTTTCCAAAGAATCACATTTATTATTGATCTGGTCTCCTCGATAGCACAGAACAAAACATAGAGCTTTGCCAGATACAGAAGAATCAACAGACCAAAAGTTCAAGCGAATGTGTTTATTGTTTCACTGTAAAAGTCACGAAAATAATTTATTCAATCACACAAACATGCATTGAAGAATGATGCTGAATGGCAGTCTGCACTAAATTTAAACAAGTTTCAAGTCATGCAAGAAGCAAGTATTGCATTATATTAAAAAAGATGTGTTTTAAGTAACATATGGAGTTTAAAATTTGTGCCTGGGAA
This sequence comes from Leptobrachium leishanense, assembly GCA_009667805.1. Taxonomy (NCBI): domain Eukaryota; kingdom Metazoa; phylum Chordata; class Amphibia; order Anura; family Megophryidae; genus Leptobrachium; species Leptobrachium leishanense. Next base: position 184,436,916 of record CM019066.1, read on the forward strand.
TTATAGACCTGTGAGCTTAACATCTGTAGCTGGGAAAAGTATTTGAGGGGTTACTAAGGGATAATATTCAGGAATTTATTGGGAGGTATAATGTAATTGGCAAAAATCAGCATGGTTTCATGAAACACAGATCATGTCAGACTAACCTAATTACGTTCTATGAGGAAGTAAGTAGAAGTATAGATCAGGGGGTCCCAGTGGATGTGATTTATAGGATTTTGCTTTAGCTTTCGACACAATTCCACACAAAAGGTTACTATTTAAATTAAGAAAAATTGGTCTAGATGAAAATACTTGTTCTTGGATAGAAAACTGGCTAAAAGATAGGGTACAGAGAGTGATCATAAATGGTACATTTTCAAGATTGACATTCGTGGTAAGTGGTATACCTCAGGGGTCTGTAATAGGATCAATTCTATTCAATTTATTTATAAATGACCTTGAGATAGGCATTGAAAGCCATGTGTCAGTGTTTGCAGATGACACAAAACTAGGAAAAGTAATACAATGTGAACAGGATGTTACTTCGCTGCAGAGGGATTTAGATAGATTGGGGGACTGGGTACTTAAATGGCAGATGAAATTTAATGTAGATAAATGCAAAGTTATGCACTTTGGAGTGAATAACACACAAACAACTTATACCCTAAATAGTACGGAGTTAGGGAAATCCAAGCAGGAGAAGGATTTGGGAATAATCATAGACTTCAAACTAAGTAACACTGCGCACTGTCAAACAGCAGTCGCCAAGGCCGGCAAGGTATTGGCATGCATTAAAAGGGGAGTTCACTCTCAGGATGAAAACATAATTTTGCCTCTTTATAAATCAATGGTAAGACCGCACCTTGAATATGCTGTGCAATTTTGGGCACCTATCTTAAGAAAGGATATTATAGAGTTAGAAAACTTGCAGAATCGGGCGACTAAATTAATAAGGGGAATAGAAGGTTTACGTTACGAGGAAAGGCTAACAAGTAGAGATGTGCATGCATTTTTTTAAAATTTCGTTTCAGCTTGTTCGGTTTTTTTAAATTTTCGTTTCGGCTCGTTTCGTCTCACTGTTTCGTATCGACTTTCATTTCGTGATATTGGAAATTTTCGGTCTTTCGGATCGTCTTTTCTCGTCGTTTCAAAGGGTCTATTTCGTTAGACGAATGGTATTTCGACTTAGACGAATGGTATTTCGAATGCTCCATTATTTCGGTTGATAAGGTAATTCTGCCGATTCGTTCCTTTGGACGTATCGTTTTTTATGAAAGATCCTTTTTTTCTTATGAATATGCATTGCACAACTTTATTTAATCATATTATAAAGGTATGAAAGGAAAAAAAAATAACAAAACTATTTACCGCTACTGAATATGAATCCGCACACTGCCGGGCAGCACCTCTACAGTATAATAATGCAGCATATGATTCCACACACTGCCGGGCAGCACCTCTATAGTATAATAATGCAGCATATGATTCTGCACACTGCCTGGCAGCACCTCTACAGTATAATTAATGCAGCATATGAATCCGCACACTGCCAGGCAGCGCCTCTACAGTATAATAATGCAGCATATGATTCCACACACTGCCGGGCAGCACCTCTATAGTATAATAATGCAGCATATGATTCTGCACACTGCCTGGCAGCACCTCTACAGTATAATTAATGCAGCATATGAATCCTCACACTGCCAGGCAGCACCTCTACAGTATAATAATGCAGCATATGAATCCGCACACTGCCAGGCAGCGCCTCTACAGTATAATAATGCAGCATATGAATCCGCACACTGCCGGGCAGCACCTCTACAGTATAATAATGCAGCATATGAATCCGCACACTGCCAGGCAGCGCCTCTACAGTATAATAATGCAGCATATGAATCCGCACACTGCCAGGCAGCGCCTCTACAGTATAATAATGCAGCATATGAATCCTCACACTGCCGGCCAGCACCTCTACAGTATAATAATGCAGCATATGAATCCGCACACTGCCAGGCAGCGCCTCTACAGTATAATAATGCAGCATATGAATCTGCACACTGTCGGGCAGCACCTCTATAGTATAATAATGCAGCATATGATTACGCACACTGCTGGGCAGCACCTCTACAGTATAATAATGCAGCATATGAATCTGCACACTGTCGGGCAGCACCTCTATAGTATAATAATGCAGCATATGATTCCGCACACTGCTGGGCAGCACCTCTACAGTATAATAATGCAGCATATGATTCCGCACACTGCTGGGCAGCACCTCTACAGTATAATAATGCAGCATATGATTCCGCACACTGCCGGGCAGCACCTCTACAGTATAATAATGCAGCATATAATTCCGCACACTGCCGGGCAGCACCTCTACAGTATAATTAATGCAGCATATGAATCCTCACACTGCCGGGCAGCACCTCTACAGTATAATAATGCAGCTTATGATTCCGCACACTGCCGGGCAGTACCTCTACAGTATAATAATGCAGCATATGATTCCGCACACTGCCGGGCAGTACCTCTACAGTATGATAATGCAGCATATGAATCCGCACACTGCCAGCAGCACCTCTACAGTATAATAATGCAGCATATGATTCCGTACACTGCCGGGCAGCACATTACTTCTAATGTTGAGGAGATTGCGGCTTTAGGCTAGGGTCAGACGAACGCATTTTCGCGTTGTCTGTGAAAAAGTGCGTTCGAACGAATGGACGCATTTTTTCACAGAGTACGCGATAGCGGTCATATGATGCGCATTTGCGTTCGTGTTTTTGTACGGATCATCAATAAAACACTTTTGCATCTGGACGTTATGTTGGCCGGACATTAGCAGTGTCTGACATCTCCAAATCACGCACACATGCCGCTAGCGGACGCAGCGCACTCTGTACGACCGTACTAGTGGTTTCACGTTCTCGACAAAATGCGATCGTTTGCCACTTGCGTTGCGTGGACGAACTTTCGTGCGGCCGTACTTCGTGTGTTCCCCGGCATTGGACGTCATTTGCTGCTAGCACGGCCGTGATTTCGTGCGGCTAAACGCACGTTAAAACTGCTTTCGTCTGACCCTAGCCTCATTGTGCTGCAGTTCATAGTAACTTTCAGGTTTTTGTGCTTTCTCACAGGAATTGCCAGCTCTATGATCGTTACAATTTTGAGCCTTAGTAAATCTAGGCCATTGTTGTTATTTCTCTACTTACAGTATAAAAACCTGGAATTTCATAAGAGTGTTTACATTTTTTATATTATTTGTAATGTATCAAGAGTATTATAAGATAATAGTGCGTTACTGAACAAATTCAGTTGAAACTGAATATTCCAAATTACATAATATTTTTCTAAATTTAAAGATGTATCGGTATATATAATATATTTCTGTTTGTTTTCTTGTGCACTAAATTATGTGGGTCATGCATGGACTGTATATTTCAGGGAAAAAAAGGTGTTGAAATAGACGGCTAAGAGAAGAAAAAGTGGTATCCTGAGACCATTAAAATCAATGAATAGAGTTTAAAATCAGCAAGATGTGAGACTGTAGCCTTAGCAACAAAGAATAAGCACTGGGCTAGTTACTTTAATATGATATAAAGACAAAAAAAAAAACAGAGATTTTCCACTGCATAAAGTCTGCTGAATTCCTAATGCTGGTGCTGCCTTCTACTGGCTAGTTTTGACATTTACACATATTAAAATGATCCTGGCTTTTAGGCTGGGGTCAGACGAGCGTGATTTCTACGGACTGTACGTCCGTGCAGTACGGACATCGTCAGTACGGATGACGCAGTAGTGGCCACACAGTCCGTTTTTTTCACTGAAGTTATTTTTGACAGATGTAGGAGGGAAAAATAAATTACAATGAAAAAACATTCTGTCCGTCAAAAATGCTGGACGTATAAATGCAGTCCGTCTGACCATGCTCCATCACTCACACACAAAGCTATGCAGACGTTATGGACGTGGCGCACTCCGCACGTCCGTTCTAGCAGTATTACGTTCTTGCCTAACCTGCGTCCGTTTGCAGCGTCCGTCATGCGTCCGCAGTTCAGTGCGGACGTACTTCATGTGTCAGGCTCCAATGGACTTTCTTTCATGCTATCACGGACGTACTTTTAGGCGCAATCACGGACGTGAACACTACGCTCGTCTGACCCTAGCCTTATAATCAGAAATAGAAATGCCGGACATGTTAATAACAGAAAAATCATAGTATTAAGTGGGTTTTGTGATGGTTTAATAATGTTGTGTTTTACTTTTATTTCATTTTTCCACTGTTCACAGCTTGTGAGAATGTTTCTTGCTTGCGTCCCATATGCATCTCTTTTTACAGCCCAGTTTTCAGTGCACTCTGGCAATCTGGCAGTACATTCAACAATGAAAATTTGTTAGTTCTGATGGGATAAGATATTACAAAAATATATGGCTAGAAAAGAACAATTAGCTCTACGATAATTATTAAACATTGGTCAGATCACTACTGGCCCATTAATGGTGAGCCACAGGGCCAGATTAACATAGGATGGAGCATGCTGATAGAGCAGAAGCTCCAGGCCCATTCCCAGAATAGGCCCAGAGAAAGGATAATTATGCATGCATGGATGGGCATTTGGACCCATGTATCTCCATCTGCATAGAAGCTAAAGGGTCATGTGAGGTATCACTGGAAAGGACAGATTGTGGCCTTTCCAATGATACCAAGCCTGACCAGGTTTTATGTAACAATTAAAATAAAATACATATTTCTTTATTTTTTTTGTTTTCTTTCTATCACAGCAATATTTTTTCACTTTTCAATTATAAAGTGAACAATGATGGTGCACTAACTAGCCATCTCATTTCTCATGTAACCAACAAGTGTGGAGGTGATGGCACAATCCATTATTATGAATTGCTACATCAAAAACCTAAGGCTAGGGTCAGACTAACGCATTTTTCGCTTTGTCTGTGAAAAAGTGCGTTCGAACGAATGGACGCATTTTTTCACGGAATACGCGATAGCGGTCATACAATGCGCCTTTTCGTCCGTGATTTTGTACGGATCATCAATAAAACACTTTTTGTGTCTGGACGTTATGTTGGCCGGACATTAGCAGCGTCTGACGTCTCCCAATCACGCACACACGCCTCTAGCGGACGCAGCGCACTCTGTACGTCCGTACTAGAGGTTTGACGTTCTAGAAAAAATGCGTTCGTTTGCCACTTGCGTTGCGCGGCCGAACTTTCGTGCGGCCGTACTTCGTGTGTTCCCCGGCATTGGACGTCATTTGCTGCTAGCACGGCTGTGATTTCGTGCGTCTAAACGCACGTTACAACTGCTTTCGTCTGACCCTAGCCTAAACCGCCGCACTGCAACGAAGAGCACTGGGTGGCGTCACTAATCCTTACACCGCACAAGGTCAAGTGAGGCATTCCTGGACAGGTCAGAGTCTGGCCTTTGCAATGATACCAAACATGACCATGTAATATCTAAAAGAAAAGAAAGCAAAAAACTTTATTTATTTTTTGTTCCAAATCGATGGTATTGTCAATTTGTCACATATAAAATTAGCAATACCACTGCCATTACTCCCCTTGTCATTTCCCACGCTGGGAGCAAGGTCATTGTTTTACAAAATCCTCCAAAACACAAAGGAAATATTTCATTACATTTTTTGGTTAACCACTTCGATGCTGAGGACGCGCTCAGCGCGTCCTCAGCATTCCCGCTGGTATGCGGAGGAGCGCGTCCTCCCATTGGGGTCAGCGTTCGGCCAAGTTCCGGCCGATCGCTGGCCCCCCCGGTGCGGGCTGACATCCTGGATGTCAGCCGCGCATCCGGGACCACAGCCGCCCGAATTAGGTGTCATCGCGGCAGCGCGATGACACCTAATTCAGGCGCCCCCCCCGCATGTGCGGAGGAGGCGCCTGAAAGGGAGGGTGGGAGGTCCTTCGGACCTCTCTCCCTCCCGATCGGCGGCTCTGCGGGGGTTAACCCAGGCATCATTTGGAAGGGCACAGCCTGCCCTTCCAAATGATGCCTGGCATTAACCCCTGGGGAGCTGGATCGCGAATCGGCGCTGAAAAGCGCCGATTCGCGATCCTTTCCCGGAGCTGGCCGACATCTTGGATGTCGGCCAAGCCTCCGGGAACTCCCCCTGAGGACTGGCGTCATCGTGCGTAGCACGATGACGCCAGTCCTGGACTTAACCCTTAACTGCCACAAACGGTGGAGATAGGGAGTTCCAATGAACTCCCTATCTCCCGATCCGTGGCAGTTAGGGGTTAAATTTTGGTATGGTTGGATCGGCCAGAGCATGGCCGTTCCAACGATACCAAACATGAAAGTGAAAAATTTTGTAAAAAAAAAAAAAAATGAAAAATAAAAATAAAAAAAAATTAAAAAAAAATTATAAAAAAAAAATAAACACTTTTTTTTTTTTTTTTGGTTTGTTAATGCAGCAATATTGTTCCCATTTCAATTATAATGTGAACAATGATGCTGCACTAACGATTTTTGTATGCGGTGCGTTTGTTAAAAATCGCGTAATTTTCCCCCAAAAAAAATGTAACGAGACCCCATCTCTAATTTTTTTAACAAGCGCACCCCATACAAAATATAACCGCAATTGCTCGCATGTTAAAATGTGAAAAAAAACACTGTACACATTGTAAATTATTGAAAATACATATTTTATTGCATTTTTTGTTATAATATACAGACATGACATAACGTATACATATAATAATGACATATTATGAATCTACCGAGTCTGACGGAGAGAACGATATATAATATGTCTGGGTCATATACTAAAATAAGCCTTCAAAACACGTTTAAACATGATGAGCAAAACCGGTAAAAATGACCTCAGCACAGGGGCGGGAAAAGCCTCAGCAGCGAAAGGGTTAAAATTGTATATTTTCTCAAAAAATAATTTTACAAGCTGTATCTGTATCTGCACTATTAAACAACCTAAAATATGTTTTCATTTCACTAAATTCCAAAAAAAGTCCATCAAAATCATCAGATCCAGGCCCATAGAGATCTAAATCTGGCCCTGGTGATCCAAAGAAGGGGAAAATCTGTGCATTAATGAGTCTATTCCAGACAAACTGTTTCAGCATCGCGATCATACAGGTGACCCACCAGGGTCTCAAGTGAAAAGTGGCGCTGTCGTTTTAATTACAATGCGGACCATTTTATCACAATGCTGCTCATACACACGCGTGTACCCCATACACGTAAAAAAAAATGTAATATAATCTATTTGAATAATGATTATAGATTATATAACATGTTTCAGCATCTCGAGCCTGAATAATTTTTTTTCCTATTTCCTGATACCATCAGCAGCACCGCAGGTATGGCTCCTGGAGTCCACAGCACTTCATGGAGCCAGCGCATGAGCTCTGCAAGAGGTTGCTTCAGCAGGGATGCTTGGGAATCAGAATTCAGAAACAAACACCTTGAACATTTTGTTCCCAGTCTTCTGCTTCTCCCAGCCAGAGGAAGCAGTGAGTCGTGCTGCCCTCTGCAACATTGGATCCAAGGGGAGAAAGGGATTTTTCAATCCTTTTAGACTCAAGCGTTAAGGGAAGAACCTGTGTAAACGATAGAGTACAGAGAGTGGGTGATAAATGGTTAAATGTCCCTCATGGGTCTGTTATAGGAACAATTCTATTCAATCTATTCATAAATAATATTGAACTAGGCATCGAAAGTCATGTATCAGTGTTTGCAGATGACACAAAACTAGGAAAAGTAATACAATGTGAGCAGGATATCACTTCGCTGCAGAGATATTAGATTGCAGATTAAATTTAATGTACAGTGGCAAGAAAAAGTATGTGAACCCTTTGGGATTACGTGGAGTTTTGCATGAATTGGGCATAAAATGTGCTCTGATCTTCATCTAAGTCACAACAATTTGAAAAACACAGTCTGCTTAAAATAATACAACACAAACATTATATGTTTTCATGTGTTTATTGAACAGAAACATGTAAACATTCACAGTGCAGGGTGGAAAAAGTATGTGAACCCCTAGCCTAATGACTTCTCCAAGAGCTAATTGGAGCCAGGAGTGAGCCAACCTTGAGTCCAATCAGTGGGATATTATTAGATGCGTTGCTGAAAGCTGTCCTGCCCTTTAAAAACACACACCAGTTTTGGGTTTACTGGTTTCAAGAAGCACTGCCTGATGTGAACCATGCCTCGCAGAAAAGAGCTCTCAGAAGACCTACGATCAAGAATTGTTGACTTCCATGAAGCTGGAAAGGGTTACAAAAGTATCTCCAAAAGCCTTGATGTTCATGTGTCCACGGAAAGACAGACGGTCTACAAATGGAGAAAGTTCAGCACTGTTGCTACTCTCCCTAGGCGTGGTCATCCTGTAAACATGATATGTATTATTTTAAGCAGACTGTGTTTTTCAAATTGTTGTGACTTAGATGAAGATCAGAGCACATTTTATGACCAATTCATGCAAAACGCCACGTAATCCCAAAGGGTTCACATAATTTTTCTTGCCACTGTAGATAAATGCAAGGTTATGCACTTTGGAATGAAGAACACACAATCAATTTATACCCTAAAGCAGGGGTCATTAAACTTGGCCCTCCAGATGTTTTGGAACTACATCTCCAGTTCCAAAATATCTGGAGGGCCATGTTTGATGTCCCCTGCCTTAAAGGATATCGAATTAAGGAAATCAAAGCAGGAGAAGGATTTGGGAATAGTCAGAGACTTCAAACTAAACAACAATGTGCAATGTCAAAAGGCAGTCACCAAGGCCAGCAAGGTATAGGCTGAAATTAAAAGAGGAATTTTATCTCAGGAAACGGAGGCTCATATTATAATGCCAAATTCTTTTAATACCACTTCCAGCAGCAAGAAGAAAAACAAACTTTTTCAGGGACACCCCTGTAAAATGTAATGGTAGTGTCCATAGTCCTGGCAACCCCCCTATGAATCGTCCAGCCCACTCCCAGAATCCTCTCTTTTTCTTGCTGCTTCGAGGAGTGAGATGAGTATTTCTTTTCTCCTCTACTTCTGTGTAGTTTTGCATTAATTTAACGTTATGTTACCTCATGATTGCTTATATTTCTATATGAATTGTTCGTGTGACCGCACTAGTTATTACTGTGTAATTCCTGCTGGCGTTTTGTGTATATTTTGCTCCCAGGGTTCGTCAGCCTCCCGTGATTCAACTACCACAGCGGGGGGGGGGCTGATTGCCAGTGGTGTTCGGAGGATTCGCCTCTGTTTCACCGCGTTCCGGCGCACGGGGGCACCTTCCCCGGCGTTTCGGACCGTTTTGGCTTCGAGCCCCGGCGCTTGCAGGTGCTGCCGCATGCGTTTAGAGTTTTCTCCACACGCGCGGCCGCCATTTTGGTTGACGAGTTCTCACGCGCTTTCAGTGGCCATTTTAACTCGCGGTACGCTTTTACTGTGTGAACATGTCGCAGACCGCACGCTCCGCTTCAGAAGATAGGGAAATGGTTGCAGACCCCGCGAATATCTCGGAGCCTGTCTCCGATTCCTCTCCCGATCCACCTCAACTAGTCAGGGAGTCCTCGGGGGCTCCGGCGCTGCCATCAACAGATGTTCTGTCAAAATCCCTCACGGACTTTGCCTCGGCTATGGGGACCATGTCAGCTACACTGTCCCAATTGCTGGCTCCAGTGGGTCCTGTGGACCACGTCAAGCAAGGTACGGATTCCCTAACTGGCAAAGCATCCAGCTCTGCGCACCCAGGCATCGTGCATCGCAAGGCGCTGGCTAAGACAAAGCACTCTAAGACTCACTCAAAAAGGAAAGCCTATGATGATAGGGTTACCCCTATAAAAGAGAGCGTGGGACGGCCCCGCAAACGAGATCATGATAGTAGGGTTATCCCTACAAAAGAGAGCGTGGGACGGCCCCGCAAACGCGCTTCCCCTCCTCGGGGTAAGCATGACAGGTCCTGGAAGAGTGCCAGGGCTCAAACGGCTGCCTCCAGCTCTGACACTTCCAGCACCTGGACCCTTTCTTCTGAGAACTCCTCCAGTGAAAGTTCCAGGGCAGGTTCCCCTGCACCTGTGAAAAAGAACGCACTGACTTTATACTCCTATGCTGCGTCAGAGGATGATTTTTTCGAACCCGAATCCCTTAAGCATCCACGCTCAGCGGAATGGGTTGCCTCCCCAAAAGTGGATAAGATGCTCCTCAAACGGGTTAGAAAACCCCTTGAACGTAAGGTCCGCTCCCGTATTCGCACGGAGTGCCCCAGACCTATCACATCTAAAAATGTGCTTCAGACTCCTGAGCTGAGCGAGCAAATGGCACAGTTTATGGCCAATACGGGTTGGAACGCTCGCAGGGGCGTGGATTTTTCATTTCGGTCCTGCCGGGACAAGTTACTCAATGTTTTTGGGCCTTTCTCCCAGCTATTAGAGGCTATTGAACATGCCCATGTTACGGGTATTGCTCCTAAGATTTCCACCCTCCGTGGTTGGGCTCACCACACACTTTCCCTCCTCGGGAATGCCAATACAGCGCTAGCTACAGAGCGCAGAAAATCCATATTGCTACGCATAGATCCAGGCCTGATCTCCCTGGCTTCTCATGAACCGGGCCCAGACGCAGAGGGCGATTTGTTTGCAAAGACTATTATTTCAGATATGAACGCATATTCCAACTCCTTCACGACTATCACCAATGTCAAAACCAAGATGCGCCCTCGCACGTTGGCTCCGTTGGCTTATGTCCCTTGCTGGGGTTGATGTCTCTATTTTTGGGGCTCACTCCGTGCGGGGCGCTATGGCCTCTCTGGCTCTCACGGTGGGTTGCAGGCTGGAGGACATTATGTCGGCCGCGGATTGGTCCCGAGAATCCACGTTCCGGGACTTCTATTTCCGCTCTGACGTTCATTGGGCTGCCTCAGTTTTGCCTTAAAGCTTTGAACTGGCAGAGATAAAATTCCGGATTTCCCTATTACCATGACGGGAAGTCCTAATTTTATAAAGGATAAACGGAGGCGAGTATTATTCCCACCCTTTGTTTCTCACCCGCCCGGTTTGTTTTTCATTGTATTGTTTACCAGTCTCATAATAAACTATATTGAGTTCCATATGACTACCTTTGTGTTGGGTCTATGTCCTTGCGCGCTCGCCGTCTGTGCAGTTACTCGCTAGCGGCGCTGCGCTTGGTCTGCTCTGCTGCTCTGATATCTATGTGCATCTGTTCCAGTTGCCCGCGATTGACGATTTGTCTCTCTTCTTTTATTCCAGTTACTTAAGTTGCTGAGCTGTCTGGGTGGTGCCCGTTGCAAGCTTCCTGGCTCCCTTCGCTTCTTCTGATGCATATGTTTCTGTATTCCAGCCGTTTCAGTTTCTTCTCCGTTCTGGGTTCAAGTTCAAGTGTTCAAGTGTTCGGGATACAAGTTCAAGTGTTTTCTTGTCATCGTTCCCAAGAAAAAGAGAGGATTCTGGGAGTGGGCTGGACGATTCATAGGGGGGTTGCCAGGACTATGGACACTATCATTACATTTTACAGGGGTGTCCCTGAAAAAGTTTGTTTTTCTTCTTGCTGCTGGAAGTGGTATTAACCCCTTCCCGACCGCTGACGTACCCTGTACGTCCTGTGTTCGGGTCTCCCTTAGACCCGATGACGTACAGGGTACGTCAGCGGCTCCAAATCCCCCTCCCGCCCGATACTCACCTCCCTCGTCGGATCCCACGGCGATCTGACAGGGAGGAAGCCTGCCCATGTGATTTACATGGGCAGGCGAGGCTGATGACGTCGCCACGCTGCGTGGTGACGTCATCAGAAGGTGCCCCCATGTGTTTCAATGGAGGGGAGGGGGGGCTCCTTCGGAGCCCTCTATCTCCCCAACCATTGAAGCTAGGGAGATGCCGTTTGCACCACTGGAGAGGGGAGAGCCTCCCCTTTCCAGCGGTGTATGGCATTAACCGTTTCGCCGCCGGATCACGTTGCGGCGCCAATTGGCGCCAAAACGCGATTCGAACCTGGAGGGGGGCTGACATCTTGGATGTCAGCCTAGCCTCCAGGTCCACCCCCACCCACTGACAACCTCACCATATGTGTGAGGATGTCAGTGGGCCAGTTAACCATCTAGCTGCCATGTAGAGATAAGGGGATCCTAAGGATCCCTTTATCTCCCGATCCATGGCAGCTAGATGGTCATATTTGACATCATTTGAAAGGCCTGATCATGGCCTTTCAAATGATACCAAACATGACCAGGTTTGGTTTAAAAAAAAAAAAAATGTGTTTTTTTTTTTACATTTTTTTGTCTGGGGGGGGGTTTAATTAAATAGGACCTAGGCTGACATCTCAAAATAATTAGCACAAAATGGTCAGAATGAGCGCAGCGCACATAGGTGAACTGGCTCAGCAGTGAAAGGGTTAAAAGGTAAAAACATGTAAAAATTGGGTATTTCTATTCTCGGGATAAAATTTGGAAACTATTTAGCCGGGGTCTTTATTGGTGGTTGTAGCTTTAGGGGATTAAATTACGAAAAAGTGTGTTTTTACCATTTTTTTCATCATATTTCATATTTTTTTTATAGTAAATTATTGGATATGATGGAAATAATGGTATTTCTAGAAAGTCCATTTAATGGCGGGAAAAAGGGTGTATAATATGTGTGGGTTGAACAAACGAGTAAGAGGAAAATTTGACCTAAACCCTAACAGCGCAGAAACGTAAAACCAGCAGCGGTCACTAAAGGACGGATTTGTGTAAAACCGCCCGGTCACTAAGGGGTTAAAAGAATTTGGCATTATAATACTCGCCTCCGTTTATCCTTTATAAAATTAGGACTTCCCGTCATGGTAATAGGGAAATCCGGAATTTATTCTCGGGATTGAAACAGGGTTGTTCAGAGAGCACGCCCCGCACTTCGGCAGGTCCGATTCGCCAACCCTGCAGTGAATTCGGCATTCACCGCAGGGTCCCCAAATTGCAGGGAACATGCCGCCGAATTGATCGGAAAAACTATTGCAAAAACCGCCAAACGCATCTGAAAAAACACTGCAAACCCATCGAATTGGTTCGAAAAACCACCAAAAAAAACACTGAATGGATCCAAAAAAAGCAGACGGCCCACCGAACAGAGCACCGACTGGCCACTGGAAAAAGTCGACAAGCTGACGAACGGGTAAAAAAAGACCAACCAAAAAAAAAAACTGCAACTTTTAAAAGCTGTTTGCAAAAAACCTAATGCATGAAAAAAAATGGAAATAATATGTAAGGTTCTACGAATAATAATAAAAAGGTCTGTTATATTAAAAGTAAAAACGCCATTTTTTTAAAAAAACATTTTTTTTGGAGAAAGGATTTTACCAGGAAGGACACATTGAGATTTCTCTCATTTTCAAATATGTCTTGGGTGGCGAGTATGTACCGTTAGGTGTCTTGTCGAAGGACACTTACTGGTGAGGTGCTCTTGCCGGGATCAAACCTGTGTCTCCACAGTCTCTCTCCACATAGAGCAGTGATGTTACCTCTACTCCACCCAGCCGATGTTGTTCAGTGTTCTCTGAATAGATTAACCATTACGTCTCTATTGGGAGCTCACTGCTGCCGAAGATCACCATATTTTGCTGGCAATTCGTCAATATTTGGGTAATTGCCAGGTTTTTGTATAGTCGAATGGCCACAAAATTGCACCGTCCGGGGAAATTCACTGCAAGCTTAAAACTTTTTAGTTTAGAGAAAAACGCCTTAGAGGGGATCTGAAAACTTTATATAAATATATACGGGGTCATTATAAATCACTGGAAACCTATTCATTAATATGATTATATATAGGAAATGGTCATGAGGTCACCCATTTAGAGTGGACGAAAGGAAATTCAGCCTAAAGCATAGGAAGGGTTATTTTACTGTGAGAACAATAAAGCTGTGGAATTCTCTGCCTGTTGAGGTGGTTGGGTCAGACACTGTGTTATTATTATTATTATTATTTATTAACCCTTTCTCTGCTGAGGCATTTCCCGCCTGTGTGTTGAGGTCATTTTTACCAGTTTCGCTCATCATGTTTACCCGCGTTTTGAAGCCTTATTTTGTTATATGACCTAGACATATTATATATCGTTCTTTCGGGCAGACTCGGCAGATTCATAATATATCATTATTATATGTATACGTTATGTCCTGTCTGTATATTATAACAAAATATGCAATAAAATTAGAATTTTCAATAATTTACAACGTGTAAAGTGTTTTTTTTCACAATTTTATCACATGAGCATTTGCGGTTATATTTCCTATGGGGTGCGCTTGTTAAAAAAATTAGAAATGGGGTCGTTACATTTTTTTTGGGGAAAACTTATGCGATTTTTAACAAACGCACCCCATACAAAAATCGTTAGTGCAGCATCATTGTTCACATTATAAATTAAATGGAAACAATATTGGTGCATTAACAAAACAAATAAAAAATGAAAAACTTGTTCATTTTTTTTATTATTATTTTTAAAAAAAAACTTTTTACATGGTCATGTTTGGTATCGTTGGAAAGGCCATGCTCTGGCCGATCCAACAATATCAAACATTAACCCCTATTGGAACCCCATATCTCCACCATTGGTGGCAGCAAGGGGTTAACTTTAAGACTGACGTCATCGCGCTATGCACGATGATGCCAGTCGTCAGGGGGAGTTCCCGGAAGCTTGGCCGAAATCCAAGATGTCGGTCAGCCCCGGGAGAAGATCACGATCCGGCGCTTTTAAGTGCCGAATCATGATCCGGCCTCCAAGGGGTTAATGCCTTGTACCGTTTGGAAGGGCAGGCTGTGCCCTTCCAAACGGTGCCTGACATTAAGCTCAGGCCTCTGGCGATCGGGAGGGAGAGAGGTCTGAAGGACCTCCCCCCTCCCTTTCAGGCACCTCCTCCGCACTCGCGGGGGGGCGCCTGAAATAGATGTCATTGAGCTGCCGCAATGACATCTATTGTGTCCGCAGCGGTCCTGGAATGCCGGGCTGACATCAAGGATGTCAGCCCGCACCGGGGGGCACAGCGATCGACCGGCACAGCGATCAGCACGTCCTCTGCAGCCAACCCTTCCTGCAGGAGGACGCTCTCAGCGCGTCCTCCGCAGCACAGTGGTTAAGCGCCAACACATTCCGCAGCGCTGTACAAGGTGTAATGGGTAAAGACAGGACAATTCTACAATACATACAGGAGACAGGTCGGTATTCCTGCCAGCAGATACATGAGGATATGAGGACCCTATTTCCGTGGGAATTTACAATCTAGATGGTGAGGGGATTAGAAACAGGAGGGGGGACTGCAGTGATGAGCTAATACAGGGAGAGGTGAGGACTGTTTTTGGGTCGGTCGGATGTCTTGTTTAGGGATGGGCGTTCAGTTCGATTCGAACATGAGTTTGATTCGAACTTCGGACGTTCGGCGAACTTCGAACATTTCAGGCCGTTCGCAAAAAGTTAGAATAAAAATAATAATTTAGATTTTTTTTAAAAATGCTTAAAAAATCCTAAATAAAATCAAAAAATAAAGAGACTCTTTACTGCAGAATATTATAAGCAACGGTTTATTAGATATTGAGTTAAAATGGAAATATTTTTAACATTGAAGCCTATGGGATAAATCAATCTTGTTGGTAAAACATCAGGCAGACGAGGCCCTCTAATCAGGCACTATAGAGGGCAGCCCGCCGGGGTCTGCCAAGGATCCCTTGAGGAGCATGGGGCCGCCGGATGAAAGAGCTGCTACTGTGCGGGCAGGCATGTGGCAGAGAGGTGGCGCAGGGAGGGAGTCACTGCACCTGCTGCAACGGCAGACCACCCCCACAACCAGGATTCAGGGAGCCTCCACTGACTGACCACCAGGCTAAGGTAAGGCGACATATTTCTAAAAACAATAAAGACTGAGGACATTTTTAAATGTCCCAAGGAACATAAAATAAAACTTTTTTTTCTATTACTCATCTGATTCCTGATTCCACCAACAAGCGCAGCCTCCCGTCTCCCACGCTGTTAGACGCTGCATACACTGGCGCGCTGTGGGCAGCTTCTGAGAAGATATGCTATTAGTGTAGAGGGAGCGATGCAAAATGCGCCAACCGGCTTCCTCGTTACACTAATAGCGTATCGTCTCAGAAGTATACTTGTTACTTACCCTGCTTGTTCTGAGGAACCGATCTGTTGCCGGCTTTGCCTGCCATTTGACTATTCTCTCTGTGTACTCTCTGCCTATTCTGTTTGCCTCGTGTTGCTACTGGTGTGCGACGATTCTCACTATATACAGTAGCGCAGTACAAGTGCCTAAACATTGCTGACCCGGTTTTGTTATAACAACTATTCTCGCTCTGCGCCCCTGTCTGATATATTCCGCTGCTTGTTACTGCTGGTGCGCTTCCATCCTGCCATATACTATAGCGCAGTACAAACATATATTGATCTCAGTCTGTGGTGTATATTGTTGGTGCTGTCTCCCTGGCCTGTGTGGCTGCTAGAGGTTAGGTTTAGTGGTCCCGAGTCCCGACGATCCTAAGGATCGGAGGGTTAGAGGTCTGTTACCAGGGATCCTACCAGGTCTGTCCTGGGGAATTGTTGCAAATATGCGGTGAACGCCGCAGCAAATGTTAATGCTCATGCAATTTTAATGCACCTGTTGTTACTTTCATCCAAAGCCTGCATATGTTTCACCATAATTTAGCCAAAAAATCACTAAACTTGTTCTGCATGTACTAAATCATCTCCTCTTTTCATACAGGCTGCCGCCCCAAGCAGTTGTTTATGAATAGATTAAAGGAAAACAATTTACCGTCATTTGGAATGTCATTTTCTTCTTTTATAGGCTAGGGTCAGACTGAGGCAGTGCGAACGCGCGTTCTGGCACACTTAATCACGGCCGCACTAGCAGCAGATGCCGGGCAATGACGGCCAATATACGAAGTACGGTCGCACAAAAGTCCGGCTGCGCAACGCAAGTGGAAAATGAACGCATTTTTTCGAGAACGTTAAACCACTAGTACTGACGTACAGAGTGCGCTGCGTCCGCTAGCGGCGTGTGTGCGTGAATTGGAGACATCAGACGCTGCTAATGTCCGGCCAACATAACGTCCAGATGCACAAAGTGTTTTATTGATGATCCGTACAAAATCACGGATGAAACTGCGCATCGTATGACCGCTATTGCGTATTCCGTGAACAAATACGTCCATTCTTCGAACGCACATTTTCACGGACAACGTGAAAAATGCGTTAGTCTGACCCTAGCCTAAATGTTTCTATACATCCTACAAATCCGCCACTTCACGGGCAGGTTATGGGGACCTCCTAGGCACGATATTTAAAGGAATTTTTAATTTTTATTCTTAACCTTTATGTCATGGAAAAATCACTGTTCCTTTAAAAACGTGTTTTTTTTTACTTTTTGTCCTTGTTTCCTGTCCCCCAGGGCACTACTCGGACCCCCATACACCTTTTATGCCAAATATCTTGCATATATGCCTTCTCGGAGGGCACTCTAAAAATCGAACGTTCGAGTCCCATTGACTTGTATTGAGTTCAAATCGTGTTCGCGTTCGAATCCGAACTTTTTCAAATGTTCGTGTTCGAATGCGAACCGAATACGTGGGTGTTCGTCCCATGGGGTGGGTGTACGTCACCCATACGTGGGTGTTCGTCTTGTTACGGAGTCGGGTGGTAGGCTTCCCTAAATAGAAGGGTCTTTAGGGAGCGTTTAAATGAAGCCAGATTTGGGGACAGTCTGATATTGCGAGGAAGCGCGTTCCATAGGGTCCGCGCCGCACGAGAAAAGTCCTATAATCTGGCATGTGAATGATGAATGATGGAGGATGCCAGGCGCAGGTCATTGTTGGATTGTAGGGGGTGGTCTGGGGTGTATCTGGTGATTAGTGAGGACAGGTAGTGAGGGGCGGCGTTAGTGAGGGGCGGCATTAGTGAGGGTTTTGTAGGTCAGGGTGAGTAGTTTGAATTTGATTCTGCTGTGGATGGGGAGCCAGTGCAGGGATTCACAGAGAGGAGCAGCAGAGACATAGCGACGGGTGAGATGGATAAGCCGGGCTGATGTGGATTGTGTTTAGGATAGACTGCAGGGGGGTGAGGCGGGAGATAGGAAGGCCAGTCAGGAGGTTGTTGCAGTAGTCCAGGCGGGATATAACAAGTGAGTGGATAAGTTGCTTGGTGGTGTTGTTAGTCAGAAATGGACGAATTTGGCAATGTTACGGAGGTGATTGCGGCAAGATGATGAGAGTGATTGGATGTAAGGGCTGAAGGAAAGACTGGAGTCAAGTCAAGTCACTCTGAGGCAACGGACTTGCGCAGAAGGAAGGATAGTGATACCGTCAACAATTATGGAGAAGTCCAAAATTGGAGTAGAGTTAGAGGGAGGAATAAGACTTTTAGGCTGGGGTCAGACCAGCACACTTTTAACGTGCGTTCTGGCACACATAATTATGGCCGCACTAGCAGCAGATGACGGGCAATGACGGCCAATATATGATGTACGGCCGCACAAAAGTCCGGCCGTGCAACGCAAGTGGAATTTGAACGCATTTTTTGGAGAACGCAGAAACGCTAGTACTGACGTACTGAGTGCACAGCTGCGGCATAGCGGCGTGTTTGCGTGATTAGGAGATGTCAAACACTGCTAATGTCCAGCCTACATAACGTCCAGACGCAAAAAGAGTTTTATTGACGATCCGTACAAAATCACGCCCGAAAATGTGCGTTGTCTGACCGGTTTTGCGCATTCCGTGAAAAAATACGTCAATGCGTTCGGACGCACTTTTTCACGTTCACGGGGAAAAATGCTTTCGTCTGACCCTAGCCTTAAACAACGACTGGTTGGCTTCTTGCAAAAATATATTAAGGGCTATAATATTTAATATGTGGGTAAAAGCTGCTTGATCCAAGGAGAAATCTGACTGACATCAAGAAGAATTTTTCCCCCCAGTATGTTGCATATTGGCCGATTGCTTCAGACTGGATTTCTTGTCTTCTTTTGGATCAACAGCAGTAAGTGATGTGTGATAGGCTGAACTTGATGGACGCATGTCTTTTTTCAGGCCATTATTCAGGGTTATTCAAAGAGATCCGAATGGCTACCGAAAGGTAACCGAACGCTGATTTTCAGCGTTCGGTTAACTTTCTTGGCCATTCGACTATTCAGAGAGCAGGTAATTCGCCAAATCCTGGAGAATTGCCTGCACATACGTTGCCTGTTCATTGCCTGTTAGAGGGCAGTGAAATCTCCATAGCTTAGACTATTCAGAAAACAAAAACCAGCAATGAGAAGTTGCCGAATTGCAGTGCCATTCGATTGCTTCATTCGACAGGTTTATTCAGGCGAATGCCATAGGGTTCAATGTTAAAAATATTCCCATTTTAATACAATATCTAATAAACCATTGATTATAATATTCTGCAGTAAAAAGTCTCTTTATTTATAGATTGTTTGGGATATTTTAAGCATTTTTGGGATTTTTTTGCCAAAAATGTTTGCCAATTTTTTTTTTTTTTTTTTTTAAACATTTGTTCTTTTTTCTGTATCAGCCCTTTTTATTATCATTCATTGGACCTCATATGTAAATTTCAGACAATTTCACTCATTAGTTTTTTTGCAAACAGCGTTTCACTTTTCAAACATTCAAGCAAACTGTTTTTATTTTTTTTCACTCCATTCGTCTGCAGTGTCGGTTTTTTCCAGCGGCTCTGATCGGCTCCTGGTTTTGCAGATTTCGGTGTGCGTTTGCCGGGTTTTGCAGTGAGTGTTCGGCAGGTTTTCGGCGGCTTTTCCCTGCACTACGACGACTCTGTGGTGCTTGTTGAATACACCGCGGGGTCGCCGAAATGGGATTACCGAATCTGCCCGAATTGACGAGACTGTAAAGTCACCAAACGTGCGGTAGCTTTTAGATTCTCTTTCAATAACCCTGTATGTAACAATGTAAGCAAATGATCCTACCCGATACACCCGCTGCAGTGAGTTCGGAACTGTTTTTACAGAATGTATATGTAAATTAAAAGAATACAATTTTCTTCTGGCACTCTCCTCATACCTGCTTGTTTATAGCAGCTATTATTAGCTAAATTATTTAAATCCCTAAGTAGTCCTGCCTCTTTATAATTCACATGCAATACACTAACTTTCCAGCAGATGGCAAACCAGCATAAGCTCAGAATTTTGTGAAAGAGCCGACTGATGGCAAACAGATTTAGAGCTACAAAATTCATTATGATAATTTATATCTTCCATGTATTTATAGCATGGAAATATATTTTTTTTGGGGGGGGGACATAGAGCTTCCACTGTAATAATACCACTTTTTGGAACGGTTTATTAATATGGGGGTTGATGATCTATTAACAAAATTGCCTCATATCATGAAAAATTGCATTCCAGAGTGAAGGTCAACTTTTGTAGGAACATAGTTTTCCACAGTTAATTGCAACCTGCACGATTTGGTTTCATTTTTTATTTTTTTAATCTTTTCATACTGTTTATACAGGCAGGGGAGTAACTTTTTTATTTAGATTTAATTCAGTTATAGATACATTAATAAGGCTGGTGTCAGACGAGCGTAGTGTTCACGTCCGTGATTGTGCCTAAAAGTACGTCCGTGATAGCATGAAAGAAAGGCCATCGGAGCCCGACACACGAAGTACGTCCGCACTGAACTGCGGATGCACAACGGCCGCGGCCCACGGACGCAAGGCAGGCAAGAACGTACAACCCCTAGAACGGCCGCACAATGTGCGCTGCGTCCGCAATGTCCACATAGCTGTGTGTGTGAGTGATGGAACATGGTCAGACGGACTGCATTTATAAGTCCAGCATTTTTCACGGACAAAATGGTTTTGCTTTTTAATTTATTTTCCCTGCTACATCCGTCAAAATATACGTCAGTGAAAAAAACGGACTGTGTGGCCACTACTGCGTCTTCCGTTCTAACGTCGTCCGTACTGCTTATATATAAAGTCTAAATATAAATTTAAATATAAAGAGACTCTTTACTGCAGAATATTATAAGCAATGGTTTATTAGATATTGAATTAAAACGGGAATATTTTTAACATTGAAGCCTATGGGATGAAACATTCTTGTTGCTAAAACATCAGGCAGACAAGGCCTCTAATCAGGCACTGTAGAGGGCAGCCCGCCAGATACTCCCTCCCAAGGACCCCTTGAGGAGCTTGCGGCCACAAGATTACAGAGCTGCGACTGTGCAGGCTGGCCAGCCGGGTGCATGTGGCAGAGAGGTGGCGCAGGGACTCCAGGGAGGGAGCCACGGCAGACCCCCCTTCCCCACAACCAGGATCCAGGGAGCCCCCACTGACCACCAGGCTAAGGTAAGGCGATACATTTTAAAAAAAAAAAAAATCCGAGGACATTTTTAAATGTCCCCAGCAACATAAAATAAAACTTTCTAATACTCACCTGATTCCTGGATACACAAACTGTAGAGGTGCTGCCCGGCAGTGTGCGGAATCATATGCTGAATTAATTATACTGTAAGGCTGGGTTCACACCTGCGTTTTTTTACTCGTGCAATACATGTGGTTTTTGAACGAGCGTATCTCGCAAACGTAAAAAAGATGCAAACGTGCATTGCAGCGCGTTCACGGCCATAGACTGCAGAGTGAACGCGCTGCAATACGCCCCAAAGAAGCTCCTGTACTTCTTTGGGCGTAGGACGTTTTACAGCGCGTTCCTGCGCGCTGTAAAACGCCCAGGTATGAACGGGTCCCATAGCAAATAATGGGATTTCCCTGTTTATGCGTTTTACAGCATGCAGGAACGCGCTGTAAAACGCTTAGGTGTGAACCGGGCCTTAAGGTGCTGCCCGGCAGTGTGAGGATTCATATGCTGCATTAATTATTCTTCTTACAAATTTGGTTACTTATCCCGTTTGCGTTTGGATTGTAATATTGTGACATCCAGGGCCCCGGGTGGCGATCGGGGGGCCCCGGACGCATGGTGCCGCCAGCTGGCCAAATGCTAGGAGCTTCGGCGGCACCCGGCGCAGCTGTGAGTGATCAGGGGGCAGGGCGCGGCGTGATGACGCAGAGCCGTCGGGACTGGTGTGCGCCAATTCTCACCATATACAGTAGCGCAGTACTAGTGCCTAAACGCTGTTGAGCTGGTTTTGTTATAACAACTACTCTCGCTCTGTGCCCCTGTCTGGTATATTCTGCTGCTTGTTACTGCTGGTGCGCTTCCATCCTGCCATACACTATAGCGCAGTAATATTTGGGTGCACTGCCACTGACGCCTATATTACCAGATTCATATCATTTTAATATTGGACTGCAGGATCCAACCATTTACCGTCATTTGAAATGTCATTTTTTTGTTTTTAAATGTTTCTATACATCCTACAAATCCGCCACTTCGTGGCCAGGTTATGGGGACCTCCTTGGTACAATATCTGAAGGAATTTTTCGTTTTTATTTTTAACCCTTATTTCATGGAAAACTCACTGTTCCTTTAAAAACGTTTTTTTTTACTTTTTGTCCTTGTTTCCTGTCCCCCAGGGCACTACCCGGACCCCCATACACCTTTTATGGCAAATATCTTGCATATATGCCCTCTTGGCATAGGCATTGACTTGCATTGAGTTTGGTTCGTGTTCGTGTTCGAGTTCGAACTTTTGAAATTGTTCGAGCTCGAATGCGAACTGAACACGGGGGTGTTCGGCTCATCCCTATTGGTAATCAACAAAAGAGAAAGCAGATAGAGCAGTCAATTTGTAGAAAGGGACCACTTTTCCTCTATTCCCAAGAATAACACTTACAGTGTTCAGATCCTCCAGTACCAGTTCTGTAGTTTTTCCTTAAGTCAATAAGGGTGATCTTTCCCCTCTTTGCGCAGAGAGGTCACGATCCTTTGTTGGCTATTAATGGAGAAAATGGCAGGGCTCATAGGATAATACCGTAAATATGTAAGCAAATACGTAACTATGGTCTCTCTGGACCTTACATTTTCTTGAGCCCCTCTATGGCTCCTTTAATGCTGCCTTTGGAGTTTCAAGCAACGTCCAACCTTTTGAGGGGATGTCTGTATCTTCCTCTTTATTGTGCTCTGGCCATTTATGTTTTTTTGAGGTACAAAAATGAATGGACCCTAGACCTAGGAACTGATCAAATCCTTTATTTTAAGTATATTTATTTAAAGACACTTGAAAGACTTTTTCTTTCACTCGGTGCATGCACGGCAGGAGGACACTTAATATTAACTCTTTGTGACACACGTATATTGTCTAGGACTTTCTATGTAAAGTGATTTTAGTATCACTATTGTTGCATGCTGCACATTCTCTGTAACACGTGTACATGTTGACTGTGGTATTGTATTTTTGCCTCATATGGGCTCTATCTTTTGTTTGTTTGTATTACCTTCTTGAAGGTATAGTATTTGTGTGTGTGTGTGTGTGTACTTTCACTTCTCTGGCGACCTCACTGCCTTTACTTCAATCCAATATATAATTAAAAGTCTCTGGGCCAGGTGCAGGTGAACCAAGGTGGGGTGAGGGTACGAGCCCAAGGATGCAGTGACACACAGGAGATGTTTCTCGGGTATGAAAAGTTGCTTATTGGGCAAACAGGCAAGTGAAAGCACTGGTGAGGGGCAAGGCAGGAGTGGAGCTGACTGAGGGATATGGCAGGAAGGAGAAACAAAGGAAGGGAGGAACAAGACACCGAGGGCAACATAACAGGAGACTCATGGGAGGCACAGACCAGGGGAGACAGGAAAAGGGCTGGCCGAAGTTTTGGAGAGACACGGCAGGGCTGGAGACCGGAGTTGTAGGGCACTTGGGGACAGAAGATCAGAGTTTTTTCTTTTTTGAGAAAGGATTTTACCAGGAAGGATACATTGAGATTTCTCTTGTTTTCAAGTATGTCCTGGGTGGCGAGTATGTACCGTTAGGTGTCTTGCCCAAGGACACTGCAGGGCACATGAGACAGGAGACCAGAACACTGTGGGTATACGGCAAGGTTGGAGGCTTGAAGGAGGATCACAGGTCAACACAGGAACAGGAGGCATGGAAACAGGCTTCTTGCTAGTAGGGCTGCTGGAAAGCTGAACAATGCAGAAGTCCAGCGGAAGGGGTGTGTCTGCATTATACAGGAAGTCCATGACTACTGATAGGGAGCACCTGTGGTGCCTGCAGTAGAGCTGGAGCAATCAGGGCTATTGCAGGAAAGGTTCTGCCAGACTTTCAAGGAGGAGCAGTACCGACTGGGGCTTTCCTGCAGCAGCCACGACACGAGCCTTGACAATAGCATTCGGATCAGTGAGCGTTAACGCTAGCATAAGTGACTTGCAATGCCACCCATATTACATTCCTGATGCTAAATCTGTGAGAAATCCATTAGGTCATCGGTGAATGCGCTAGCTTGTGCAAGCTTATTGTACTTTGGAAATCCTATACTTAACATGGGGAGTAGGAACCTGCGAATCATAAATTTTCACTCGAATCGAATCAAATCGGCTGTTAGTTTCGAATTCGTGTACGATACAGCCTGGATAGGTATGCTTTGTTTGTGCATACAGGTTCAGCTGACGGTACAGCTGCAATCTAACAGATTTGTTTCATTAGTAGCTTATAGCAAAGTATTTCACATCATAAAAATCAAAGTACGTAAAATAAAAACTTCAATTGCAAGCTTTAATTATTGCAACTTTGCAAACTTTATTGAAATGATTTAAATAACCATACTAAATTACAAAGTTACATTAGGGCTAGGTAGGGCTGTATAGCCTTTATTAACCTTCCTCTATAAGTTTTTAACTTTACTTTACTTGAGGGACGTGCGGTGAGGTCAATGGGGTGAGGCTGGTCAGAGCCAGATATACACAGATATATTAACTAACTTTCTGTGGTTTGTGTTTAGTTGTAAAATAAAATAAAATGATAGAGAAAAAACATTTTTCTGTGCCCCTGTCATACTCTGTAAGTCTGTATCTGCCACTAGGGGGCGCTGCCTGGGCCCCTTCCTGTCAATCAGATGCCAGCCTTCAATGCAGGTGTTTTTTTTTAATGGATTGGACCAATGGTGCTTTCCCATTGGTCCAAGCTATTCCATTGCTCTGTCAGGGCCTCTGAGGCTCTGACGACCTTTCCAGCAGTGCTCAGGAAATTGGCAGCGTGCGTGTGTTCCTATTCGAACAGACGCGTGGCTGCAGACCTCCTGAGCAGCAGGCAGCAGCAGCCTACGCGATTTGCATAGTGGGGAAGCATACAACCGCTACGCAAATTGCGTAGGCTGTAAAAGAATTCGCACAGAGGAAAAGGCAGACTGACAGAGGACAAAGCCGACAGTGGGGGAGCGTGGAGCAGGAGCTGAGTTTCTTTTATTATTTTAACGCTGGCTTAATGGCAGGTGACCGTGAGTGAGGCTCTGCCTCACCTGCCTACCCTGAAGGCATGTCCCTGCTTTACTAACATTTGAGCAGTGCTCAGGAAGTAGGCAGCGCACGTGTGTTCCCATTCGAACAGACGCGTGGCTGCAGACCTCCTGAGCAGCAGGCAGCAGCAGCCTACGCGATTTGCATAGCGGGGAAGCATACAACCGCTACGCAAATTGTGTAGGCTGTAAAAGAATTCGCACAGAGGAAAAGGCAGACTGACAGAGGACAAAGCGACAGTGGGGGAGCGTGAGCAGGAGCTGTGGCGGAGCAGGAGCTGTTGTTATTCTTTTACGTTTCTTTTATATTTTAACGCTGGCTTAATGGCAGGTGACCGTGAGTGAGGCTCTGCCTCACCTGCCTACCCTGAAGGCATGTCCCTGCTTTACTAACATTTGAGCAGTGCTCAGGAAGTAGGCAGCGCACGTGTGTTCCCATTCGAACAGACGCGTGGCTGCAGACCTCCTGAGCAGCAGGCAGCAGCAGCCTACGCGATTTGCATAGCGGGGAAGCATACAACCGCTACGCAAATTGTGTAGGCTGTAAAAGAATTCGCACAGAGGAAAAGGCAGACTGACAGAGGACAAAGCTGAAAGTGGGGGAGCGTGGAGCAGGAGCTGAGTTTCTTTTATTATTTTAACGCTGGCTTAATGGCAGGTGACCGTGTGAGAGGCTCTGCCTCACCTGCCTACCCTGATGGCACGTCCCTGCTTTACTAACATGTCAATATTTGTCAAAATAGTAGTAAATCTTTGTTATTCCGAGCCCAAATCAGAGTTTCTGCATTAGTTCTCGAGAGGTTGTAGCGAAGATCTGTTATTATTTGTCCGCCAACTGAATTAACCCTTTCTGATGAACAGTTCGTTGCTTGTATAGCAAGTAAGTTGCGCGCCACACTAGACAACAGTGGTAGGATACTTTTATTTTCCTTCCAATACTGCAACGGATCACTATCACGTTCACTTATGGGCTGCTTCAAATATGCACTGACTTCACTTTCAAGTTGTTGAGCCGTTGACCAGGTGCTGGTGGCTTCTTCTTTCTTTGCATTGGCTACTTTATTAAACACGGAATCGAGCAGGCTTCCTTTATGACTGGACTTGTCGACAACAGTTGACTCAAACTGTACGGCGCTATCAGTGGCACTCGTCTGGGCATTGGATTCAGGTGCACCGGAGGAGCTATTGCTTGTAGTAGGCCAAGGTGGTGAAGACGTCGACAGTGCAATATTCTCTATGTAAACTTTTGCTTGTGTCACTTGACGTTCAGCGAATAACACAGTTTTGAATCTGGGGTCAATGAAAGTGGTTGCTAATAGGTAGTCTTTGGACAAATCAAATCGCGTATTCAGTTGACGTAAAAGCTCATTACGAAAGCATTGAATGCCAGGCATAGCAAGAGTGGCACTGGCAAGCTCTTCTTTTAGAACCGAAATACATGGTATAATCAAACTAACGCTTACATGCGTGTCAGCACTCAAAATTGTTGTAGCCTCTGCTGTTGGTTTGAGTAATGGGAGAACATTCTTCAGCGTATCTTGCAACTGCGTTGGAAGTGGTTGTGGAGGGGTTCGTGCACACTTTTTGTTTATTGCACAATCGACGAGGGCCAAAGAAATTGACTCGTAATTTCTAGAAACCCAGTCCATCAGCAGATATGAGTGAGAAACAAGGGGGGTGTTTGTGAGCAGATATGTACTATTGAAACGCGTTGTAACATCAAGTGGTGGTTTGGATTCGGGTAAGCCCTTATCAACTTGATATTTTGTCAATACAGCTTGTCCCACAGTTGAGGAGTGAAAAAACCCAGCAATGTAATGCAAACAGCCTATAAGATTTTTTACTGTTCTTTGAACGTCCAATGCTGCATTTATAGTGAGCTGCAAATTGTGAGCAGCACAGCCATGCCACTGTATGTCCAGGATTTTAGCAGTACAAGGCATTGTGTTTGTTGTGTCTGTTGTGGCAAATAGGATTTTCTCTTCACCAAATCCATGCTTAGCAAACTCGTTGGAAATTATTTCAGCAGTTTTCCTCGCTGTATGGTCAGCTTCCAAATTCTCTAGGTTGACCACAGATAAGCAACGGGATTGCATTACCCACGATGACTCGGATATGTAATGTATTGTAAGCACCAAATAATTTGACTTATTGTCAGCCTTCCAGTGATCAAACGTGATGGATGGTCGGCAGTCATTAATTTCAGACCTGAGGAACTGCACTAACTTCTGGTGCAAGTTATTTGCCATGTCATCAAGTTTACGTGACAGTGTGGTTGGGTGGGGCGGTTGATAGCGGCCACTAGTTAACACTGAACACAAATTCTTAAATCCACTTCCTGCTGCACTCTCAAATGGCCGGCCATCTGCTACAATAAACTTCAAAACTGCTGCATCATACTTTTTTTAGTAGACGCGTCAAGTGTCAAACTGTACGCTGAAATGCAAGTCTGCTTTTTCATAGCACGGCCTTCTGTCATTGGCAGTGAATGACGTCGTGCCACTGCCGACACCAATGTTTTCTTCTTTGTATCATCGGTCTTGGCCTGTTGATACACGGACGGATGCTTTCTTTCTAGGTGAGACCAAAGATGGGATGTTGTGCCAGTAGCTTGCAATGAGAATGCTTTTTTGCATACTTTGCAAGTTAAGGAATCTTGTTTTACTTCAAAATGATTTTTCAAAGATGACATTTTGAATTTAATCATTGATTTGTCTACAAAAATAAATAAAAAATTTGTATTTTAAAAAAAAGTTGGCTTAATTAATGGGAAAATAAAGGGGTATATTCTAAGTTGGAGCTTGTATATCTGTGCATGTTCCTTTCAACATTCTTCGCATTCACATATGATATAATTTATCTCCCAAGTCTCACAGAGCAGCCAGCAGGCCCCCATATAATTTATTATTTCCCACACAGAGCAGGCCCCCATATAATTTATTATTTCCCACACAGAGCGGGCCCCCATATAATTTATTATTTCCCACACAGCGCAGGCCCCCATATAATTTATTATTTCCCACACAGAGCAGCCAGCAGGCCCCCATATAATTTATTATTTCCCACACAGAGCAGGCCCCCATATAATTTATTATTTCCCACACAGAGCAGGCCCCCATATAATTTATTATTTCCCACACAGAGCAGCCAGCAGGCCCCCATATAATTTATTATTTCCCACACAGAGCAGGCCCCCATATAATTTATTATTTCCCACACAGAGCAGCCAGCAGGCCCCCATATAATTTATTATTTCCCACACAGAGCAGGCCCCCATATAATTTATTATTTCCCACACAGAGCAGGCCCCCATATAATTTATTATTTCCCACACAGAGCGGGCCCCCATATAATTTATTATTTCCCACACAGCGCAGGCCCCCATATAATTTATTATTTCCCACACAGAGCAGGCCCCCATATAATTTATTATTTCCCACACAGAGCAGGCCCCCATATAATTTATTATTTCCCACACAGAGCAGGCCCCCATATAATTTATTATTTCCCACACAGAGCAGCCAGCAGGCCCCCATATAATTTATTATTTCCCACACAGAGCAGGCCCCCATATAATTTATTATTTCCCACACAGAGCAGCCAGCAGGCCCCCATATAATTTATTATTTCCCACACAGAGCAGCCCCCATATAATTTATTATTCCCACACAGAGCAGGCCCCCATATAATTTATTTCTCTTGTTGCAGTATAATAATAACATATAATTTATAAATTAATCATACTAGTAGTAAGTTCATCATAGTCATACTAGTTACATATTGCAGAATTACTTTTAAGCCCCTGGCCCACCCCCACCCTCCAGTCCGCACAGCCATTCTCATCTTCTGGTGACGATGAATGAATCAATGACTAGATCCATTGATTCCATCACCTGGCTTCCTGCAAAAGACGCACAATATAAACGTGGCGGTGAGAGGGATACTGATAATTAAATATTATACTCACCAATCACCATCCCAACTTGGCTCAGGCGGCAGCCTGCCAATCGCTCCTCTGTCCTACGAACACGTCACCGTTGTCCTCTTCGCACGGACCGACTGCGCCCGTCGTCTAGTCGACTCCCGAGTCCCGACCTCACCTCAGCCTCCTCTGTGAACCGTGTGTGACAATGTGAGAGAGACGTCACTCTCACAGGTCAGTCTTGCTGAAGATGAATGAATGCCGACTTTGTTTTTTTTTTTGACCAGATTGATCTACAAAAAAATTAATTAAATTGATTACAAAAAAATTTGATTTTATTAATGGTAAATAAAAGAGGTGTTATATTTTTGGAGCTTGTATATCTATGTGATTCAAGACAGTGTTTCCTTTCACTATGTTTCACGTCGAATTAATTATCTCCCCACACAGAGCAGCCCCCCCTATAATTAATTATCTCCCATAGAGCAGCCCCCCTATAATTAATTATCTCCCACACAGAGCAGCCCCCCTATAATTAATTATCTCCCATAGAGCAGCCCCCTATAATTAATTATCTCCCCACACAGAGCAGCCCCCCTATAATTAATTATCTCCCATAGAGCAGCCCCCTATAATTAATTATCTCCCACACAGAGCAGCCCCCTATAATTAATTATCTCCCATAGAGCAGCCCCCTATAATTAATTATCTCCCACACAGAGCAGCCCCCTATAATTAATTATCTCCCATAGAGCAGCCCCCCTATAATTATCTCCCCACACAGAGCAGCCCACCTATAATTAATTATCTCCCATAGAGCAGCCCCCTATAATTATCTCCCACACAGAGCAGCCCTCCCTATAATTAATTATCTCCCACACAGAGCAGCAGTGAGTGACCCCCATAATTAATTATCTCCCACACAGAGCAGCAGTGAGTGACCCCCATAATTATCTCCCACACAGAGCAGCAGTGAGTGACCCCCATAATTAATTATCTCCCACACAGAGCAGCAGACAGCAGTGAGTGACCCCCATAATTATCTCCCACAGAGCAGCAGACAGCAGTGAGTGACCCCCATAATTATCTCCCGCAGACAGCAGTGAGTGACCCCCATAATTATCTCCCACAGAGCAGCAGACAGCAGTGAGTGACCCAAATATAATTATCTCACAGAGCAGCAGACAGCAGTGAGTGACCCCCTGGATGGATCCCACCTTGCAAGTACACAGGCTATTTTTTAACCACTTCAATGCGGAGGACGCGCTCAGCGCGTCCTCCGCATTACCGCTGGTGTGCTGAGGACGCGCTGAGCGCGTCCTCCCATTGGGGTCAGCGTTCGGCCGGGTTCCGGCCGATCGCTGGCCCCTCCGGTGCGGGCTGACATCCTCGATGTCAGCCGTGCATCCGGAACCGCAGCCGCTGGAATTAGGTGTCATCGCGGCAGCGCGATGACACCTAATTCAGGCGCCCCCCCCGCATGTGCGGAGGAGGCGCCTGAAAGGGAGGGGGGGAGGTCCTTCGGACCTCTCTCCCTCCCGATCGGCGGCTCTGCGGGGGTTAACCCAGGCACCATTTGGAAAGGCACAGCCTGCCCTTCCAAATGGTGCCTGGCATTAACCCCTGGGGAGCTGGATCGCGAATCGGCGCTGAAAAGCGCCGGTTCGCAATCCTTTCCCAGAGCTGGCCGACATCTTGGATGTCGGCCAAGCCTCCGGGAACTCCCCCTGAGGACTGGCGTCATCGTGCGTGGACTTAACCCCTAACTGCCACCAACGGTGGAGATAGGGAGTTCCAATGAACTCCCTATCTCCCGATCCGTGGCAGCTAGGGGTTAAAGTTTAGTATGGTTGGATCGGCCAGAGCATGGCCGTTCCAACGATACCAAACACTACTGTGAAAAATTTTGTCAAAAAAAATAAAAATAAAAATTAAAAAAATTAAAAAAAAATTATAAAAAAAAAATTAACACTTTTTTTTCTTTTTTTTGGTTTGTTAATGCAGCAATATTGTTCCCATTTCAATTATAATGTGAACAATGATGCTGCACTAACGATTTTTGTATGCGGTGCGTTTGTTAAAAATAGTGTAATTTTCCCCCAAAAAAAATGTAACGAGACCCCATCTCTAATTTTTTTAACAAGCGCACCCCATACAAAATATAACCGCAATTGCTCGCATGTTAAAATGTAAAAAAAAACACTTTACACATTGTAAATTATTGAAAATACATATTTTATTGCATTTTTTGTTATAATATACAGACATGACATAACGTATACATATAATAATGACATATTATGAATCTGCCGAGTCTGACGGAAAGAACGATATATAATATGTCTGGGTAATATACTAAAATAAGCCTTCAAAACACGTTTAAACATGATGAGCAAAACCGGTAAAAATGACCTCAGCACAGAGGCGGGAAAAGCCTCAGCAGCGAAAGGGTTAAATGATGACTTATTAAAGTTTTTTGTATTTTATTGAAGTTCCTAAGTGCATCCTGTTTTGTTGTATTTCTATATATGTCCTTGGGATTATGCACTGGGCATGACTGCTTAGTAGGCTGGCTGATAGAGGCAACTTATTGGGACTTATTAAATATATATATATATACAGTATACAGTCAGGTCCAGAAATATTGGGACATCGAAACAATTCTAACATCTTTGGCTCTATACACCACTACAATGGAGTTGGTATGAAACAAACACAATGTGCTTTAACCCTTTCGCTGCTGAGGCATTTCCCGCCTGTGTCCTGAGGTCATATTTACAAGTTTCGCTCATCATGTTTAACCGCGTTTTGAAGCCTTATTTTATTATATGACCCAGACATATTATATATCGTTCTTTTCGGCAGACTCGGCAGATTCATAATATGTCATTATTATATGTATACGTTATGTCCTGTCTGTATATTATAACAAAATATGCAATAAAATTAGAATTTTCAAAAATTTACAACGTGTAAAGTGTTTTTTTTCACATTTTAACACGCGATCGTTTGCGGTTATATTTTCTATAGGGTGCGCTTGTTAAAAAAATTAGAAATGGGGTCTCGTTACATTTTTTTTGGGGGGAAAATGTCGCTATTTTTAACAAACGCACCCCATACAAAAATCGTTAAAGCAGCATCATTCTTCACATTATAAATTAAATGGGAACAATATTGCTGCATTAACAAAACAAATAAAAAATAAAAAACTTGTTTATTTTTTTTTATTATATTTTTTTTATTTATTTATTTATTTTAAAAAAAATTAAAAAACTTTTTCATGGTCATGTTTGATATCGTTGGAAAGGCCATGCTCTGGCCGATCCAACGATATCAAACATTAACCCCTAGCTGGAACCCCCATTGGAATCCCCCATCTCCACCATTGGTGGCAGCTAGGTGTTAACTCCAGGACTGGCGTCATCATGCTACGCACGATGACGCCAGTCCTCAGGGGGGGTTCCCGGAGGCTTGGCCGACATCCAAGATGTCGGCCAGTTCCCAGGAAAGGATCACGAACCGGCGCTTTTCGGCGCCAATTCGTGATCCGGCCCCCATGGGGTTAATGCCAGGTACCGTTTGGAAGGGCAGGCTGTGCCCTTCCAAACGGTGACTGGAATTAAGCTCAGGACCCCGGCGATCAGGAGGGAGAGAGGTCCAAAGGACCTCCCCCCCTCCCTTTCAGGCGCCTCCTCCGCACATGTTGTGCCCGCGGCGGTCCTGGAGTGACGGGCTGACATCCAAGATGTCAGCCCGCACCGGGGGGCACAGCGATCAGCTGGAATCCGGCTGATCGCTGGCTGCTTTGAGAGGACGCGCTCAGCGCATCTTCCGCAGCCAACCCTTCCTGCGGCAGGACGCGCTGACCGCTTCCTCCGCAGCGAAGTGGTTAACTGTCAGCTTTAATTTGAGGGTATGTACATCCAACTCAGGTGAACGGTGTAGGACTTACAGCAGTTTGCAGATGTGCCTCCCACTTGTTAAGGGACCAAAAGTAATGGGACAATTGGCTTCTCAGCTGTTCCATGGCCAGGTGTGTGATATTCCCTCATTACCCCAATTACAATGTGCAGATTAAAGGCCCAGAGTTCATTTCAAGTGTGCTATTTGCATTTGGAATCTGTTGCTGTCAACTCTCAAGATGAGATCCAAAGACCTGTCACTATCAGTGAAGCAAGCCATCATTAGGCTGAAGAAACAAAATAAACCCATCAGAGAGATAGTAAGAACATTAGGCATGGCCAAAACAACTGTTTGGAACATTCTCAAAAAGAAGGAACGCACCGGTGAGCTCAGCAACACCAAAAGACCCGGGAGACCACGGAAAACAATTGTGGTGGATGACCGAAGAATTCTTTCCCTGGTGAAGAAAACACCCTTCACAACAGTTGGCCAGATCAAGAACACTCTCCAGGAGGTAGGTGTATGTGTGTCAAAGTCAACAATCAACAGAAGACTTCACCAAAGTGAATACAGAGGGTTCACCACAAGATGTAAACCATTGGTGAGCCTCAAAAACAGGAAGGCCAGATTAGAGTTTGCCAAACAACACCTAACAAAGCCTTCACAGTTCTGGAACAAGATCCTATGGACAGATGAGACCAAGATCAACTTGTACCAGAGTGATGGGAAGAGAAGAGTATGGAGAAGGAAAGGAACTGCTCATGATCCTAAGCATACCACCTCATCAGTGAAGCATGATGGTGGTAGTGTCATGGCGTGGGCATGTATGGCTGCCAATGGAACTGGTTCTCTTGTATTTATTGATGATGTAACTGCTGACAAAACCAGCAGGATGAATTCTGAAGTGTTTCGGGCAATATTATCTGCTCACATTCAGCCAAATGCTGCAGAACTCATTGGACGGCGCTTCACAGTGCAGATGGACAATGACCCAAAGCATACTGCAAAAGCAACCAAAGAGTTTTTGAAGGGACAGAAGTGGAATGTTATGCAATGGCCAAGTCAATCACCTGACCTGAATCCCATTGAGCATGCATTTCACTTGCTGAAGACAAAACTGAAGGGAAAATGCCCCAAGAACAAGTAGGAACTGAAGACAGTTGCAGTAGAGGCCTGGCAGAGCATCACCAGGGCTGAAACCCAGCGTCTGGTGATGTCTATGCGTTCCAGACTTCCGGCTGTGATTGACTGCAAAGGATTTGCAACCAAGTATTAAGAAGGGAAAGTTTGATTTATGATTATTATTCTGTCCCATTACTTTTGGTCTCTTAACAAGTGGGAGGCACATCTGCAAACTGCTGTAAATCCTACACCGTTCACCTGAGATGGATGTACATACCCTCAAATTAAAGCTGACAGTCTGCAGTTAAAGCACATTGTGTTTGTTTCATTAAAACTCCATTGTGGTGGTGTATAGAGCCAACGATGTTAGAATTGTGTCATGTCCCAATATTTCTGGACCTGACTGTATATATATATATATATATATATATGACAGTGCCTCCAATACCAATGGTATAATTTGGTTATTTACCCTTAAATTAAGAATCAATAACCAATCAATGAATATACGTCTTTTTTTTATTTTTTATAATTCTTTATTTTAGAATTTTAGCATAGACATCATGAAATCAACATTGTAAGTTAGCCACGCAGGGCCATATGTCATCTGAAGAATTATCCCGCCAGCAATAATAAACACACAGGGACATAAAGCAATGGGTCGAAGACGTAAAAACACTCAGATGGCATCGTGCATAAACTTTCCATTGGGGGGTCCCCAGCCGGAGACATCCACTACGCAGCCAAAAAATAGATAAATAAAAATAACGCAAATGTCCACAGAGACTGCGCAGTAATAAAATAAAATATAAGGGAGGAAAAAAAAAAAAAAAGGGGGGGGAGGGGTGTCAGAAGGCATCTGCAAAACAAAAAAAGACAAGGGGGGGTTGCATAACTACAAAGCGTACAGTAAGAGTAAAATCAAAACCGCTTTAAATCTTCAGAAAGTGTCAAAGAAGCATAAACGTCCTCAGCAAAGAAGATCTCAAGACGTAGTCGTAGCAGAGAGCGGGTGGGGAGGGGGGGTGCGAGAAGCAAAAATCACGGCATTAAAAAACAAAAAAAAGTGGAGAGGTAATTACAGCGGATAGTCATCAGGCAGGAAAAAACAATAGACTGCTCTCATCCAGTGTCCCGAAACAGCGGTCGCCGCGGGGCAGGCAAGGAAAGGCATCCCCGTAGTAGTGTGATCACAGCGGAGACAGCTCCATGAGGCCTAGGCACACTTCTCTTTCCTCCTATGGGGCACACTCCGGCAGCAGGTATCACCTCCACCTCGGTCTGCGACGTATCTGGCAACACCTCCACTCCAACATGCGGCGGTGGGTTCGCGTGCGGCGTCGCCGGTGTCCCATGCCCCTCTTCCCTGACTTCTGGGACCAGCTCACCTCCAGTTGCGTCCTCTGTTACCGCAGCAGGGAGGACCACCATCCGTCCAGGAGGCACCTCCGTCAGCTCCGGACGTTCAGTTAAGTCCTCCGTCTCCTCCCGACCTCCATTCAGCTCCGCCATCTGTGGTCGCCAGGAGCCTGTAGCAATCTGGTTCCCCTCGGTGTCAGGCACCATCACCAGGCACTCCTCCAAGTCCGCAGACATGGCCTCCAGGGCTCCAACACGAGGAGGGAGCATTGGCTGTCTCCATGTCGTGCCAGCTCGTTCCTCCAGCAGCCCAGACGCTGCGGTCGCCGCCGCGTTCAGAAGATGGGGGCCCTCCATCCTCCGAGCCGCTACAGCTGACCATCCATCCAGGTAAAACCGCCGGGGGAATTTTGGAAAGCCCGAAACGGTCCGAGACTGATCCCGGTGATAGGCCTCAAGATGGCCGACGCCTGAACGCCTCCGCTGTGGGACAAGGCCGCAATCTCCGCCATGCTCTGGAGGGGGGACCGAACCGGCTCCAAAGCACTCCTCCCGGTGGCCGACCATACAGAGACTCCCTGTGGGGCAAATTAAACGAGGAATTCGGTCCAAAACCGCTGTCGCCAGCGATTCCAGACGGAGCTCAGCAGAAGCACGTCTGGTCCCCTGCATGGTCAGCCACGCCCCCCCATGAATATACGTCTTAACAAATATATAGTGCGTTATCCCAAGGTCTTTTGAGGCTATGCAGATATTTTTAGACACAATAAAATCACTAAAGATGATATGAGACTACGTAACAGTAAAACAAAATCAAGGTTTATTTACACCATCAAGTCCCATACAATCACATGTTGTCAACTGATCAGCAACATACAATGTTATGAGTAGTTATAGGTAGTGATTAGTAGCAATACTGCGACACGCAATAATCTAATGGACAAACAGTTTAGATTTATAGACCGCACCACACATTTGCACGAATCAATTCTTAAACACCAAGTTCTATTTTACCCACCTAAGCTTCTCCCATTATAAAACAATCCTCAACTTGGCTAAAAACACTCAGTTACTGGGGCATCACCTGCAGCACAATTTATTATTGTGGGGGCTGATTCACTAATTGAAACTTCCTTCAAGGAGGCACATAACACAATCTTGATAGGTAAACTCTCTCTTCTACAGATTAATCAATCAATCATCAATACTCGGCTTACAATATCATTCACTGCAGTTACTCTGTAACACATATGATGGACCAAGCAAGATAACCTGTATATTTTTTCACTTGCAATCTATTCAGCACGAGTTAACAAAAAACTTCCTATTGACTTAGTATACATTCAATAGTAGCGTTTGCAATATGTAGAATTGGGTTATATTTGTTTACTCTAATGGGCTGATGGTAACTTGATATATAAAAGCTATTTCTCAGTTACAGCTTATCTCACTATGGAGAAGAAATTTATCGTTAGATGTCCAAACACAGCATTCTTGGAATATAAAAAAATTCACTAAATTCTGGGGAGCAACACGGCCACCCGTTATTAGTTTTCTTCCTTAGAGTTCCTCTGCAGTGGGAACGGAGAGGCTGATACTATTCTACTGTCTAGGCTTCAACAGCCAAATAATTCATTTATATTCCTTTAATAGGTGATGGACATATAAAGCAGTGACAATGCAATTATAAAATAGATATCAAGTTAAAATTATTAAATTATACTTTACCATCTGGTAGTGAAGATAGATACTGGTGTGAGAAGATTCAGGGCGGGTCTTAGTGGAATCTTGTGGTGGCTCCCTGGCTCCTTAGCCTCTGGCTCTGGTGGTATCTGGCCTTTTCTTCCCTCCCCCCCCCACTGTCTAAAACTCACCCCCTTTTATGTTCCAGATTTCTTTATCTCAAGACTGGCCTACAAGGGAGTAGCTTGACAATATTTATTATCATGTGAATGGTGGGTCGTTTTATTCTTTTCCCCAATATTTAACTAGGTGCTCCTGGCACCTGCCCAGCAGAGGTCTCCCTAAGCTCAAAATCCTAACTTTGGAGTTTCTCAGATCTTAGGGACCAAAATTCTAAAGGAATTAATTAATATATATGACCAGACAATAACCTAATATATACAAGTATTCTATGCAGCATCTACCAATATTATTATTCTTTATTTATAAAGCGCCAGCATATTTTGCAGTGGAGTGCATGCATGATGTACGTTGGTATAGATATCTAGAGATATGTGTCTGCAGGATTATCTCACGCATACATCTGTTTTGTGATATATCCCTTTAGATTCATTCATAATTAACGGATTTAATCTACTGTTTTCTGAATGTTAGTAGGCAATACACTCGTTATTGAATAATCAATTAAATGTGGTATGGGCTCTACTTTTATAAGAATATCAGTACCATGATTATCTGTTATAATTCACTACATAAGTTAAATATTCAAATACCACCTACGCACCTTGTATAATATTATGTCACAAATCACATTGCCTATTATTCATATTGTCATAATCTTTGTGACAAATCTGATTTGAAGATAACCATCTCTAATATAGGAAAAGGGATCTGACACATTTTTTTTTGGACATTTCGAAATTATCCAAGGATTTGTGTAACTATTGATTTTACATGTGACCAATTGAATTGCCCTTGGATATACATTGAGTTTCGCTCGGTGCCTCGGTCACAGTATCTCAGTTTCCAGACAATGCTGTTTGGCAATAGCTCCTCATGGAGATCTGGTTTTATGACAACAGGCTGTCTGCTTGAAAGAAATTCAAGGTATCTCTGTGATCCGTCTTGCTAAAATGTGAAAAATTATGGTAGTTTCATATCTGAAATAATCTGACAATCCGCTGGACCTGTGGTCTCACGAGATGTTAGAGTTTGTGAGATCTCAGGAACTCTGCCGTCGGCCTCTTGCTAGAATGTGGCCAGCCAGAGAGGCCTGTCAGAATGCTGGTATTGCATTCTGCCAGCCGCCCAAGCCCCTCGGATACCGCCCGGCAAGCCAGCAAGGTGCTGGCTTCTGGTTTCGGTACAAGTATCTGGGGCATTTGCACGAGTACAAGTGCTCGTGCAAATGTCTGGTATCAGCACCAATACTGATATTAGTATCAGTAGTGGTGCATCCCTACTTAAACGGGATTCTCAGATTAGACATTCCTGATACAGCCCACCAAAATGTTACAAACCTAAAACAAGGGGAAATATAATTAGAAAATTGTACCTTTTAAAGGATGTTTCCTTGCCGCAAACTTTATTAAGACTGAAGAAAACCTGCAAGTGTGCCCTCTTGTGATGCAACAGGCAGAAGTAATCACCTGCCACTTATTAAAGCTTTACTAGCAGAATGCAAAACAATTGCTGAGATGATCATAAAACAGCAGGTTCAAATAAATCTTAAAACAAACTGTTCTTATATCACATTGGCATCCTAATGAGGATAGATATGCAATGTCCCTGGGAGCAAACG
This sequence comes from Leptobrachium leishanense, assembly GCA_009667805.1. NCBI lineage: Eukaryota > Metazoa > Chordata > Amphibia > Anura > Megophryidae > Leptobrachium > Leptobrachium leishanense. Next base: position 184,476,087 of record CM019066.1, read on the forward strand.
GAAAGGAAAGAAGTCACACTACACAACTGCAGAGTGGAGACTCAAGCATGAGAGGGAGACTTACTATACTTAAGACTGGCTAGAAGTAGTAGAAATCAGGTTCTCATCTGGAATCTGGGGGGTACAGTCAGAAGCTTCTCCAAGGCTAGGAAATGGTTGACAGTCCTAGATTAGATCATCGGGATCATTGAAAATGTATGGTTTAGGACTGTGAATGAGTAAAATTCATGCCAAGACATGTTGGGATGTCAGTCTAGTCAGTCATGGCATCTGGTTGTACAGTAATAGGAGAGACAGTCAAGAAATAAACATTTAATCACATTGTAAGCCAGAATTTCTCACAAACAAGACCGCACAAGTCAGATTCCAGTCTTCCTCCCATTATGATGAGTACTACGTCACCTGTAGCTGTCTACAAGACAGGTTTATTCCTGTCACGTTCCGTGCCCAGGAGAAGGAGAAACCACAGGACGAACCATGTTAAAACTGCTGCTGTTGTATCCTGAACTCAGAGCATGAAAGGTGTTGCCCAACCCTGTCCGAGCCTTGCTAGGTTTGCTGAGTCTCATCAGCAGAGGTAGCTGCAGGTGCAACCTCTCTGGCTAATTTGGGAACTGCATTTAAGGTTGTTTCCCCTAATGAGCAGTGCTTCTGCTTTACTCAGCATTTGATGTCCGTTTAGCAGTATTCCGCCTTGTTCCAATCTGTCTTCATCTCCAACAACCTAAGCTTCTGTATATCCAGCGTTCTTCGTATCCAGCTTCCTTTTACCCAAGTCTGCTGCTGTGTGTTCAAGTATACCTGCGTATCCAGTTTCCTGTGTTCAAGAATGCTCCTATATATCCAGTGTCCTGTGTATCCAGCATCCTAAATCCAAATCTCTAATTGTGTATTCAAGTTTACCTGCATCACTTGTCTCTATTATACTTCACTTGAACTTTTCACACCTTTCTGTATCACTGCAGATTGCTAATAGACCGTTACAATTCCCTACAGTCTCATTCATACGCTGTAAAAAATGAAAACCTATCATGCAATGGGTGTCTCAACACCACCCCAAAATATAAAAACTGTAGCAGAGAGAGGTAATAACTTACAATCGAAATGATAAAAGACAAGAAAATTAAAAAGGTTATCCACTGCCGCAGAAAGAATGCAAAAGTATATGTATGTTATCCTGTCAAACCCAAGTGCAAAGTGGGTTCGCAAAAGTCACACATAGAAACATAGAAAAATGTCGGCAGATAAGAACCTTTCGGCCCATCTAGTCTGTCCAATTACATGGATACTTTACCTGGATTTATCTTTTGTTTAGGATAGCCTTATGCCTATCCCATGCCTGCTTAAATTCAATCGCACATGCTTGACTGAAACATCTACACTTACAGAGGTATATATTTCATAGGCTCTAGTTTGGAATTACTATTGCATTTTTATCTGGCATTCCAGCCCCCCCCCCCCCCGTCAGTAGACTACAGGTAGAACTGCTGTCCAAGGTTTGGCTGAGTAAGTCCCCCCAAAGTTTATGACTTATGGAAGCCTAGATGAACCTTATTGTCATTATTCTACTCCCAACCGTAGCAGCTAAGCAACTGCTGACTGAGTCATTGTTGACAGAAATCTCAGCAAATAACAAAGGCCCCTCAGATTTGGAAATTGGTGGGTGCAGAATCAGCTTGCAGTTTCTGTGCTGAAGCTGGTAACACTGTCCAGTGGGACAGTTAGGCCATTGAGGGTTTGAGGTTAGTGGAGAGGGTTTGGTGGTGTGTATTCTGGTGGAATTCCTTTGTAAGGGGCACAGGATTTCTAGCTGTAGTCCTGCCAGTATAATGTATAGCAAAAAAGCACCCGAAGTATCTATCTTTGTGTATTGTGCTATAAATAAATGTATCTGAAAAATTAAATACCAAAATGCTTAATTAATTATTTTTTTACAAAAAAACACTGACTTTAGAAATTTCGCTTTCTTATAAATCCCCAGGGTTTGTAATTTCAGGCGTGAGTTCCACCCAGATAAGAAATTTGTTTTTCATTTCAAGATTCACACTGCTAATTTGCCAGAGGTTCTCAAGTCAAGCTGCAAATTCTCCAGAGGAAAAATGCAATAGTTTAAGAATGAAAAAGGCGATCCTCGTTCCACTATAACTATTTAGTATATACACTTAAGTTCATAGGAGGTTACATTCTCAGTGCGGCATGAAAACGAAAGTTAGAAATGCAAAGGTCTGCCAATCTGTAATTGATTTTCCTCACGGAATCAAAACACATTGTACAAAAATGTTTTAACAACATTACAATCCAAGAATATATTAAACACTAAACCACAAAAACACTATAAAAGGTTTCAACCATACAAACTTAGAGCTGCAGAGGCACACGTACATGCTAAGGTTAATGTCAGACGAACGCAGTCAGAGGGCACTCTGCGTGCGTGCATAACGGACAGACGTACTGACGGAAGATACTGTAGACACCACACGATCCGTTTTTCTTGATGGACGTAGAAAAAAAGGGAACTATGGGAAATAAAAATAATATGAAAAATGCAAAAATTTGAAAAGGATATGAAAAGCCATTTTGTGCGTCAAGGTGCTGGACGTCGCAAATGCGCTGCGTCTGACATCTCCCCATCACTCGCACCGAAAGCTACGCGGACGTAGCGCACTCTGTGGCGGTTTTACTTTCTTGCCTAACTTGCATCCGTTTGCCACGTGTGTTGTGCATGCGCAGTTCGGTGCGAATGCATTTCGTGTGTGGGTCTCTATTTCTCATGATTCTATGCTACGACGGACGATAAACTGTGCGGCAACACAGACGTGATCACTACGTTCATCTAACACAGGCCTTAGGCACAGTTGCCACACAGTTTAACGTCCATCGTAGCATAGAATCATGAGCAATAGAGAACCACATACCAAGAGCGTCCGCACCAAACTGTGCACGCACAACGCACGTGGCAAACGGACGCAAGTTAGCCAAGAACGTAAAACTGCTAACATGGACGCGCAGAGTGCACCATGTCCACCACGTCCGCGTAGCGTTCTGTGTGCGTTCTGAGGAGACGTCAGACGCAGAGCATTTGCGACGTCCAGCACCTTGACGCACACACAATGCCTTTTCATATCCTTTTTCATATTAATTTTGTTTCCCATATTTCCCTTTTTTATGTTCGTCATAAAAAACGGACTGTGTGGTGTCTACAGTATCTTCCGTCAGAACGTTTGTCCGTTGTGCACGCACGCAGAGTGCGCTCAGACTGCGTTCGTCTGACATTAGCCTGAGGCTTCAGTCACACGAGTGCACTTTTCGCAGTTGTCTGACCGCACTGTTTGCTGTCCATCGTAGCTCTTCAAACGAGTCAATAGAGAGCAACACACAAAGCACGTGCGCACTTTTTCACGCACGGGCAACGTATGTTGAAACGGATGCCAAAATAACATCAACATGAAAAAGCTACAACGGACGTAGAGAAGCCTTACTAATTATTTTTCTCAACGGCAGTCAAAACTAACTGATACAATGTAATCACAATCTCTTCCGTTATAAAGTGCATCCGTTTCAAAGGACGCACTGTGTGCAATAAATGTGTTTGTGTGTCCGCAGCCTAAGACACCATATAAGAGCCATGGAATGTGTAATGAATATCTACACCTACTATGGGCCTGATCTTCCCATTAATGGTTGGAGCCATTATTAACCACTTCCATGCTAAGGACGCGCTCAGCGCGTCCAACCGCATGTCACGTTCCATGCGGTGAACGCGCTGAGTGCGTCCTCTCTTTGGGGTCAGCGTTCGGCCAGGTTCCGGCCGATCGCTGGCCCCCCCGGTGCGGGCTGACATCCTCGATGTCAGCCCAGCATCCGGAACCGCCGCCGGAGTAATTAGGTGTCATCGCGGCGGCGCGATGACACCTAATTCAGGCACCCCTCCCCCGCATGTGCGGAGGAGGCGCCTGAAAGGGAGGGGGGGAGGTCCTTCGGACCTCTCTCCCTCCCGATCGGCGGCGTGCAGGGGTTTAACCCAGGCACCATTTGGAAGGGCACAGCCTGCCCTTCCAAATGGTACCTGGCATTAACCCCTGGGGAGCCGGATCACAAATCGGCGCTGAAAAGCGCCGGTTCGTGATCCTTTCCCGGAGCTGGCCGACATCTTGGATGTCGGCCAAGCCTCCGGGAACTCCCCCTGAGGACTGGCGTCATCATGCATAGCACGATGACGCCAGTCCTGGAGTTAACCCCTAGCTGCCACCAACAGTGGAGATAGGGGGTTCCAATGAACTCCCTATCTCCTGATCCGTGGCAGCTAGGGGTTAAAGTTTGGTACTGTTGGATCGGCCAGAGCATGGCCGTTCCAACGATACCAAACACGAATGTGAAAAAGTTTGTATAAAAAATAAAAAATGAAAAATAAAAATAAATTTTTTTTGGTTTGTTAATGCAGCAATATTGTTCCCATTTCAATTATGTGAACAATAATGCTGCATTAACGATTTTTGTATGCGGTGCGTTTGTTATTAAATCGTGTAATTTTCCCCAAAAAAAAATGTAACGAGACCCCATCTCTAATTTTTTTAACAAGCGCACCCCATACAAAATATAACCGCAATTGCTCGCATGTTAAAATGTGAAAAAAAAAACACTTTACACATTGTAAATTATTGAAAATTCATATTTTATTGCATTTTTTGTTATAATATACAGACATGACATAACGTATACATATAATAATGACATATTATGAATCTGCCGAGTCTGCCGGAAAGAACGATATATAATATGTCTGGGTCATATACTAAAATAAGCCTTCAAAACACGTTTAAACATGATGAGCAAAACCAGTAAAAATGACCTCAGCACAGAGGCGGGAAAAGCCTCAGCAGCGAAAGGGTTCATTAATGGCTGGAGCTGCTATTCCAACCTTAGTAGCTCGGAATATTTAAAGATAAAATAAAAAAATGCAGAAAGATCACTTTGGTCAGTTTTCTAAAATATTCTTTCATGCATAATCATGTCCAGTATAACAGAAAATATTAAGGCTCCGTTGCAGACCATTTGGTCTTTCCTCGGTTTCTGAAGTCTAACATGAAATGTTACAATGAAGACTATCTGGGATTTCTTAAAAATTCCATCTACATTTAATGTTTCCATAAATAATCTAAAGACTTTATTGTATTTTATGTAAATACAGTCAACAGATGTCCTCATCAAAGTGCAAATTGCAGTGTTGGAGCCATAGTCCTGGAAACTGCAAAACGAATTATAAGCATATTGTATGAATTGATGTTGGTAAATCAGAACTGTGACTATTACTATGTCTAAGTAGACATATTTTCACATTCGGTGTAAGGAGGGTGAAGGGATGAGCCAAGTGTGCAGTGATAAATATACAAAGGCAATAAAATTTAGGATAAATAGGGGGGTATCTTGGGATAAACAGGCAAATAATAAGTAAAACAAATGGTGAGGGGCAATACGAGAAAAGGGCTGACTGAGGGAAAGGGTAGGGAAGAGAAACAAAGGAAAGGAAGAACAATACACAAAGACACTTAGGGCAACACGACAGGAGACTTACAGGATACACGAGACAGTAGGTGGACAGGTAAGGTACTAAAGGTAGGTTGCTGCGGTGTTGGCAGGCAATGCAAATTGTTGGGTTGTAGGGTGACTTGAGTTTGAAGACTGAAGTCTAAAGATAAAAGGGGCAATGTAGGTGGGAGTCCAGAAATGCAGGGGAGCTGTGGGTAAGAGACAGGGAACAGAAGGCAGGGGAGCACAGCTGCAGGCTCTGTAAACACAGATGAACAATACTTCTTGCAGGCTTACACCAAAGGCAGTGCAATGTTGAAGCACCCAGGAAAGAGTATGTCTCCCTTACATAGGGAGAATCCAGGGCTGATGAACAAGAGCACATGTGGTGCCTGCAAGAGAGTTAAAACTGTGTTGTATGTGTAATGTTTAGGTTTCGTGCTGCGGAGGCAATTGTACTAGTGATGCTGCTCGGATGCAAAATTCAGGATAAACGTAGTATTGGTTGTATTATAATACAGTACAGCTGCTGAATGACCGTTGCTCACAGAGGCAAACTACCAACTGAAAACAGAAAGTGCAAAGGTCACCAGACAATTTGAACACTGGCATGGATTGGTTAGAATATACATATTTATTTATTTATTTGCAAAGTATTTTACCAGGAAGGATACATTGAGATTTCTCTCGTTTTCAAGTATGTCCTGGGTTCAAGAGCATTGAAATTTTACAGTCGTTACAGAAATACAAAGTAATAAATGCAAGATATTAAAAACAAAACACAAATATACAAATTAACACAGAAAATAAATATGTAAGTAATATAGTCACTATGTTACATGTTTACAGGTGCATTCCGTATTGAGGTATGTTAATAGATAGCTCTTGACAGGGTAATGCAGGAAAGGTGTTGCCAAGGTATAATCATGAAGGCGCAACACAAATTTAGGTATTCTTGCGGCGGCATGTTCCCTGGCTTAGGATGTGACATTTACATAGGTTATATGTATTGATATATGAAATATGATTGATAAAAAAAATTAAGAATTTTTATTTTCTCTCCCCTCAGGGTGGTATTTTTCTCCCCCTCATTCTCGAGTCCTTTATCAAAGGCCTTCAATGATGAGGGACCCGTGCATTAGTTTAGCTGTTCCTAACCCTGCACTATTCTAGATAGAGATTTTAGACTCCTAGTTTGGGTGTCATAACCCTGAGTGCTCCTTTCACCACAGCAACTATTAAGATCATCACTTTCCACTTTGTCTTGAACTCTTCTTCCACACCCTGGTACTTGTTTACCTTATAGGGTTACCCTTGGATATGACACTAGCAATTTAGTTCGGACACATCCAATTTCCCTGGATCATTTGAGATGTTTCTATATTTTGATTGTAGTCAGTGGCGTAGCGTGGGTTGTCAGCGCCCGGGGCCAGCCAAGAATTGTGCGCCCCCCCCAACCTGTTGACACGTTATCGATATTGCCCCAGCTCTCACATGAATATTGCCCCAGCCAGCTCTCACATGGATATTGCCCCAGCTCTCACATGGATATTGCCCCAGCTCTCACATGGATATTGCCCCAGCTCACACATGGATATTGCCCCAGCTCTCCCATGGATATGCCGCAGCTCTCACATGGATATTGCCCCAGCTCACACATGAATATTGCCCCAGCTCTCACATGGATATTGCCCCAGCTCTCACATGGATATTGCCCCAGCTCTCACATGGATATTGCCCCAGCTCACACATGAATATTGCCCCAGCTCACACATGAATATTGCCCCAGCTCACACATGGATTTGCCCCAGCTCACACATGGATTTGCCCCAGCTCATGGATTTGCCCCAGCTCATGGATTTGCCCCCAGCTCTCACATGGATTTGCCCCAGCTCATGGATTAGCCCCAGCTCATGGATTTGCCCCAGGCTCATGGATTTGCCCCCAGCTCATGGATTTGCCCCCCAGCTCATGGATTTGCCCCCCAGCTCCTGGATTTGCCCCAGCTCATGGATTTGCCCCCCAGCTCATGGATTGCCCCCAGCTCATGGATTTGCCCCCAGCTCATGGATTTGCCCCAGCTCATGGATTTGCCCCCAGCTCATGGATTTGCCCCAGCTCATGGATTTGACCCCCAGCTCATGGATTTGCCCCCAGCTCATGGATTTGCCCCAGCTCATGGATTTGCCCCCAGCTCATGGATTTGCCCCCCAGCTCATGGATTTGCCCCAGCTCATGGATTTGCCCCCCAGCTCATGGATTTGCCCCCAGCTCCTGGATTTGCCCCAGCTCATGGATTTGCCCCCAGCTCATGGATTTGCCCCAGCTCATGGATTTGCCCCCAGCTCATGGATTTGCCCCAGCTCATGGATTTGCCCCCCAGCTCATGGATTTGCCCCCAGCTCATGGATTTGCCCCAGCTCTCACATGGATTTGCCCCAGCTCATGGATATGCCCCAGCTCACACATGGATATGCCCCAGCTCACACATGGATACTTGCCCCAGCTCCAGATCCAGCAGGGGTTGAGGGGGCCCAGATGCCGGGCAGCGGGAGTGCCTGCCCGGTCCTGAACAGCATGTGAGTCCGTCCGTGTTGAAGGGGAGGCAACTGCGTGCGTGCGTAGGTCACGCGGTCTGGCCAGTCAGGTGGTACAGAGACTCAGTACCACCTGATTAGCCGGACCACGTGACCGGCTGCGCCTGCACGCAGCCGCATCCCCTTCAACACAGATGGACTCACTGTTCAGGACCGGGCAGGCACTCCTGCTGCCCGGCATCTGGGTCCCCTCAACCCGCGGGCCCTTGGGCGGCGCCCGAGGGCCCGGCGGGTCAGTCCGGGCCTCAAGTTTTAGGGGCGCAAATTTCTTTTGAAATTATGCGCCCCTAATAAAACTGCGCCCGGGGCCACGGCCCCCCCAGCCCCCCCCACGCTACGCCACCAGGGCCGGACTGGCCTACCGGTATAGCGGGAGAAATCCCGGTAGGCTGCTGCAATCTGACACTCACAGTGCAGGGAGACTGCCTGCTGCGGCTGCCGCGGTCCCTCTGTGTGTGTGTTAGTGAGGAAGGAGGGGCCGGGCTGACAGCCACTGCAGTGCGTGCGTGCCTTCCAGCAAACACAAGGCTGGGAAGGCACTCACGCTGTGTTGGTGCCACCCCCTCACGTGATGGGCATGCAGCGTGAATGTGGAGGACTGAGGCCGGGGAGCAGGGCCAGCCCGACCCTGGTGCTCCTTTGTTCCAACAGGCAGAGCAGCAAATTTTTGAGAAAAAAAACAATCGGCGCCACTGCACTATTTTTTCAGCCGCTGGCTGATCACTGCCACACACACATGCGGCCACATGGCCAGGAGTGGAAGAGCGGGGGATTAAGGAGCGTATGGGTGGATACTTCCTCTTAGGCCGCGGCAGCAACAGAAGCATGTCTCTCCTCCAGGGGTTCCCACCAGCACCACCAGGTATGCACGTGCGGGCTGTCACTAGGCCCAGACTGGCCATCGGGGTACGTAGCAACCAAGCCCATCGCATCTAAACATTTACCTACCAGAAAACGTAGAGGGTGCTAGCTGGTTCAGTGGGCAGACGAGCATCTAGATGAGCTCCCTGCCAGCCGGAAGACACCCTGCGGCCCACCACCCTGTGAGGATCCTCCTGTTTGTGCTGCTGGGGAAACCTCTGTAAGGAGAAAGAGCCACGGCAGCTGATAGTGAAGGAGAATCAGGCTGGAAGATGGTTGCTACTATGAGCCAGGCAGCCATCTTGTTCAGAATATTGGTTCACCAGTAAATAGAATAGATTTTATTTAGATGAGAAGAGCAGAGCTTACATAGAATTTAAGGAATGTGTGGTAGATTAGAAAAGCTAACAAGAAAATCAGGCAGAATCCGGCCGGCTCTTGGCACGTAGAGACAGGAAGATTTATGAATGGGGCAAGGTCATTGAGATGTGCAGAGGAACAAAGAAAACATAGAAAACAGACCAGGCCCCAGGCTATCTGAATAAACATAAGCCTATAGGGAGGGAGGCACTGCCCTGAGAAAGACAGCACAACAAATCACAGACTGTCAAACTAACATGAAGTATATCAATTTATAGTTAAATGTGGAATGTTCTTTGTGCTTGTGCTGATGATGGGAGGTATTAACCCACGTGGGGTGGAATAAAGTGTCATCGGGAAGGTGGGCTAATTGGGATGTACCTAATTACGTATTTTTGGGTATAAGACCCCTTGCACGGGGTGAAAGGGGGGCTCACTCTTTGCGATTCAATCCTGTGTGAGCACTTGTGTGACGACACAATAAACGTTTGCCTTTCCTGAAGAGACTCGTGTTTGGACAATCCTTGCTTGTGTCTGGTCCGGCGCCGTTTTAGAAGTGAACCTGTCTGACTCCGGTTACATTTCTTGGGGGCTCGATAGCCGGGATAATGGGCCCTTTGCCAGGACACAGGCAACGGCTGCTGAACACAGTGCGGCGATATTGACTGCAGGTGCACGAGAATCCCGCTGGTTGGGCGTCCGTTGAAGGTGAGCTGACATCTGCAGGCGCCAAGCAGGATTTCCTGTTCAGTGGACCTCGTCTCGTCCAAACGGACCCCTGACCCGGGAACTGGGACACCACTGAGTCTGAGGAAACAGCAAGCAGCGCCGGCGATAGGTAACGTGTCTTCTATGTTTTGTATGTCTAAAGGAGATACCGGTATCTAAGGGAAACGTCCGACTGAGATAGACGGATAAGAGGATGCGATGGCCACCATCCTATTGGCATATCTAGCCCGCCGCTGATAGCACTGACATTGCTAAGGAGCCAGAGTGGCTAGCGGGTGTCTGGATTCGGGGGAATTGAATGCCAATCAAAGTGTAGTTCTGTAAGAGAGGGAGGAGGTAGCCACGTGGAGTTGCATAAGTCATTTAGTGTTTGTAAATAGAGCTTCACCACGTGGGTAAAAGGGAAAGGAGGAGGATTTTCTGTGACTGGGCTGAGAGCCTGAGTCAGTGCCTAGTGTGTACGCCGTGTAGTGAGAAGGGCTCATAGTGGAGCCAGCGGTAGCTGCAGAGATAGTGGTGCTGAGTGGGTAGATTATCCATAAGGCAGATTGGAATTGCAGACGGAAGTGTAGATAAGGAACGGGGTGCACATAGTCACAAGCAGTCAAGAGTTAGAGTTCAAATTACGGGGTATAAGGAGCCACAGAGGAGGGACTGAGTAGTACCCTCGGCTAGTAGAAAGAGTTGAAGTGTTTTATGTTCTGTTCTGTGTTGAAAGTATCTGATACGGTATGTGTTGTGAATGAATTGACTCGAGTGCTGTGAGTGAACGTGCGCCTACTCGCTCCGCGAGGAAGCAAATACGAGTTTTGACCCCGAACGTACGTTTCCGGCTCAGGCGACTGCAGACGGCTACTAAAGGGGGAAGCGCCTCAGACACGAACGAATTGTTGGCTGAAGTATCAGACTGTAGATTTTAACTGTTGTTGAAATAATATATCTGTATAGCAAAAGGTACTGTTTTCAGGAGTGACAATGGGTAACGGGTCATCAAAGCCCAAGAAGGTAAAGGAGGGGGAGACGCCCCTAGAATACATGGTGCGAAATTTCGATGCATTATATAAAACTCATGACTATGGTGTAGAATTGACAAAAGAAAAGCTAAAAGTGATGTGTACAGTTGTGTGGCCGTTATTAGTCCCAGGATGGCCAGAGCAGGGGTCAATGGACCCGGAGTTGGTACAGAGGGTACACTCCCAAGTCACAGAGCAGTACGGACATCCTGAACAGTACCCGTATATAGATATATGGAGATATTGTATTAAAAATAAAAGTCATTTTATAATGGTTGCAGGGAAAAATAAGAAGCAGGACCCCCCAAATTGTGAGGAGAGAGGGAGACCGGTGTTGGTAGAACAGCCGGAAGAGAGTGATGGTCTGCCCCCATCCTATCCATGATGTTATGGGGCAGCTAGGGAAGCTCTGAATGCCGCGGTTGCGCGGGTGGAGAGGGGGGAGCGGGCAGCTGCTGTGTCTCGGTCAGCTCCCTCTGCTCCGTCCCGTGTGGCTGCGGAGGAAGGGCAGGGCGCAGCGGGGGGTGGAGGGGACAGAGAGGCTCCACCAGAGAAGATTGAGATGCCCGATGGGAGCGTATATAAATTAGTGCCCCACGGGAATGGTGATGATGAAAGGAGATGAGAACCAGGGAGTTACCACACGCGCAGCGAATAATATATATAAACACCGGTGCCATACCAACACAATCCTAACAAGAGTGCTATGCAGTTGCTTTTGCGGGAGGTGCCAGGCCCCCCTTGGCGGATGGAATCCAGGGCCCAATGCAATACACACATACGTCCGTTCACGACAACGGATCTTTTTAATTGGAAACACACACATCCACTGTATTCCACAAATCCCGCAGCAGTGGCCAGTATGATAAGTCAGTTATGCTCACACATAACCCCACATGGGCAGATTGTCAGCAATTAATAATGTTGACAATGTTCACCACAGAGGAGAGAGCCCGAATAAATAGTAGCGCGCGCAAAAGATTTTACTCGTCCAAGCTGTAGCAGATGCTAAACCTATCCAGAAGCGTGGGCAGAGGGAACACTTACCCCAAAACAGATCCTAAATTGGCCTGTTTACAATACAGTTGAGGAGTTTGCCCATCTGCAAGACATACAGAACCGCGTGTAATTATGGGTTTTAAAAGCGGGAGGGAAGATAGCCCACAAACATAGGAAAAATAGCAGATTGGGCAAGAGGTTAACCCCTTAAGGACCGAGGACGTACCATGTACGTCATTGCAGCGGGTCTCTCTTAGACCCGCTGACGTACATGGTACGTCCTGCCGTTTTTGAGCTGCTGGAAGCGATCGGATCGCTTCCAGCAGCTCAAACGCCATTGCAGGATGCCTGGGAGTCCAGGCATCCGTGCAATGGCCGTTAGAAGTGCCGGGGCACCATGTGATCGCTCCCCGGGAGCGATCTACATCCGGTTGCACCGGAGAGGTGCCCGGCACTTCTACAGAGCGCTGGAAGCGATCGGATCGCTTCCAGCTGCTCTGAGCATATTACAAGGATGCCTCGACATCGAGGCATCCTTGTAATATACTTACCTGCCGCCGGTCCGTCCGTGATCGCTCCCCCGAGCGATCACTTCCGGTAGCGGCAGGAAGTACTGAGTGCCACGAGGTATCGTGGCACTCAGTACAAAATCGATCACTTCAGTGATCAGGTGCTCTGCTGGGTGCCTCGAGGGATCAAGGCACCCAGCAGAGTAAAAAAAAAGTGAAAAAAAAGTAAAAAAAAAGTGTAAAAAAAGTAAAAAAAAAGTGTGTAAAAAAGTGTAAAAAAAGAAAAATAAATAAAATAAACTGACAGTTAGGGGTAGGGTTAGGGTTAGGGTTAGGGTTAAGGGTTAGGGGTAGGGTTAGGGGTTAGGGTTAGGGGTAGGGTTAGGGTTAGGGGTAGGGTTAGGGTTAGGGTTAGGTGTAAGGGGTAGGGTTAGGGGTAGGGTTAGGGGTAGGGTTAGGGGTAGGGTTAGGGGTAGGGTTAGGGTTAGGGTTAGGGGTAGGGGTAGGGGTAGGGTTAGGGTTAGGGGTAGGGTTAGGGGTAGGTTAGGGGTAGGGTTAGGGTTAGGGTAGGGTTAGGGTTAGGGTTAGGGTTAGGGTAGGGTTAGGGGTAGGGTTAGGGTAGGGGTAGGGTTAGGGGTAGGGTTAGGTTTAGGGTTAGGGGTAGGGTTAGGGGTAGGGTTAGGGGTAGGGATAGGTTAGGGGTAGGGGTAGGGTTAGGGGTAGGGTTAGGGTAGGGTTAGGGTTAGGGTTCTAAGGGCAGGGTCAGGGGTAGGGTTAGGGTTCTAAGGCAGGGTCATCTTGGGGCTGAGTGGGATGTTCCTAGCCTGCCTCATCAGAGAGGCAGGCTAGCAACATCCAATCAGAAGTTAGAAAAAATCAAAATAAAATTTCTAATTTGTCAGGTCAGGCCAATATTTTGTAAATATTGGCTCTGACCTCTGTGATTCTCCCTCCCTCTCCTCACTTGTGTTTTGGTGAGCGAGAGAGAGAGATCAGATTTGACAGGTTAGAGATTTTAGTGAGATTTAGTGAGATTAGAAAAAATGAGGCAGATTTAGAGAGATTTTAGGGAGATTTAGAAGAATTGAGGCAGGTTTAGAGGGATTTAGAGAGATTTAGGTGTTTATTTGTATTTTCTTGTGAAACCCAACGGTTCTTCTAAGAACCAACAATCCGCTTATAATATATATAATAATTATAAAATTTTATAATCTATTATATATAATGTCTGAGAGGGTGTACAGCGCCGAGGAGGCATATGCCATCCTGGCGTCAGAATCTGAGGCATCTGCGTCAGACTCAGACCCTCATTTCGACCCCGCTAACTGCTCAGAGGCGTCGCTAGATACATTATCTATGCTGGCTGATGTATCTAGTGATGTTTCTGATGCAGATCCTGGGTCACCACCTGCCAGCAGGAGACGCACAGCTCCAGCTGAGGAGTGGGTAGTGCCTCATCGCCAGAGGCCAGATATCCCTCCTTTCACGGCAAATCCTGGCATCAATATTGATGTTGCAGGATTTACCGCCACACAGTTTTTGCAGGTGTTTATGGGGGATGATTTGTTGGGCCACATCGTGGCCCAATCAAATCTGTATGCCCATCAGCATTGTGCTGCGAAGCCAGACTCCTACTTGGCAAGGCAGCAATGGACCCCGCTAGATGTGCCAGAATTTCTGAAATTCTGGGCACTTACTATGCTGAGGGCATCATAAAGAAGCCCTCAATTCGCTCCTGCTGGAGCAGTAGCCCATCTGCTCTACCCCCATTTACCTCCAATCAATGTCACGTAGAAGGTATGAAAACATTTTGCGTTTCATGCACTTCAGTGACAACAGCCTGTGCTCCCCTAGAGAGCATCCCCAGTTTGACAGGCACCAGACTTTTACATTTTATTCGTACATTTTTATGTTCTACAATTGGTGCTGTATTTTGCCAAAATCTTTGCACACCTATGCATGGGGGGCATGGGTGTACTCAGGAGATCTTGCAGAAAACAACCTGGAGAGTTTTCATGCAGTAACAAACAACAGTGTCTGCTAAGGCTAGGGTCAGACGAGCGTGATTTCTACGGACTGTACGTCCGTGCAGTACGGACATCGTCAGTACGGAAGACGCAGTAGTGGTCACACAGTCCGTTTTTTCACTGACATTTATTTTTTTGACAGATGTAGGAGGGACAATAAATTCAATTGCAAAACCATTTTGTCCGTGAAAAATGCAGGACGTATAAATGCAGTCCGTCTGACCACGTTCCATCACTCACACACAAAGCTATGCAGACGTTGCGGACGCAGCGCACTTTGTGCGGCCGTTCTAGCGGTTCTACGTTCTTGCCTGCCTTGCGTCCGTGGGCCGCGGCCGTTGTGCGTCCGCAGTTCAGTGCGGACGTACTTCGTGTGTCGGGCTCCATTGGACTTTATGTCATGCTATCACGGACGTACTTTTAGGCGCGATCACGGACGTGACACTACGCTCGTCTGACCCTAGCCTAAATCACAGTCCAAAACTACTGTGGGCGTAAAAATCTGAAATTTGAAAAATTACCGCCACACACCTTGTTGCCAAATGTTTTGGGCTAAAACCGTTGCATCCATGGCATCAAAGCACTCCATATGCAATACCTTGGGGTGTCAACATAACAAATATAAACAATTTTCTGGCAATAATTCAAACTGGGGTATGCGGTAGACCCAAAACCAAAGATAGGCCTAGCTGAAGAAATAATCTCAATTTCAACTCTAATGACAAAGTCATAAAAATTGTATTTGAACCTTCCCAAAATCCTGGCAAACCTAGGCATGGGGGGCATGGGTGTACTCAGGAGATCTTGCAGAAAACAACCTGGAGAGTTTTCATGCAGTAACAAACAACAGTGTCTGCTAAATCACAGTCCAAAACTACTGTGGGCGTAAAAATCTGAAAATTGAAAAATTACCGCCACACACCTTCTCAAATGTTTTGGGCTAAAACCGTTGCATCCATGGCATCAAAGCACTCCATATGCAATACCTTGGGGTGTCAACATAACAAATATAAACAATTTTCTGGCAATAATTCAAACTGGGGTATGCGGTAGACCCAAAACCAAAGCTAGGCCTAGCTGAAGAAATAATCTCAATTTCAACTCCAATGACAAAGTCATAAAAATTGTATTTGAACCTTCCCAAAATCCTGGCAAACCTATGCATGGGGGGCATGGGTGTACTCAGGAGACCTTGCAGAAAACAACCTGGAGAGTTTTCATGCAGTAAAAAACAACAGTGTCTCCTAAATCACAGTCCAAAACTGATGTGGGTGTGAAAATGAAAAATGACCACCGAACAGTATCTAATTTGTTTGGAGCAAACGGATGCATCCATAGCATAAAAACACTCCATTTACAATACTTTGGGGTGTTAGCTTTACCAAATATATGCACGTTCATAAAACTGGGGTATGTAAAAAGGCCCCTAAAAAGAAGATAAGCAAAGAAGATACTGTATGTCAAATTAGAAAATTGACAAGCACATGTCAAAGATTGGCGTAGCACCCCAAAAACAACAGAACAAATCTATATATGGGTGGTATCAATTTACTCAGAAGATGTTGCTGAACATATTTTGGGGTGTTTTTTGGCAGTAACCCATAACTGGATTTGACAATTCATGCCTAAAGTACAATGTGTGTGAAAAAATAACACAAAAAGTGACTACCTGAAAGATTGACAAAGAGCTAGTGCATGGAAAGTGTTAAAATACAACTCTTTGAAGCACCCTAGGGTGTGCCCTTTCTAAAAATATATGGTTTGATGGGGTAAATTACTTTGGCCGGCTTCAAAAATGTCCCAAAATAGCCATGGGTGCATGATGACGAAATGTGAAAATTCCAAGTTGGAAAACTGAAATGCGCACACCCCAAATAAGGCCTTTTAGCCCCCAAATGACCCGACATACCTATACATGGGTGGTATCAATTTACTCAGAAGATGTTGCTGAACATATTTTGGGGTGTTTTTTGGCAGTAACCCATAACTGGATTTGACAATTCATGCCTAAAGTACAATGTGTGTGAAAAAATAACACAAAAAGTGACTACCTGAAAGATTGACAAAGAGCTAGTGCATGGAAAGTGTTAAAATACAACTCTTTGAAGCACCCTAGGGTGTGTGCCCTTTCTAAAAATATATGGTTTGATGGGGGTAAATTACTTTGGCCGGCTTCAAAAATGTCCCAAATAGGACATGGGTGCATGATGACGAAATGTGAAAATTCCAAGTTGGAAAACTGAAATGCGCACCCCCCAAATAAGGCCTTTTAGCCCCCAAATGACCCGACATACCTATACATGGGTGGTATCAATTTACTCAGAAGATGTTGCTGAACATATTTTGGGGTGTTTTTTGGCAGTAACCCATAACTGGATTTGACAATTCATGCCTAAAGTACAATGTGTGTGAAAAAATAACACAAAAAGTGACTACCTGAAAGTTTGACAAAGAGCTAGTGCATGGAAAGTGTTAAAATACAACTCTTTGAAGCACCCTAGGGTGTGCCCTTTCTAAAAATATATGGTTTGATGGGGGTAAATTACTTTGGCCGGCTTCAAAAATGTCCCAAATAGGACATGGGTGCATGATGACGAAATGTGAAAATTCCAAGTTGGAAAACTGAAATGCGCACCCCCCAAATAAGGCCTTTTAGCCCCCAAATGACCCGACATACCTATACATGGGTGGTATCAATTTACTCAGAAGATGTTGCTGAACATATTTTGGGGTGTTTTTTGGCAGTAACCCATAACTGGATTTGACAATTCATGCCTAAAGTACAATGTGTGTGAAAAAATAACACAAAAAGTGACTACCTGAAAGATTGACAAAGAGCTAGTGCATGGAAAGTGTTAAAATACAACTCTTTGAAGCACCCTAGGGTGTGCCCTTTCTAAAAATATATGGTTTGATGGGGGTAAATTACTTTGGCCGGCTTCAAAAATGTCCCAAATAGGACATGGGTGCATGATGACGAAATGTGAAAATTCCAAGTTGGAAAACTGAAATGCGCACCCCCCAAATAAGGCCTTTTAGCCCCCAAATGACCCGACATACCTATACATGGGTGGTATCAATTTACTCAGAAGATGTTGCTGAACATATTTTGGGGTGTTTTTTGGCAGTAACCCATAACTGGATTTGACAATTCATGCCTAAAGTACAATGTGTGTGAAAAAATAACACAAAAAGTGACTACCTGAAAGATTGACAAAGAGCTAGTGCATGGAAAGTGTTAAAATACAACTCTTTGAAGCACCCTAGGGTGTGCCCTTTCTAAAAATATATGGTTTGATGGGGTAAATTACTTTGGCCGCTTCAAAAATGTCCCAAATAGGACATGGGTGCATGATGACGAAATGTGAAAATTCCAAGTTGGAAAACTGAAATGCGCACCCCCAAATAAGGCCTTTTAGCCCCCAAATGACCCGACATACCTATACATGGGTGGTATCAATTTACTCAGAAGATGTTGCTGAACATATTTTGGGGTGTTTTTTGGCAGTAACCCATAACTGGATTTGACAATTCATGCCTAAAGTACAATGTGTGTGAAAAAATAACACAAAAAGTGACTACCTGAAAGATTGACAAAGAGCTAGTGCATGGAAAGTGTTAAAATACAACTCTTTGAAGCACCCTAGGGTGTGCCCTTTCTAAAAATATATGGTTTGATGGGGGTAAATTACTTTGGCCGGCTTCAAAAATGTCCCAAATAGGACATGGGTGCATGATGACGAAATGTGAAAATTCCAAGTTGGAAAACTGAAATGTGCACCCCCAAATAAGGCCTTTTAGCCCCCAAATGACCCGACATACCTATACTTGGGTGGTATCAATTTACTCAGAAGATGTTGCTGAACATATTTTGGGGTGCTTTTTGGCAGTAAACCTTAAAGTTCACAGTACATGTATTCTTAAATTACGTTCAAAAAAAAAAAATCACCAAAATTTTTTTTTTTTCAAACTTTGGCATAGATTTGTGGTAAAATGGTTTGCATGGAAAGAGTCAAAATACCCCAAGTTTAATACCTTGATTTGTGTACTTTAAAAAATATGTATATGTGGAGGGTTATTCAGGAATTAGTGACAGATATCAGTGTTACAATGTCACTATCACTAGTTTTGAAAATAAACTCTTTGGAAATGGCAAAGTGCTACTTGCACTTATTGTTGCATAAAATAAGGAAAAAAGCGAGGAATATGTAAACATTGGGTATTGCTAAACTCAGTACTAAATTTAGAAACTACTAAGGAATAAAAAATTTTTGACGGTTGTTGATACATAAGAAATTTTGGGGGTCAAAGTTCGAAAAAGTGGTGTTTTTTTTTTTTGTGTCATATTTCACAATATTTTTTATAGTAAATTATATGAAATGATGAAAAAAATGGTATCTTTATAAAGTCCATTTAGTGACGAGAAAAACAGTGTAAAATATGTGTGGGTTACATAAACGAGTAAGAGGAAAATTTGACGTAAACACTAAGAGCGCAGAAACGTAAAAACAGCTGCGGTCACGAACGGACGGATTTGTGTAAAACCGCCCGGTCACTAAGGGGTTAAGGAATCCCCAAGTGCGTTTCTAGAGAGATTGCTGGATGCGTACAGGATGTATAGTCCTATTGATCCTGAAGCGACGGAGAATCAGAGGTTAATTAACTCTTCGTTTGTGGGTCAGTCACAAAGGGATATACGGAACAAAATACAGAGAATAGATGGGTTTTTGGGAAAAGGTATTAGCGAGTTAGTTGAGATCGCTAATAAGGTGTATCATAACCGGGATTTAGAGGAAATAAAGAAACAGAAGGGACATACCGGGGTGGTTGGATATATGGGGAATGGTGGAGGACGAGGTGGCCCAGACAGAGGGAGGGCAAGGGGTAGGGGGGCTAGAGGAAGAGGTAGGGGAGCCCCTAGGGAACCCCTAGGACCCAATCAGTGCGCGTGGTGCCGGGTGAAGGTCACTGGAAAAACGACTGTCCTGCATTTTTGGCTAAATTTGGGGGACAGGGTGAAGTTGGGGAGGCGGGAGGTCAAGCCCCTAATGGCCAGGTAACAGACGGAAGGTATGAAAGAAGTAAAGGGAATGGAGCGGGGTTTGTGGGACTGGCGGGGACATCATTTGAAGGGCAGGATGCATATTGACGGGGACCTGGGCCCATCCCGCTCGGTAGCCACGAGCCCACGGTCACAATGAGAGTGGGAAATAAAGATGAAGTTTTTATGGTTGATACCGGTGCCGAATATTCTGTTGTAACTAAACAAATTGCACCTCCAATGGGAAATGAGGTTGATATTATGGAGCAATGGGGTGTCTGCCAAATATCCTTTTCTTGCTTCTAGAAAATGTAGTGTGGGTGGGCATAATGTTGAACATGAATTTTTGTATATGCCCGAATGTCCCATCCAACTCCTGGGGCGGGATATCCTGTGCAAATTGCAAGCCCAAATTACGTTTCTTCCCGGGGGTCACGCTCAATTAGACCTGCCCGAGAGTGGCGGCTCTGCTCGGCAGCATAATCCAGCCAGTCCGCACAATCCACAATCTGTGAAAATTGCAGTAGTTATGCCACGGGAGGAAGAATGGCGCACGGCACCTACTCTGCCTGCCGCGCCGGATCCGCATGCACTACTCCTTGAAATTCCTGGGGTATGGGCGGAGGAAAACCCGCCAGGACTTGCCATAAACATACCCCCGGTATATGTGGAATTAAAGCCCGGCGCAACGCCTGTGGCTCTAAGACAATATCATATCCCACAAAAAGCCAAGCAGAATATACAAATACATTTACAGAGACTTAAAGATAACGGCATATTAAAATTCTGCGTGTCACCATGGAACACACCCCTATTGCCAGTACTGAAAGAAGGCACACAAGAGTACCGCCCTGTCCAAGATTTACGAGCTGTCAACGAGGCCACAGTAACATTACACCCTGTGGTTCCTAATCCATACAATTTACTGGCGTTAATTCCCGGAGATACACAATATTACACAGTGTTTGATTTAAAAGACGCTTTCTTTTGCATCCGTCTGGCTCCAGCAAGCCAGCCCCTTTTTGCATTTCAGTGGGAAGAGTCTACCACGGGGGCGCGCCATCAAATGACGTGGACGCGCCTCCCTCAAGGTTTCAAAAATTCGCCCACGATTTTCGGGTGCGCGCTTAGCCAAGATCTCCTCGCCTTCAACGCTCAGCCAGACAAAGTAGTGTTACTACAATATGTTGATGATTTATTACTGGCCTCTCCCACAGAAAAAGACTGTTTATCCGCCACAAAAGCCTTGCTACATCTGCTAAGCCAAGCAGGTTACAGAGTTTCTAAAAAGAAAGCACAAATATGTAAACGCAGTGTAAAATATCTGGGCTTCCAGTTAACAGGTACCAAACGTGCACTGGGGGCAGAAAGAAAAGAGGCGGTGTGCCGCATACCCCAACCAAAGACCAGAAGACAAGTCCGTGAGTTCCTGGGAGCTGCAGGCTTCTGCCGCCTGTGGATCCCCAACTTCGCCGATATTGCCAAGCCGCTTCATCAAGCCACGAAAGGGGGAGAACTAGACCCCTTTCATTGGGAAGAAGAGCAAACAGCAGCGTTCCTGAAATTAAAGACTCTGCTGATGGAAGCTCCTGCACTGGGCCTGCCAGATCATAGCAAGCCTTTCCAGCTGTTCGTACATGAACATAATCAAACAGCGACAGGAGTATTGGTCCAGACCTTTGGCTCATGGCTGAGGCCTGTGGCCTACCTCTCCAAGCAACTCGACCCTGTGGCCTGCGGCCTACCCCCATGCCTGAAAGCAGTGGCTGCCACCGCAATGCTGATAGCAGAAGCAGACAAGCTGACCCTTGGACAAGTTCTTCATGTCAAGGTGCCCCACGCTGTCAAGGCTCTGCTGGATGTGAAAGGAGGTTACTGGTTCAGCAACAGCCGGATGACGAAGTACCAAGCCATGATGTGTGAAAATCCACGGCTTCATTTGGACCTCATCGCTACCTTAAACCCTGCTACTTTACTGCCTGACTGTGAAGAGGATCCAGATCATGAATGCCTCCAAGTTATGGAAGAAGTGTTCAGTAGCAG
Organism: Leptobrachium leishanense; assembly: GCA_009667805.1. Taxonomy (NCBI): domain Eukaryota; kingdom Metazoa; phylum Chordata; class Amphibia; order Anura; family Megophryidae; genus Leptobrachium; species Leptobrachium leishanense. Next base: position 184,497,792 of record CM019066.1, read on the forward strand.
GCCAGATTTGAAAGACGTACCCCTAGACAAATACGATCTACAGCTATTCACTGATGGTAGCAGCTATATGGATGATGGGAAGAAAGTCTCCGGCTATGCAGTAGTCTCAACAGAAGAAGTCATCGAAGCAAAGCCACTGCCAGGCCATACATCTGCACAATTGGCTGAAATAACAGCTTTAACCAGAGCCCTTGAAATTTCTGAAGGCAAAAGAGTAAATATCTATACAGATTCCAAGTACGCCTTCATGACAGTCCATGCACATGGTGCACTCTATAAAGAAAGAGGCCTACTCACGTCTTCAGGACAACAAATCAAATATGCGGCTGAAATCGCGGCCCTCCTGGAAGCAGTGTGGAAACCAAGTGCTGTCAGCATCATGCACTGTCGTGGCCACCAAAAAGGCCGTGATGAAATTCCAAAAGGTAACAGACGCGCAGACCAGGCCGCAAAAGCAGCTGCAAAACCACCACCGCCAGCAGAAGACCAAGCTAAAGTATTGATCTGCAAGCAAGAACCGCAATCCTCTATGCCAAATTACGAGTTCTACATGAATTTGAGAAAGTTTGAACCCCACGGCGAGTTCATTGAAATAATATTGCACAAATGGCAAGATGATTATGAACTATTAGAACTCAATCATGATTACATCCAATGGCTTTTCCCAACTCGGACACCAGGCCGAAATTTCTACTCTACTCCTCTAAATCCGCAAGAGACACGCCTAATGGTTAACACCTCAGAAGTTCAGCAAAGACTGCGCAGAGCCTACAAAATGATGCTGAAATTCTTCGGCGTAAAAATAGTGGGGGAGGAGGAAGACAAAGAAACAACTGAATTTGAACGAGCAGAAAATTTCGCGTCACGGTTTGAAAATTTGACAATCAATCCTCACAATAATCTACGAATCACACGAATACTGCACAGTCTGGGAGAATTGGGAGCAGAAGAATATCAAGTCCCACTGGTGAGGTTCTTCCTCAAGGAGATCCTTATCAAGAACAGACTGCCAAGAATGAAGAAAAGTGCAATGAACTTTTTCATACCTGCAGTAAGAGATTCACAAGACAGACAAGATTTGTTATTTTTCGCATGGCGATACTATTTCCCAAAAGAAGAATTCATCTGGGGAAATCATGGAGAATTGGCACGATACAAACCAAAACCAGTGGTAGCTGCACTTCTACCGGCGCCACTGAGCGAATGGACACCTGTGTACTCAGAGAAAGAAAAGAAGTGGTTGACAGAAGAACCCGGAGGGTATGGAGAAGATGGATGGTTCCAGATGGAGAATGGACGAATAGTCCTACCAGCAACACTGGCTCCTGAAATTGTAAGAGCACTTCACGCGAGTACCCATGGAGGGAGAGAAATGATGGAGCAACAGTTGGAGCCACATTTCTACGTACCAGGATTGTCAGCAATCTGCAAAGCAACAGCTCAGCAGTGTGTAACATGTGCCAAAAACAACCCGAGAACAGGCCCATCTCAACCCCCAGGGAAACAGCCAATCGGGCTATCCCCAATGGCATCATTACAAATAGACTTTACAGTGCTGCCACCCTGAAAAGGATACAAATATTTACTAGTGATGGTGTGCACTTTGACAGGATGGGTGGAAGCCTTCCCAACAAGAACTGAAAAGACTACAGAAGTAGTAAAAAGTCTAATGAAAGAAATAATACCACGTTACGGGCTTCCACTCGAAATAGGGTCAGACAATGGCCCCGCATTTATCCAGAACTGTTTACAACAACTTGCCCGGCTACTGGGCATCACCTGGAAGCTACACACTGCCTACAGGCCCCAAAGTTCGGGAAAAGTTGAAAGAATGAACCGTACCCTAAAGACTTTGATGTCCAAACTGTGCCAGAGACGTCATTAGGCTGGTTGGACTTGCTGCCGATAGTCCTTTTGCACATTAGGTGCAGACCAACCCCCCAATTGAAGCTAAGTCCGTACGAACTTATGTTTGGACGGCCAACCCCTCTGATTAATGGATTAAGGGGGACCTTCGGGCATTGGGAGAAACTAAACTAAATGATCAGGTAGTAATGCTGGGTAAATCAATGCAGAAATTAAATACTTGGGTGGGGGATAATATACCGCATTTTCTGTATCCTTCACTGCATAAGTATTGTCCGGGTGACTCAGTATGGGTAAAAGAGTGGAAAAATGATCCACTGGGTCCAAAATGGAGAGGTCCTTATCTTGTCCTGTTATCAACCCCTACAGCAGTAAAGGTTGCCGAGGTGGTCCCGTGGATACATCACTCCAGAGTAAAAGCAGCTGCAGCCAGTCCTGAGCCAGCATGGAAGGTCGTTACCAACGAGACCAACCCGCTGAGGCTGAAGCTGACAAAAACCACAGCCATGAGCACCTAAATGATCCTAACCCCGATGATTCAGAGGATCAGCAAGTGGGTGTTTTGATGGGCACAGGTCCTGACCACCCGCCAACGGGGGATACCCACAGGGTGCTTTTTAGGGGCCCGGCCCCCACCCTTGATCATCCAGAAATGTTCTTTACTTTCGAAATTCCGGTGGGGAGGGATTGGGTTTATGTGACTGTGAAAAGAATTGCCCAAGGAATTCTGACATTCGGGGCATTTGTGGTGCTGATTTTATATCTTGCTAATCTGATTTATGGACTCTCACGTGGAGCATGCCCCAATTGTACAGGCAACGTGGGGAAAGTGGATATTTCCCATATCTGGAATGGTACGCACCCGGTGATGGAGAACCGTACCATGTGGAGACAAAAACGAGAAATATCATCCGAGATATTGCCAAGAGGACATTTACTCGTGCAATTTAAATATGACTATGCTAAGAAATCTGGGCAGGAAGCATGTTGGGTGTGCAGCAGAATGCACCCAGAGACAATTCATATCCCATTTGCTTCTGTTCCAATGAACCTGAGTATGTTTGCATCAGGGAATATCACAATAGACTCTTTTCGGCCACCCAGAGAACAACCAGAAATGTATGAGGCCGGATACCCCATAATAGGGTACATATATCCCCCAGAATGGTGTTTCCAAATAGGGCCAGATAGAGACACACATAAGAAGGAAGGGTGTTACTCAAGCAAATTCAATTGGACATCATACATATACACAATTGACACAGAGGGACACTCAAATTATCTATACATACAGTGCAGAAAACTCACGAGTGAGCAAGAAGAAGTAATTGCAAGTGAGTCTGGAGGGATGCAGAGTGTGCTGGAAACGACGAGACGAATGAGGCGAATGATGTTGGAACTAGCAAAGGGAACATTACACCTATCACCATTCATGTTAGAAGAGGGATACCAGGTGTGTTGTGGGAGAGTGTGTTACACATGGGTTCCACCAACAATAACGGGAATGTGTTATTTGGCTAAGCTGGTCCCAATTCAGAGACTAAGGGGAGAAGACACAAACACAGACACGGAACTGCACCCTAGGTACCCACTGGTGTTTGAAAGACCGAAGAGAGAATTGTTTGCGAAGATGGATCGGATATGGACATGGTTGCCAGCATGGACTGGATGGGGAGGGGAGATGATGAGGAGATTGAATAGCTATGTCAATCTAATGGATGAGATTCTGAATAGAAGCAGTATGGATATCCAGCTGCTGAATCTGGAAATGCGAGAGTTACGAAAGGTGCAGATGATACATGATATGGCGCTTGAACAGATCAGTGCGGCTTTGAATGGATTGTGTGAGATGACAATGCACTATGAATGTTGCACCTTCATCAGAAACACTACACACGAAGTCCCAGACTATTACCAGGTAATTCAAGATCACCAAGAAAAGGTAGCACAGTTGCAGGGCACAGCCAGGAGGATTGCTGCCGAAGGCTGGAATCCGCTCCGTGGGTTTGGAGCAATGGGAGAATGGTTTGGTTCGATCCTGAGATTTATCTCACAGATTGGATCCATGATACTCATGATAGTGGTGGTCTTGATCATAGGGATACTGATATACCGCATAGGGCTATGCATATGGCCACTGTGCAAGACAGCACTGACACCCACACACGAACACAGAAGATACCACTGATAATTCCACAGGGAATGTTCCCAGTGAACGGAAAGCCCCCCCAGTATGCAGAGTTTCAGAATAGTGGAGTGTAATGGCTACAAGTGCCAGGAAAAAGATCCTGACACTTGAGCCAAGGGGGGAATGAAGGAGAATCAGGCTGGAAGATGGTTGCTACTATGAGCCAGGCAGCCATCTTGTTCAGAATATTGGTTCACCAGTAAATAGAATAGATTTTATTTAGATGAGAAGAGCAGAGCTTACAAAGAATTTAAGGAATGTGTGGTAGATTAGAAAAGCTAACAAGAAAATCAGGCAGAATCCGGCCGGCTCTTGGCACGGAGAGACAGGAAGATTTATGAATGGGGCAAGGTCATTGAGATGTGCAGAGGAACAAAGAAAACATAGAAAACAGACCAGGCCCCAGGCTATCTGAATAAACATAGCCTATAGGGAGGGAGGCACTGCCCTGAGAAAGACAGCACAACAAATCACAGACTGTCAAACTAACATGAAGTATATCAATTTATAGTTAAATGTGGAATGTTCTTTGTGCTTGTGCTGATGATGGGAGGTATTAACCCACGTGGGGTGGAATAAAGTGTCATCGGGAGGTGGGCTAATTGGGATGTACCTAATTACGTATTTTTGGGTATAAGACCCCTTGCACGGGGTGAAAGGGGGGCTCACTCTTTGCGATTCAATCCTGTGTGAGCACTTGTGTGACGACACAATAAACGTTTGCCTTTCCTGAAGAGACTCGTGTTTGGACAATCCTTGCTTGTGTCTGGTCCGGCGCCGTTTTAGAAGTGAACCTGTCTGACTCCGGTTACAATAGCACTGAATTTATGACAGCAGGGCTGCAGGACGATATCAGTGACGAGGTCAGAGGGGATCTGATGGGAGCTGCAAAGGAACCTTAACTCCTTCCTTTCTGCATTCCCTTACATGTTTCAAAGCCCTGAATACTGTTTTTGCCCAGTAGTTTGCTCGCACGGGGTTTGCAGTGAGTTGTATCCTGAGAGGAGTAGTGCTAGCAATACTGGGAGTTGGGCAGAGGTGGCAGATGTCACCTCTTCTTAGCATTAGAAAAGTAGTAATCATAGCTCTTGATACAGAGGGTTAATTTGTGTTAATGCATTTCTGTAATGTTCTGTTTATGTTTCTAGAACACAGGTTTTAGTTTCATGTTGCCATGGCAACCACTGGGAGCATAGTGCCAGTGGCCTGGTGTTTGTGGGGGGGGGGCTCCTTAGCATTTGTTTTAGAACAAACTTTGAGCAAATAAAAACCACTTGTTTTTGGAGTGAGAAAGGGTAGGGTCCTCATATTATATTCCTGTGTGTGTGTACCATGGATGTGCAATGATTGAAGGCATCTGAGCCCCCTTTAGGTATGTAGAAACACCTCGGTGCCCCTGGTGTATGCTTGGAACACTTGGCAGTGCAATGTGGCGTTCTGGACGGCTGGCAACGTGTAGGGCAGTGTGCAGCGGCCTGTGTATGGGCCTCGCACACTTACCCATCAGGAGGCTGAGACCCAGTGCACTGTTTATTGCACTATAGTGATGTCAGAGCGATTGGTAAAGACCGATTATTTTGATGTCTGCATGGAGCAAATTACAATGTGCCAGATCTACGTGGCTCAACGCCCATACACCAGCCAAACCACTGCCTAGAGCTGGTAGAGGTTCAGCCACAGCGGTATAACTGAGCGAGGGCTTTATTTACACCTGAAATTGTGAGGACACTGATCTGCAGGCTGTGCTGTTCAAGTTTGTGTATGATCCCTATTGGTGATAGTGGTGAAAATGTGACCTCAAGCTCCATGTTTTTATTCCCTTTTACTCTGTGTGTGGTTAATCGCAGCCGTCACCAGCACTGAGCGCGAGACACACCAGGTGTATTGCTGTGGTGCTCTGTGTTACACTCATACACACTGTACATTACTGTGAGTTTTATTGCTGTGGAGCTCTGTGATACACTCATACACACTGTACATTACTGTGAGTTTTATTGCTGTGGAGCTCTGTGATATGCTCATACACACTGTACATTACTGTGAGTTTTATTGCTGTGGAGCTCTGTGATATGGTCATACACACCGCACGTTACTGTGAGTTTTATTGCTGTGGAGCTCTGTGATACGCTCATACACTGCACATTGTTGTGAGGTTTATTGCTGTGGAGCTCTGTCATATCTCATACCTCTATAAGATTGGTAGCCATCTGAAGCAGGGATGTGCTGTCAGGTGCAGCAGCCATTAAGTGGACTCACCTGACATTAAATCACTAGTACTGAATGAATATAATAAAAAAGTTAAACTCACCTGCACCGCGCTCCCGTGCTTTCCGTCTCTGCCACCCCGCTCTAGGGATGTGCGTTTCGGGTTTCGGAATTTCGGAATTTTCACGAAATTTCCCGATTCGTGTTTTCGGATGCGGCCGAATTTCCGAAAAATTTTAGATCCGAAAATTTCAGATCCGAAATGTTTTCCGAGCCGAAACGAAATATTTTCGGATTTTTCGAATGGACTTGAAATGTGTCAAACGAGGAGAACAGATGTTCCGAAAAACGAAAAATTTCCGAAAACGAAAATTTTCCGAAAAACAAAAATTTTGTAAAAACAAAAATTTTCTGGAAAACGAAAATTTTTCGAAAAAACGAAAAGTCGATACAAAAAACGGGCAAAATGACACGAAAATACGAAAAATGGTTGATATTCCGAAAAATGTGCAATTCCGAAAAATGAAAATTTCCGAAATTACGAAAAGTCGATACAAAAACCGAGCACAGTGACACGAAAATACGAAAAATGGTCGATATTCCGAAAAAAAATGTACCCGAAAAACGGGTCGAACCGAATCGAATCGAGACCGAAATCCGTCGAAACGAGCCGAATCGAAAAGTTTAAAAATCCGAAAAATCGAACCGAATCGAACCGAAAAAAAAATCGGTGCACAAGCCTACCCCGCTCATTATTTTATCTCAGTTCACAGCAGCGTCAGCTATTCTTACATTAGGTTTTTATTTTCGCCTCTAGTTACATCGCCGTCTCCTGCTTGCCTATAGCAAGATCCTGGGGAGCTGAGAGCAGCCAGTTCCTGGGGAGCACAGAGAGCAGCCAGTTCCTGGGGAGCACAGAGAGCAGCCAGTTCCTGGGGAGCACAGAGAGCAGCCAGTTCCTGGGGAGCACAGAGAGCAGCCAGATCCTGGTACGCACTGAACCTACTTAACCTGTGTATATCTGGCTCTGATACTAGCCTGTGCCTCACCGCACGTCCCTGATCTGAAGGGGGCAAGATAGTTTATTATCATGTGGGTCTGAGTGGATTGTGTCTTATTAAAACATTTACTTGGAAAATAGTTTTAAGAAATTATGTACATATCTGTGTTGCAATATGTGGGCGGGGTTTATGTGGACGTGACACATATATATATATATATATACACACACACACACACACAAATTCCGGTTAAAAAGTGGAGCAATCCCTATGTGCTTTCACATCTGTCTTATCTATATATAATACTCTTCAAATGCGTTTTAAAATGCATGGTTTTCCCTTTATGAATAACATAATAATGACGTTGGGCTGGTATAATAACGCTATGGGGCTGGTATGAAATTATTTCCAGGGCTGGTTTTTATCCCCAGTCCGGCCCTGTACACCACTGATTGTAGTCCACAGATGTAGAGCCATGGCCGCCTTCCTGCTGCAGCTCCCAACGTGTACACATGCTGGGAGCATTCTGCAGTATTACAAAAAGGACATGTCACTGTCACATATCAAGCCAGGAGACACGTAGGTGCCAGCATAGTGCCCAGACCCGAGCTGGTGCTGCTACTTCCTGAACTTTGACAACAGCTTTTTATTCCATTTCCATGTTTTACCTTGGTTATTCAATGCTCTACCACAGTTTCCCAGGTTGCACCCCTGGTATTATCCATCTAAAACACAGAGACCAGGTGCATCTACTTTGGATGTCTCTCAACCTAGTGTCTTAAGTCTCCAGCCTGTTATCCCTCCCTTGTTCCTGCTACCGTGTCCCACAGTCTCCAGTTTCTACTGGTCATCCTCCTCCTGCCAGCCTCCAACCCTCCTGTTACAACTTACCACTAGGCTCGGTGTCCATCCTCGCATCTGTCTCCGAGTATTCCTAAAGGGGTTGTTCAGAAAGCACTGAAATGTCAGCAAACTTTTGGTGCTTTGTAGTTCGGCATACTGCGGTGTGCTTCGGTGATTCCATGTAGTTGACCTTGAACTGAATTCACTATTCACAGCAGGGTCACTGAAGATGGGGTCTCAAAACTGACACCGAAGACAACAAAACTGGAGGAAAAAAAACAAACTCTGCTATTCTTCTAATTAGTGTTTAAACCAATACAAATTGCATTAAAATAGAAACATAGAAACATAGAAAAATGTCGGCAGATAAGAACCTTTCGGCCCATCTAGTCTGCCCAATTACATGGATACTTTACCTGGATTTCTCTTTTGTTTAGGATAGCCTTATGCCTATCCCATGCTTGCTTAAATTCAATTACTGTTTTGGCCTCTACCACTTCTACTGGAAGGCTGTTCCTTGTATCCACCACCCTCTCAGTAAAATAATGCTTCCTGATGTTACTTTTAAACCTTTGCCCCTCTAATCTAAGACTATGTCCTCTTGTTTTGCTACTTTGTTTCCTTTTAAATATACTCCCTTCCTCTACCTTGTAAAATGTTTCTAAATAATTAAAAAGGTCCTTTAAAAAATTAAAAGAAGGTCTGTTACAGATTGTTTAAAAAACAAAACGCTGTTCAAAAAAAGGTAATCAAAAAATTTGTCTAAAAAGTACAAAACAATACAAAAGAGGGTTCTAATAAATAAATAATAAAGACTGTTTGCTGAAAATGAAAAGAATAAACGGTTGAAGAAAAAAAGAAAACGATACTATTTTTTTAAGTTGAATCCTATGGGAACTGAATCACCAAAAATCAGGGCATTTCACTGACACTTCAGTGCAGTTCGGCATTCCATGAATAGAATTAGCCATTATTTTTCTATGGGACAATTTCTATCTGTATCTGTGTCTTTGGCTTGTATCTGTCCAGTCCTATTCTTGTCCAATCCACCTGTGTGTGTGTGTCCTACCCTATTCCTGTCCTGTCCACCTCTCTGTGTCCAGCAATATTCCTGTCCCATCCCTGTGACCAGTCTTATTCCTGTTCCATACTCCTCCCTGTGACCAGCCCTATTCCTGTCCCGTCCTGTCCACCTCAGTGTCCAGCCATATTCCTGTCCTGTCCACCCAGTGGCGTAGCGTGGGTTGTCAGCGCCCGGGGCCAGCCAAGAATTGTGCGCCCCCCCCAACCTGTGGACACGTTATCGATATTGCCCCAGCTCACACATGGATTTGCCCCAGCTCACACATGGATTTGCCCCAGCTCACATATGGATATTGCCCCAGCCAGGTCACACATGGATATTGCCCCAGCTCTCACATGGATATTGCCCCAGCTCTCACATGGATATTGCCCCAGCTCACACATGGATTTGCCCCAGCTCACACATGGATTTGCCCCAGCTCACACATGGATTTGCCCCAGCTCACGGATTTGCCCCAGCTCACACATTTGCCCCAGCTCACGGATTTGCCCCAGCTCACACAATTGCCCCAGCACACGGATTTGCCCCAGCACCTCATGGATATGCCCCAGCTCATGGATTTGCCCCAGCTCATGGATTTGCCCCAGCACACGGATTTGCCCCAGCACCTCATGGATTTGCCCCAGCACACGGATTTGCCCCAGCACCTCATGGATTTGCCCCAGCTCATGGATTTGCCCCAGCTCATGGATTTGCCCCCAGCTCATGGATATGCCCCAGCACCTCATGGATTTGCCCCAGCTCATGGATTTGCCCCAGCTCATGGATTTGCCCCAGCACCTCATGGATTTGCCCCAGCACACGGATTTGCCCCAGCACCTCATGGATTTGCCCCAGCACCTCATGGATTTGCCCCAGCTCATGGATTTGCCCCCCAGCTCATGGATTTGCCCCAGCTCATGGATTTGCCCCCAGCTCATGGATATGCCCCAGCTCATGGATTTGCCCCCCAGCTCATGGATATGCCCCAGCACATGGATTTGCCCCCCAGCACATGGATTTGCCCCAGCTCATGGATATGCCCCAGCTCTCACCTGGATATTGCCCCAGCTCCCGGGCAGCGGGAGTGCCTGCCCGCCCCGGTCCTGAACAGTGAGTCGAGTCCGTCCTGTTGATTGAAGGGGAGGCGGCTGCGTGCGTGCGCAAGTCACGCGGTCCGGCCAGTCAGGTGGTACAGAGACTCAGTACCACCTGATTAGACGGACCACGTGACCTGCGCCTGCACGCAGGCCCCTTCAATCAACAGGACGGACTCGACTCACTGTTCAGGACCGGGCAGCCGGCAGGCACTCCCGCTGCCCAGCATCTGGGTCCCCTCAACCCGCGGGCCCTTGGGCGGCGCCCGAGGGCCCGGCGGGTCAGTCGGGCCACAAGTTTTAGGGGCGCATAATTTCAAAAGAAATTATGCGCCCCTAACAAAACTGCGCCCGGGGCCACGGCCCCCCCTGCCCCCCCACGCTACGCCACTGTGTCCACCTCCCTGTGTCCAGATCTATGCCTGTCCCATCCAGCCCTGTGCCTCAGTCTCACCCAGCCTTCCCTTTGTCTCCTTTAGCCTCCCATCTATATATTTCCCATCTATATATTTGCCTTATTTCCTTTGTTTATACCTGATCCTGCCTCCTTGATATTACTCCTGTCACAATTATTATTTGTCTGCCTTGCTATTTACTTAAATGAATCCTTATTTCTACTCGAATACCTGCCTCCTCCTTGTACCACTGCAAGTTGGGCTTGAACCCCTAGTACACCATGACAGTCCAGAGCCAGTGTGACTCTGAGCAACATGTCAAACGCTAGGGCTGCCGAGCATTAGGGATGAGCTGATCGGTTCGATCTGTTCGGAGTTCGCATCGAACATCTGCCGTTCGACAATTCGCGAACTTCAAACTTTTTTGGGACGTTCGCCAAAAGTTCAAAAAAAATAATTTAAAAAAGTATAAAAAATGCTTAAGAAATACAACAAAATCTAGAAATAAAGAGACTCTTTACTGCAGAATATTATAAGCAACGGTTTATTAGATATTGAATTAAAACGGGAATATTTTTAACATTGAAGTCTATGAGATAAAACATTCTTGTTACTAAAACATCAGGCAGACACGGCCCTCTAATCAGGCACTGTAGAGGGCAGCCTGCAGGAGCCTCCCAAGGATCCCCTTGAGGAGCATGCGGCTGCCGGATGACAGAGCTGCGACTGTGCGGGCTAGCCGCCCGGGTGCATGTGACAGAAACAGGCAGCGCAGGGAGGGAGCAACTGCACCTGCGGCCACGGCAGACCCCCCCACAACCAGGATCCAGAGAGCCCCCACTGACCACCAGGCTAAGGTAAGGCGACACATTTCTAAAAAAATTAAATCCGAGGACATTTTTAAATGTCCCCGGAACATAAAATAAAACGTTTTTTTTTCTTTCTCTACCTGGCTGAATGTATTTAATTATATATATTAGATATATATATTTATTAGATTCAGGCAGGTAGAGGGAGGTGGCATGTGGGCTGCGCGGGGTCTCAGGCAGTGGTTTGGTTTTTTTGTGTATATTTTTAGCAAATTTATAGGGCAAGGTAAGGGCAGGTATGATATATATAATATATATATATATATGATATATATCTATATTCTTATAAATATATATATCCAGACTTGTATTACACACACATTTTGGCAACTAATTCCCCCCCCCATTTGGCTGATCCCTCCAGAAGAAATGTTGAACCCGATAGAGCAGAGAATAATATATATATTCTCTGCTCTGTCGGGTTCAACATTTCTTCTGGAGGGATCAGCCAAAAGGGGGGTGGGGCACATTTAGTTGAGATTGTCCACATGCCACCCCCCCATGAGCGTATGTGTATATATGGTCTGAGGTCTGTGGGTGGGTGTATATGTATATATAGGTCTGCGTGTTATTATACAGTTGCAAGAAAATGTATGTGAACCCTTTGGGATTACGTGGAGTTTTGCATGAATTGGTCATAAAATGTGCTCTGATCTTCATCTAAGTCACAACAATTTGAAAAACACAGTCTGCTTAAAATAATACAACACAAACATTATATGTTTTCATGGTTTTATTGAACAGAACATGTAAATATTTACAGTGCAGGGTGGAAAAAGTATGTGAACCTTTGGACTTAATAACTGGCTGACCCTCCTTTGGCAGCAATAACCTCAACCAAACGTTTCCTGTAGTTGCAGATCAGACCTGCACACTGATCTGGAGTAATTTTGGACCACTCCTCTTCACAAAACTGTTTCAGTGTAGCAATATTCTTGGGATGTCTGGTGTGAATCGTTCTCTTAAGGTCATGCCACAGCATTTCAATCAAGTTGAGGTCAGAACTCTGACTGGGCCACTCCAGAAGGCGTATTTTGTTTTGTTGAAGCCATTCTTTTGTTGAATTACTCGTATGCTTTGGGTCATTGTCCTGTTGCATCACCCATCCTCTGCGGAGCTTCAGTTGGTGGACAGATGGTCTTACGTTTTCCTGCAAAATGTCTTGATAAACTCTGGAATTCATTTTTCCATCAATGACAACAATCCATCTAGGCCCTGAGGCAGCAAAGCAGCTCCAAACCATGATGCTCCCTCCGCCATGTTTTACAGTGGGGATGAGGTTTTGATGTTGGTGTGCCGTGCCTTTTTTTCTCCACACCTAGGCCCCTATTACACTCTTCCCGCAAATGCGCTCGCGCAGCGCAATTTTTTTTGCGCACGCAAAAAAACATTAGCGCACACAAATTAACGCGGTATTACGATCCGAGCGCATTTTTTCAGCCTTCAACTTTTTTCGAGTGCAAATCCGACGCGCAAAGCCGGGCGCAAATGACCGTAGCATGCAGGAATCGGTGGGCAATCAGAATTAAGAACCACCATTTGCTAGGATTCGGTTGTTGCACCTGTCAAAGTCAATCTGCGTATATGTGCTGCAACAAAAATAAAAAATGAAACAATTTACTAATTTTATTGTTTGGGTATGTGTAGAATGTGTAACTGTGCTGTAGTTTTTTTTGTGCAGGTTCATTTCGTTTCGGCCAGAACGTTCAGATTGTAAGTTAACACCAGGTTTTCAAAGACATTAAAATGATGCGCGCAAATGTTGTGCGTTACATTTTGCGCTAAGATTGTAATACCATGCGCGCATACGCGTATTGCTAACGCATTGGCGCTCACAATGTTAAGTATAGGATGCGTGCAGGAACTTGCACTCGCGCTGGGTTCGCGCAGGGTCACTCTCGTTGAACGGTAACGCGCATCGTTTGCGCGAACGTCGTAATAGGACATTATGCTCTAATGTTTTTTTTCTCACGCAAATGTGTTGCGCGAAGAGTGTAATAGGGGCCAAAGTTTGTTGTGTGTTTTTTTCAAACAACTCAATTTTGGTTTCATCTGTCCACAGAATATTTTGCCAGTAGTGCTGTGGAACATCCAGGTGCTCTTTTGCAAACTTCAAACGTGCTGCAATATTCTTTTTGGACAGGAATGGCTTCCTCCGTGGTGTCCTCCCATGTACTCCATTTTTGTTTAATGTTTTCCTTATTGTAGATGTGTCAACAAAAATGTTAGCATGTGCCAGAAGTTTCTGTAAATCTTTAGCTGACACTCTAGGATTCTTCTTTACCTCATTAAGCATTCTGCACTGTGCTCTTGCAGTCATCTTTACAGGACGACCACACCTAGGGAGAGTAGCAACAGTGCTGAACTTTCTCCATTTGTAGACAGTCTGTCTTACCGTGGACACATGAACATCAAGGCATTTGGAGATACTTTTGTAACCCTTTCCAGGTTCATGCAAGTCAACAATTCTTGATCGTAGGTCTTCTGAGAGCTCTTTTCTGCGAGGCATGGTTCACATCAGGCAGTGCTTCTTGAAACCAGTAAACCCGAAACTGGTGTGTGTTTTTAAAGGGCAGGACAGCTTTCAGCCACACATCCAATATTATCACACTGATTGGACTCAAGGTTGGCTCACTCCTGGCTCCAATTAGCTCTTGGAGAAGTCATTAGGCTAGGGGTTCACATACTTTTTTCCACCCTGCACTGTGAATGTTTACATGTTATGTTCAATAAACACATGAAAACATATAATGTTTGTGTTGTATTATTTTAAGCAGACTGTGTTTTTCAAGTTGTTGTGACTTAGATGAAGATCAGAGCACATTTTATGACCAATTCATGCAAAACTCCACGTAATCCCAAAGGGTTCACATACTTTTTCTTGCAACTGTATATGTATATGTCTGTGTGTGGTATCAATGCATCCCTACTCTATAAACGGCACTCCGTGTCCCTATAATATATATGATCAGGGGTTACCTTTTTTATACTATTCCTATTAAATTAACAGTAATTTTTGATGTATTTTATTCAGTAGAAACTTTTTTGCCTATATAACATGTGCTTTGTGAAAATAAAACGATTTTGTGTACATTTTAATTTAGTTAGTGGATTCCTGTCCAGTGCGGTGAGAAGGAAACGTAATGTAGTGTAGAAACGCTGTGAGGGGGAGCGGAGTGAAGTCAAGCCGACAAAATGTTTGCTTCTCTTCGCTTCGCTGTGCGCCCCTACACGCTCAGTGTGTCTCAGCCTTTATTCCCGCATCGCTAGCTTACCGAATCAGTTTGTATACTTGTTACTGACCCTGCTTGTTCTGAGGACCCGATCTGTTGTCGACTTTGCCTGCCATTTGACTATTCTCTCTGTGTATTCCCTGCCTGTTCTGTTTGCTTCCTGTTGCTACTGGTGTGCGCCGATCCTCACCATATACAGTAGCGCAGTACAAGTGCCTAAACATTGCTGACCCGGTTTTGTTATAGCTGCTGATGTAACTGAATAGATCGGGGATCTCTTCTGCATTACCAAAACCTCCACCACTGCACTCTTCCACAATACCACAGAGGGATTACTTACGGTGTGAAGGCACTTGCTGCCACCAAAGGCACAATATTTGGTGCACTGCCACTGACGCCTATACCAGATTCATATCATTTTAATATTTGACCGCAGGGTCCAACCCTGCACTCTTCCACAATACCACAGAGGGGTTACGGTGTGACGGCACTGTTGCCGACACTAAAGGCCCAATTTTAAAGCACCTATTGTTTCTTTCATCCAAAGCCTGCATAGGTTTCACCATAATTTAGCCAAAAAAATCACTAAACTTGTTCTGCGTGTCCTAAAATGTCTCTTCTTTTCATACAGACTGCCGCCCCAAGCAGTTGTTTATGAATAGATTAAAGGAAAACCATTTACCGTCATTTGAAATGTAATTTTTTTGTTTTTAAATGTTTCTATACTTCCTACAAATCCGCCACTTCACGGGCAGGTTATGGGGACCTCCTAGGCACGATATATGAAGGAATTTTTCGTTTTTATTCCTAACCTTTATTTCATGGAAAACTCACTGTTCCTTTAAAAACGTTTTTATTAAAACTTTTTGTCCTTGTTTCCTGTCCCCCAGGGCACTACCCGGACCCCCATACACCTTTTTTGGCAAATATCTTGCATATATGCCCTCTGGGGGGGCACTCTAAAAATCGAACTTTGGAGTCCCATTGACTTGCAATGAGTTTGGTTCGTGTTCGAACTCGAACTTTTGAAATTGTTCGAAGTTCGAATGCGAACCGAACACGGGGGTGTTCGGCTCATCACTACCGAGCATGTGCCGCAGTCTGCTGCAGAGCCCAGGAGCCTTGATATGAAGCAGCAGACATGTGGAGTACCCTTAATTCTGAATTAGTAAAATCAAGACACCTCAGAAAACTCCTGATTTTGGAATTCCAGATAAGGGGTGTCCGACCCGTAATCTATAAAATCAGGAGCTTACTACTAGCACAATTAAAAGCAAAGCTCAGAATCAAATAATTCTCAGTATGTGGGTGTGCTCCAATGAAGAAATCTTCTATACGTTACATATTCAGGACTGGAGTGCACCGCTGCATAAACAAAGCATGATGGTTGTAGGAGGTAAGACATTTATCTACACTATGGGCATCAATGCTAAATAAATGTTATAATAGGTAGAAGTAGCAAGATGGAAAGGCAATTCTCAATTCTTTTATTAAGTAAAGCAGCATGACCCCCCCCCCCCCCATCTCAATGGCATTACTTGGTCAATAATCTGAGATCTAAGTGGAGAAACTGAATGATTTTTCCTATTAAAATGATCTGGAATAGATAAATCTACTTTTTTTGTACAGATAGTAGATTTTAAGGTGAAACGCGTATTGGTACAGGTGGCGGGGGCCACTGGCTCCCTTCTTGTGTATATGGGGGGTAAACGGCATTCAGCGGTGTCCCTGAAAGAGGCAAAGTCTCTGCTTTGCACGCTAGGGATCCTGCCAGTGTCTCAGAGTCCTCCAGTTCTGCTGACAGACCCCGGCTGAGTGCTCCACTTGCTCCCCCCACGCATCTGTAATTTTGTCCCCCCTTTGCCCATGTCTGTGGTCTGATTTATTATTTTTCTGTATCATGGTTTTGATGTTCTGTACTCTGAACTTTTATGTTGTGACAGTTATATATATATATATTGGTGTGTCCTGGGACTTGGCTATGTACTGGACTTTTTGGGCTTGGATCTGTATACTTTTAACCCTACCCCCTTTCTTTTCTTTTTTTTTGTTCTTCTCTTTTCTTCTCTTCTTCTTTCTCTATTGTTCTTTTTGCTTTGTGCGGGAACATGGGGTTTGGTCCGGGCGAGCCGCTTTGAGAGGCTACCACGGCTCTGGCCTCTCTTTGGCCCTGAGCCTCCCCGGCCACGTGGTCTCTTGTCTGGCCTCCGGCTGTCTTCCTGGCCGCCGGAGTGAGACAGCAACGCCATGCAACCCTGGGTAGTTCCCCACTTTTTTTTTTTTAAACTTAATTTCACTCTCCCGTCCCAGTGTGCCCACTCAATGACTTTATTTTTTAACTTTAGCATATTTCCCCGATTTTGCCCCCCTTTTGTTTTGTTTCTCCCCACTGTTTGTTCTCTTTTGCTGACTATGATACTAATGTATACATATCTGTGCTGTTACTGATATGTACCTCTATGATACTTATAGAGAGACAAGAGGGAATAAAACAGACCCTTAACCCAATTCTTCCTCAACCCCAAGCTCCTATGAGCAGGGCCCTCTACACCTCATGTTTCCATCATATGTCAGTTTATTTTGTTCCCTTTGGTTATTGTAAAGCGCTGCGGAAACTGTTGGAGCTATATAAATGATGACAAAAATAAAGACATCTGCAGTTAGAGCCTGGCAAAACATCAGAATCAATGGAGGGAACCAAGTCTTTGGTAAAGTACATGGGTTCCAGACTTCAGGTAGTCATTGTGGAAAGAAATGGTATAGCGCACAGTACAAACCTAGAATACATACAGTGGCAAGAAAAAGTATGTGAACCCTTTGGGATTACGTGGAGTTTTGCATGAATTGGTCATAAAATGTGCTCTGATCTTCATCTAAGTCACAACAATTTGAAAAACACAGTCTGCTTAAAATAATACAACACAAACATTTTATGTTTTAATGTGTTTATTGAACAGAACATGTAAACATTCACAGTGCAGGGTGGAAAAAGTATGTGAACCTTTGGACTTAATAACTGGTTGACCCTCCTTTGGCAGCAATAGCCTCAACCAAACGTTTCCTGTAGTTGCAGATCAGACCTGCACAACGATCTGGAGTAATTTTGGACCACTCCTCTTCACAAAACTGTTTCAGTGTAGCAACATTCTTGGGATGTTTGGTGTGAATCGCTCTCTTAAGGTCACGCCACAGCATTTCAATCGGGTTGAGGTCAGGACTCCGACTGGGCCACTCCAGAAGGCGTATTTTGTTTTGTTGAAGCCATTCTTTTGTTGAATTACTTGTATGCTTTGGGTCATTGTCCTGTTGCATCACCCATCCTCTGCGGAGCGTCAGTTGATAGACAGATGGTCTTACGTTTTCCTGCAAAATGTCTTGATAAACTCTGGAATTAATTTTTCCATCAATGACAACAATCCATCCAGGCCCTGAGGCAGCAAAGCAGCCCCAAACCATGATGCTCCCTCCGCCATGTTTTACAGTGGGGATGAGGTTTTGATGTTGGTGTGCTGTGCCTTTTTTTCTCTACACATAGTCTTGTGTGTTTTTTCCAAACAACTCAATTTTGGTTTCATCTGTCCACAGAATATTTTGCCAGTAGTGCTGTGGAACATCCAGGTGCTCTTTTGCAAACTTTAAACGTGCTGCAATATTCTTTTTGGACAGCAATGGCTTCCTCCGTGGTGTCCTCCCATGTACTCCATTCTTGTTTAATGTTTTCCTTAGTGTAGATGTGTCAACAAAAATGTTAGCATGTGCCAGAAATTTCTGTAAGTCTTTAGCTGACACTCTAGGATTCTTCTTTACCTCACTAAGCATTCTGCGCTGTGCTCTTGCAGTCATCTTTACAGGACGACCACGCCTAGGGAGAGTAGCAACAGTGCTGAACTTTCTCCATTTGTAGACCGTCTGTCTTACAGTGGACACATGAATATCAAGGCTTTTGGAGATACTTTTGTAACCCTTTCCAGGTTCATGCAAGTCAACAATTCTTGATCGTAGGTCTTCTGAGAGCTCTTTTCTGCGAGGCATGGTTCACATCAGGCAGTGCTTCTTGAAACCAGTAAACCCAAAACTGGTGGGTGTTTTTAAAGGGCAGGACAGTTTTCAGCAACACATCCAATAATATCACACTGATTGGACTCAAGGTTGGCTCACTCCTGGCTCCAATTAGCTCTTGGAGAAGTCATTAGGCTAGGGGTTCACATACTTTTTTCCACCCTGCACCGTGAATGTTTACATGTTCTGTTCAATAAAAACATGAAAACATATAATGTTTGTGTTGTATTATTTTAAGCAGACTGTGTTTTTCAAATTGTTGTGACTTAGATGATGATCAGAGCACATTTTATGACCAATTCATGCAAAACTCCACGTAATCCTAAAGGGTTCACATACTTTTTCTTGCCCCTGTACACTTATATGTTGAGGGTCAATCCTCTCTGAATGCACTTTACAAATGTGGAAATAAAAATTAAGAAATAATTGCGCAGCATGTTTCTGCTTAATTATCAACGATCACATTGATATCACACTCACATCAATAGAGCCCGTACTGGCTCTAGTTTGATCCACCTTATGGGTATTTTTCTTCTATTCACGGGTACCCATTAACCCTTCGATTTTCCTTACGCAAATCTTATATCTAGGGAACATAAGCAGACAAACCGGGATTTCCCTAGTGAAGTTCCTTTATATAATAACACAGCAGAGAAGGGCCAATTTTGCACTTACTCTTGACGGAGCCTACCGGGCTCTAGGAATCATTGCGTATGAATTTTTATAGTAAAATATGCTCCATCTAAAGTAAGTGCAAAATTGGCCCTTTTCTCGGTTTGTCTCCTTACCTTCCGTATATATATATATAAGATTTGCTTAAGGAAAATCGAAGGGTTAATGGGTACCCACGAATAGGAAGAATACCCATAAGGCGGACCAAACTAGAGCCAGTGCAATTATTTTTTTAAGTTTTATTTCCACATGTGTAAAGTGCATTCTGAGAGGATTGAACCTCAAGTGTGTGTATTCTTGGTTTGTACTGAGTGTGCTATACCATTTCATTCCACATTGGATCTTGTATCTGTTATTGGTTTTGGGGAAACCACCAATATTGGTATATAGCGGCCGTTTAAACCTGTCACGTGGGAATTGTGTTGGTGTGTGCGCTCCACTTCAACCTTTCTTAATAAAAACTTGAGGTAGTCATTGCCAGTAAAGAATTCTCAACACAATATATTAAAACTATGAAGCTTAGTCACCGAGGTGGCTATATCAAATGGAGCTAGTTAAAACATAACCTTTATTGGTATCATAGAATAAAATAAATAACAGAACAATTTAGAAACAATTAAATCTGATACAATGTAATAACTGGCTGTCCCCTTGGAACTCTAATGTTACCTACTCTAGAGGGCAAGAAAATTGCTACTCAATAGTATACGCCTTCAATATAGAAAAGGTGCAATTTCAAAATTGTTAAATTGACGTTCTTATAATCGAACTATTTGCGAAAAAAGCATTTATTTAGATTTACTTTTGGGATTTAATTGTCCCCTAGAGATCACAGTGATCGTACTTAATGAACATGTACTTGGTTTGCCACTGATTTGTATAAAGTATTGGTTTTTAAATGACATAAGACATTGGTTTTAAACGCTATATTTTACCCCCGATGTGTTTGTTCAAAACAGGGTTCTCATTGTCATGAATTGTTAAGACACTCTTGTGTTTTCCACAGTAGTATATTGGGGTGTTAGTAAATACTACCAATAATTATCAAAGGTGCTAATGAATGCTACCAACAATTATTGCCATGCATTCTTTCGGAATGAGCTTTCTAATGGTATAGCATCTTGTTTATAACATAGTTTCAAAATTCTTTGATGTTAACATAAAATTCCAAGGCACTCTTGGAGGCATTAGCATTCACCTGTAAGAACGCCCATTGATGTTAATTCAAGTTTTCAAAAACATTGACAATATTCAACGATTATTATCTCGAGTCCCCTCGGGACAGATTTATTAATCACACAGTGTCTAACCTGAATCGTATAGTTTTGATAAACCTTGGCGTTTAATATACATTTAGAACACTCTTAACATCGTTGGCGTTCGAACTGTGGATCACAATGGTCTTGCTTAATTAGCATTGCATTTGCAAGAGTTGATTTGAGACAATCTCCTCTTTTAACGGCAGTATATTAAGATGCTGGTAAGTGCCTATATCAGCAAATATTGCCTTGCGTACCTTGTTGGACAGATTTTTTAATCATGCAACGTCTTGCCTGTAGCATATCAGTTCAGAAGGCATTAGCGCATTAACATGCGTTTTTCAAGACACTCCTAAATACATTTACGTTCATACTGTATATTTTTTCAAACCGCCCATTGGCGTTTGCTAAGGTTTGTATTTTACTGGGATTTTTTTGAGACACACTCTTGCAATCTTGAGCTTTAATTTAATTTTCGTAGTTCAATGGCAATTTTTAGCAATTGTTTATCCCACATGCCCTCAAGACAAAGTTTCAAATCGCACCGTGTCTAGCTTTGATCATGGTGATTCGATAAAAGCTTTTAACATTAATATGCATTTGTTAAGACACTAGTGACACCATTGACGTTCAAGTCCATTATCATTCATATATATTATATTATCAAGGCTAGAAGATTCAGACACTCATTATCGAGGTACAGTCATTCAAGTGTATTATCAATGCGCCCATTAGCATTTGCTGAAAAATTCAGACGGTCATTGCCAAGGCGCACAGCGTTTTGAGCACTGACTATTACCAGCTCTAGCAACTTTGGCCCTGCGTCCCCACGGGACAATGATAATTAGGTCAGAGGGACTGTTAGGACCGGGTGAGCATTCAACGCACGTTTCGCGTGATTAGCTCCTCAGGAATGCTGACTTGATTCTGATCGCGGGGTTGCTTTTAAGGACCGCCGCACGGGATTGGTCGCTGGTCACGTGTTGAATTCATCCAATCAGTGTGTTTCTCTTCCTATGCGCTTTTCATCCGAATTGGAAAAAGATGTGATTTCTGCGTAATCCCTGGGGCTGAAACCTTTTGTGCTTGCTTAACTGCTGTACTCATAGGAGAATGACTTAGTTTACTTGTATGCAGTTTTCTTCAATAAATAGCAGAGCACATCTATATGAATCTGATTTTTCTTGTCCCTAATATTGTATTGATTCTATAGATATATTCGATAAATAATTAATATATTAAGAGTTGATGTGGCTGAACAATATGAGCTAGTATTATTTACAGATTAATATCCCTTATATAAACGGTGTGTAGTGAAATTCTTCATTTAAGCCCTTAGGATGTAAAGAACCCAAGGTAAAGATCCAAAGTGATTCCTTCTGTTTTAGGGTTCTATCAAAGTCCCCCTTTCCTTGACCTAAAGTGATAGCTTCAATAGCTTGAAATTTTAAACACTTCATCACCGTTGTAGTTAGCCCACACATATCAGGATATTGGTGTATCAGTAATATTTTTTATAGAGTTGATGTGTTGCAGGACTTGTTGTTTGAATTGTTGATATGTCTTACCGACGTACTGTTTTTGACATTCGCAGGTTATTAGGTAAATTACTTTTGTGGTTAGACAGTTTATAGTTTCTTTGATTGGGAAATTTTGATTAGTTATTGTACTGTTAAAGGAGTTTGAATTCTTGATAAATGGACAAGCCTTGCATCTTCCACATTTGTATACACCAGGTTTGGACTTAAGCCAGTTTTCTTTCTTGATATCCTTAGAGAAGTGACTATAAATTAGGAGATCATTGTAAGGACAGAGGCTTGAACCCCTGTGTGGTGTTGGGTGTATGGACCCCAATAGCAAGCCGAAAGAGGAGACCAGAAGGAATATAACTAATAGAGCTTTACTGAAGGAAACAAAATATAAGTCCAGAACAAACGTAATGCAAGTTTCTTTGGTGGAAATAAAGTCCAGAATACACGTAATGCAAGGTTTCTTTGGCAGAAATAAAAGTCCAGAATAAATGTAATGCAAGGTTTCTTTGGCAGAAATAAAAGTCCAGAACGGAAAGTCGTAGGGGTTTGAGGACAGGGTCCGGTACTGATGTCGTGGAGACAAGCCTGGGAATGGAACGGGCACTGTGATGGCAGGTTTGGAATGGAAGTAAGCTGGTACCGTGGCAACCGGAGCAGAAGCAGGACTTGCACTTTGGAAGCAGGAATGGAAGCAGGACTGGCACCTTGGAAGCATGGCGAAAGCAGGACAGGCACCTTGGAAGCAGGAACAGAAGTCGGAATGGCACCTTGGAAGCAGGAACGGAAGTCGGACTGGCACCTTGGAAGCAGGGCGAAAGCAGGACAGGCACCTTGGAAGCAGGAACGGAAGTCGGACTGGCACCTTGGAAGCAGGGCGAAAGCAGGACAGGCACCTTGGAAGCAGGAACGGAAGTCGGACTGGCACCTTGGAAGCAGGGCGAAAGCAGGACAGGCACCTTGGAAGCAGGAAACGGAAGTCAGGATGTCCTTAGCGTAGCACGAAGGGAACCACTGGGTAACGTGGTGGAACCACAGTATAACCTGGTTAGTGAGCTGGAGAAAGCGGCAGGTTTAAATAGGGTTCAGGGAATCATACGAACACCGTTCACCTGGGACTTGCAGGTGGAATTGAGATACCTGAGTGCTTGGCAGATTAATTGGTGGTATGCGAGGATCTTCAGTGCAGGTGGAATGCAGTACCTTAACTTGACCAGCAGAGGGCGCCAGAGTACCTGAGTTTTCATGTTCCAGGACGGACGATCGCGCATGCGCGCCCGACCTCTGCTCAGATGGATCGCGGAGACGGCGTGGGACGCATCTTGGATCTCCTCCCTTGAGCTGCAGGCCGGAACCAGGGAGCGACGCGCCACGAGGGACCTCAGGTGAGTCTGCCAGGCGTCCCAACATGGCGGCCGCGGTCCGGCCGCGGCGCGGGGCATCAGAGGACCCCCCACCAAGGCGCGACCCCCGGGTGCGCTTGATCGACGGCTTGGAAGGATAACGGAGATGAAAGGCACGAACCTTTGCAGGAGCATGGACGCTGGCACTGGGTTCCCAGGATCGTTCTTCAGGACCGTATCCCTTCCAGTGAACCAGGTATTCTAACCTGCCGTAACGGAGTCTCGAATCCAGAATGCGTGATATCTCGAATTCCTCTTCTCCAGATACGGGCACAGGAACAGGTGGTTTAGCATTCCGATCGGGAAACGGATTCTCATGCCAGGGTTTCAAGAGAGATACATGGAAGACAGGATGGATCCTGTAGGAAGGAGGAAGAGTTAAGCGGGCCGCAACGGAGTTAACCATTCTGAGGACCGGGAACGGGCCAATGTAGCGAGGACCCAGCTTCTTTGAAGGGCAATCCAAACGGAGATGAGCCGTGGATAGTAACACCTTATCTCCAGGTGCATACACAGGAGCTTCCTTGCGACCACGATCAGCATATTTCTTTTGGTTCTGCTGGGCTAGTCGTAGCTGATGGCGTAGCGTTCGTAGTTGACCGCGTAGGGTTCTCAAGCGGGTTGACACTTCTGGAACTGGAGTGTTGAGCGGCATTTCCGGAAGAGTGCTAGGATGATAACCGTAGTTGGCAAAGAAAGGTGAGAAACGAGGTGATGAATGTACCTGATTATTGTACGCAAATTCAGCAGTTGGTATGACGTCCAGCCAGTCGTCTTGGAGATGTGTGGTGAAGCAACGAAGATATTGTTCTAGCGTCTGATTTGTCCGCTCCGTCTGGCCATTACTCTGTGGATGAAAGGCTGAAGAGAGACACCTCGCAATTTTTAAGCTACGACACATTTGGGACCAGAAACGGGAAGTAAACTGAGATCCTCTATCAGTAACAATGGAACGAGGAGTACCATGGAGTCGGAACACCTCCTTGATGAACAAGGTGGCTGTTTCAGCCGCTGTGGGTAGGCCTACCGCTGGTATGAAATGGGCCATCTTGGTGCAGCGGTCTACCACCACCAGGATGGTGGTGTAGCGATGTGAAGGGGGAAGATCTACTATAAAGTCCATCGAAATGTCTTTCCACGGATGCAGCGGTGGAGCCAGGGGTTGTAGAAGACCAGCAGGATGGGTGCGGGGTTGTTTGTTGCGTGCACAGACAGAACAAGAGGATACAAAGGCGACGATGTCTTTCTTCACGGATGGCCACCAGAAGTACCGATATACGGCATCTATGGTTTTCTTGATGCCACCATGTCCAGCGGCCGGGATGTCGTGGGAGTGTTGCAATACCTGTAGACGAATCTCAGGAGGGACGTATATTTGTTCGCCATGATAGAAGAGACCATCGTTGGATATGAGTCCCTGGATGTCAGTCGGTGGTTGAAGACTATATTTCTTTATATTGTCTAGTAAGGACCCTTGAGAAGCGCAGAAGAAGTCGTTAGGTAGGATGGAGTCGGTTTGTGTGGTGGAAGGAAAGGCGTCTGAGTCGTACCGACGGGAAAGGGCATCTGCCTTACCATTTCTTACTCCAGGTCTGTAGGTGATATGCAACAGAAAGCGGGCGAAGAATAACGCCCATCTGGCTTGTCGAGGTCGCAATCTTTTGGCGGTGCGGAGATATTCCAAATTACGGTGGTCCGTGTAGACGACCACAGGATGTTTTGCCCCTTCGAGGAGGTGTCTCCATTCCTCGAGGGCACTCTTGATTGCCAGGAGTTCTTTCTCACCTATACTGTAATTCTTTTCGGCTGGGGTAAGACGTCTGGAATAAAAGGCCACGGGATGCAGAAGGTTCTTGATTCCGGATTTCTGGAGAGTATCGCTCCTAGGGCAATATCAGAGGCGTCGGTTTCCAGGGAATATGGCAGGTTGATGTCTGGCTGTTTCAGGATTGGGGCTTGGGTGAAGCTTTCTTTCAGTTTATTGAATGCCCGCTGAGCTTCTTCAGTCCAACAGAATCTCACATCTTTCTTGGTCAGGGAGGTGATGGGTGCGGTGAGATGAGAGAAGGACCGAATGAAGCGACGATAAAAATTGGCGAATCCCATAAATTGCTGAACCATCTTTTTGTCTCTGGGTGTCGGCCAGTCCAGGATTGCCTTGATTTTGGCTTTATCCATTTCGATATGTCCTGGTGATAAGACATATCCCAGAAATTCTATAGAGGACTTTTCGAAGGTGCTCTTTTCAATTTTACCGTATAACTTATGTTGACGGAGACGAGATAGCACAAGACGGACGTGTTGCGTATGTTCTTGGATGGTTCGAGAGTACACCAGGAGATCGTCGAGGTAGACCACAAGGAAGGTATCCAGAACGTCGCGGAAGATATCGTTGAGAAAATGCTGGAAGGCGGCTGGAGCATTACACAACCCAAACAGCATGACGAGATACTCGAAGTGACCGTATCGGGATCGGAAGGCGGTCTTCCACTCGTCTCCTTCTCTCATGCGGACCAAGTTGTACGCTCCGCGAAGATCAATCTTCGTAAAAATACACGCATCCTTCACCCTATCGAGTAGTTCAGGAATCAATGGGAGCGGTATCGGTTCCGTACTGTGATTGCGTTTAATGCCCGATAGTCAACGCAAGGGCGGAGACCGCCGTCTCTTTTCCCAACGAAGAAGATACCTGCTCCAGCAGGAGAGGTGGAGTGCCGGATGAATCCTTTTGCGAGACTGTCTTCGATATAGTCCTTTAGAGACTGTGATTCGGGAACAGACAGGTTAAAGATACGTCCGTGGGGTATGGGTGCTCCTGGAAGGAGGTCAATAGGACAGTCGTACTCTCTGTGTGGAGGAAGTGTATCGACCCCTTTTTTCTCAAATACGTCTTGAAAGTCTGAAATTTTAGGTGGCAGTGTGGAAGATGGATAGGAGGAAAAGGCGACTTTCTCGGAGTTGGAGCCGTTCATGCAGTGGACTCGGCAGTGACAGGATGGAAAGGAAACGGTATTGGAAGACCAATCAATATACGGGTTGTGGGTACGAAGCCAAGGAAGTCCCAGTACTATAGGAAATAGGGGGGAAGGAACGATATCCCACTGAAGACTTTCTTGGTGCTTGGTTCCGATTAGGAGCTTCAAGAGGATGGTTTCATGGGTAACTGGACCGGTGCGTAGGGTGCTTCCATCTACCATATGCAGAGGTACGGGTTTCTTTTTTAGTTGGGTAGGAACAGCCAAGGAGGTGGCAAGGGATAGATCAAAGAAGCTGTTACTGGCTCCGGAGTCGATGATTGCGTTCAATTCAACACTTCTATCTCCCCACTGTAAGGTGACAGGAATAGTTAGGTGAGTAGAAGCGGAGCCGACCACACTTTGCAGAGAGGCAATAGTAAGATGGCTCTTACCTCTTTCAGAAGGACGTGGTGGTCGTGTAGGGCAGCCACGTAACAGGTGACCTGGTTGGCCGCAGTATAGGCAGAGATTCTGGGTGCGACGTCTATCACGCTCAGAGGAAGACAGCGGGCCTTTAATAGTGCCAATCTCCATGGGTTCGGGACTTGAAGAGGAGGAGGTCGGTCGTGGAGAAGTCACAGGGAAAGGTTCGTGTCTTCGAGGAGGCGTGAAAGGAGTATTAGAGAGTCTCTCTTGACGTCGTTCTCTGAAGCGCTGGTCCAAGACCAGAGACTGGGTGATCAAGGCCTCCAAGGAAGTAGGTACTCCTATACGAGCCAATTCGTCTTTCAGTTGTTCGGAAAGACCATGACGAAAGTGATCTTTAAGGCCCACATCATTCAGGCCTGTATCGGCTGCCACCGCCCGGAACTCAGAGATGTAGTCCTCCACCGGTCGCCTTCCTTGTTTTAGATGTCGGATGGTGGTTAAAGCAGCAGAAGACCTTAGGGGTCATCATAGATAGGATTCATAGCCCGGACGAAGGAACCCCAGGAAGTCAATAGGGGGCTTCCTTCACGTAGTAACTGGAAGGCCCATTCCTGTGGAGGTCCAGACAGTAAGGAGATGGCTGACCTCACCTTCACAGAGTCTGATCCATAGGTACGTGGGCAAAGTGAAAACATGAGCTCACATGCGGTGATGAACGTACGATACCTTGTGCGATCACCGGCAAATCGTTCAGGCATGTTGACTCTGGGTTCGGGAGCGGGCAGATCCACCTGCTGTATCACAGAGCCAGATGGTGATGGAGGTAATGCAGCATTCTCAGCACGGCTTCTTTCCTTATGCAATAAGGATTCTTGGCCGGTTTGTAGTTTCTGTACCACCTTGGTTAGTGCTGATACCTGTTCTGTAAGTACAGCAAGGATTTGGTTCGAGCTTGCGGGTTCCATGTTTTGATAACCAGGTTATTCTGTAAGGACAGAGGCTTGAACCCCTGTGTGGTGTTGGGTGTATGGACCCCAATAGCAAGCCGAAAGAGGAGACCAGAAGGAATATAACTAATAGAGCTTTACTGAAGAAACAAAAATATAAGTCCAGAACAAACGTAATGCAAGTTTCTTTGGTGGAAATAAAAGTCCAGAATACACGTAATGCAAGGTTTCTTTGGCAGAAATAAAAGTCCAGAATAAACGTAATGCAAGGTTTCTTTGGCAGAAATAAAAGTCCAGAACGGAAAGTCGTAGGGATTTGAGGACAGGGTCCGGTACTGATGTCGTGGAGACAAGCCTGGGAATGGAACGGGCACTGTGATGGCAGGTTTGGAATGGAAGTAAGCTGGTACCGTGGCAACCGGAAGCAGAAGCAGGACTTGCACTTTGGAAGCAGGAACGGAAGCAGGACTGGCACCTTGGAAGCAGGGCGAAAGCAGGACAGGCACCTTGGAAGCAGGAACGGAAGTCGGACTGGCACCTTGGAAGCAGGAACGGAAGTCGGACTGGCACCTTGGAAGCAGGGCGAAAGCAGGACAGGCAACCACTTTGGAAGCAGGAACGGAAGTCGGACTGGCACCTTGGAAGCAGGGCGAAAGCAGGACAGGCACCTTGGAAGCAGGAACGGAAGTCGGACTGGCACCTTGGAAGCAGGGCGAAAGCAGGACAGGCACCTTGGAAGCAGGAACGGAAGTCAGGATGTCCTTAGCGTAGCACGAAGGGAACCACTGGGTAACGTGGTGGAACCACAGTATAACCTGGTTAGTGAGCTGGAGAAAGCGGCAGGTTTAAATAGGGTTCAGGGAATCATACGAACACCGTTCACCTGGGACTTGCAGGTGGAATTGAGATACCTGAGTGCTTGGCAGATTAATTGGTGGCATGCGAGGATCTTCAGTGCAGGTGGAATGCAGTACCTTAACTTGACCAGCAGAGGGCGCCAGAGTACCTGAGTTTTCATGTTCCAGGACGGACGATCGCGCATGCGCGCCCAACCTCCGCTCAGATGGATCGCGGAGACGGCGTGGGACGCATCTTGGATCTCCTCCCTTGAGCTGCAGGCCGGAACCAGGGAGCGACGCGCCACGAGGGACCTCAGGTGAGTCTGCCAGGCGTCCCAACATGGCGGCCGCGGTCCGACCGCGGCGCGGGGCATCACAATCATTGAGATTAATTGATCTTCTGGCTGTAAAAGACGAGGTTTCCGATATGACTTCCGAAATACATTCGTCTAGGTGCAATATGGGCCAGTGTTTCTGGCAGATCTCTTTAATCTCATCCCACCATAATCAAAAGTTGCTATAAAGTGGATTTGTTTTTTGCCTGATGATTTCTTTTTAGGGGTTAGTAAATTTTGTCTGTCTGATTCCATTGCCCACTGATAGGCTCGTTTTAGACAACGATTTGGATACCCCTTTTGTCGGAACATGTCTCTAATCTTTTTTGCTTTGAGTTTAAAGTCCTCTAGGTTGCTACAATTCCTGCGCGCTCTTAGGTACTGTCCGATGGGAATACCCGCTTTCAATGGTGTGGGATGATGACTTTTCCAGTTAAGTAGATTGTTTGTGGAGGTTTCTTTCCTATATAATGTTGTTTTGAGGCTGTGTACATTAGTTTTTTCAATAGATAAATCCAAAAATTTTATTTTTTTTGGACTAAGGTCAATGACAGACCTATATTATTGGTGTTAAGGTCCTGTAACCAATGTATCAATTGTTCCTGCGGGCCTTGCCATAATAAAAAGACATCATCTATATATATTGGAACCATTTTTTTACATGTTGAGTATATTTTTCTGCTGTTGCAGTAAATACTATTTTTTCTTCCCAATGTGCTAGGAAGAGATTAGCGTAACTAGGGGCACAGGAAGTTCCCATATTGGTCCCCTTTTTTGGTAGATAATATTGACCGTCGAAAAGAAAAAAATTATGTGTTAATACGAAGGATAACAATTCAATAATATAGTTGGATTTGATTTGTGGGAAGTGTTTCTCCAAAAAGTATCTGCAAGCTTCCAATCCTCGTTCATGGGGGATGTTGTTATACAAGGATACGACATCGAAACTAGCTAGTATCATGTCAGATGGAATGTCAAGATTTTCAAGGTGTTGTAGAGCATGTTGTGTATCTTTGGTGTTAAAAGGTTTTTCTTCAACAATTGGATGTAAAAAATGATCGATGAATTGGCTAACTTTTTCAGTTAATGAGTTGTTGCCAGAGATTATTGGGCATCCCGGTGGATTTAACAGTGATTTGTGTACTTTTGGAAGGCAATATAATGTGGAGATTGTTGGTCTTGTTGGAAGTAGATATTTCTTTATTTTTTCTGTGATTATGCCTTTATTCACTCCATGTTGCAAAATTGTATCCAGTTCCTTTAAGTATTTTTCTGTTGGATTGAAGGTTAGGAGTGTATAGCCTTCTGGATCTTCAAGAACTTTTTTGCATATATCTTTATATTTTTGTTTTGAAAGTATTACAATGTTGCCTCCTTTATCCGAGGGTTTAATCTCGATTGTTTTTTCATCTTTTAATTGCTGGATCGCTTGACATTCTTTTTTTGTTAGATTTTGTGGTTTTATCCATGGTTGGATTTTTAATTGGAGTATTTCTTGTGTCACCAATTTTACAAATAGGTCTATACTTGAAAATTCTGTAAAGGAGGGGGTATATGTTGATTTAATTTTGAAAATGGTATTCTCATCATTTGCTGTCTCATCATTTTCGTCTAATAACTCCATTAGTGTTTTTAGATGTGGAAAATCCTCAGGTGTAATTCCTATCTTTCATCTTTTTTAGTATAAATTTCGTGTAAAGCTTATTTGCGTGCGAATTAATTCAAAACCTTTATCCGGGTGAATTTGTAAAATTTAGGACTAGGGACAAAAGACAAACCTTTTCTCAAGATTTGAATGTGACTGTCATTTAATGTGAATTCTGAAAGGTTATTTGATTGTCTGGGGTATCGTTCATTTGTTGTATCCTCGTGTTTTGTATCCCCACTTTTGTCTCGGATGTAACCTCTCTATTTGTGTTGTGTCCAATTTTTCGGTTTCCTCTAAAAAAGAAACATTCTTTTTTCCTTTTGCTAGAATTCCTCGGTCTACGTATATTATGGTTAAATTGGGTGGAGGTACTCTCACGGTCACTTCCTGATTGGCTCGATTTTTCAGATTGTGATGTATCGTTTGTATAGGATCTATTTCTTCTCTTTTTGTTGGAGAATATATTTTTGGTCTGAAAATCACTGAGATCACGTTGAAATTTGAAGTGTTTTTTCTCTTTGATTTGTTGTCGAAATTTCTCCAAGTTTTTTTGTAATTTCCCTTCAAACTGATTATATTCTGTATTTGTTTGATGTATCTGGATATTTAACATCTGAGTTTCCAAATCATTTTTGATTTTGTCAAGATTTTCTTGTTCTAATTTTATTAGAAAAGTCATTAGTTTCGACGAGCATTCTAAGAGAATATTATGCCATTCTGATATATGTTCATCACGGGTTACTTTGTTTGGGAGGGGGACTTCAGGTCTTAATCCCCTTGGTACTACCTTTTCTGTTATATATGTTTGAAGGCTTTTAACCTCCCACCAGGATTTAATTTGTTCTTGATAAATTCCTTGAATTTTGAAAAAAGCTTGGGATATGTCCCCTGTATTTTCATTTATAGGAAGAGGTTGACTAGTGAATACTTTTTCAATATCTTCCGTCCATGCACTCACATCACTCAATTGTTTTAAGATTGCTGACATTGTTCAGAATAAGCTCAAGGTTTAGGATAATAAAAACCCTGAATATTATGAAATTTTATATAGTTCTCTGCTGAAAGCAGGTTCTACATAAGGAGATTGAGCACCGAAAAATATATATTCCAGTGGGAAAAGAGGGGGGTAACCCACATATAGTTGTGAAGCTTAGTCACCGAGGTGGCTATATCAAATGGAGCTAGTTAGAACATAAACTTTATTGGTATCATAGAATAAAATAAATAACAGAACAATTTAGAAACAATTAAATCTGATACAATGTAATAACTGGCTGTCCCCTTGGAACTCTAATTTTGTCCAGTTAAATCAGAATTTATAAGGGATATTAATCTGTAAATAATACTAGCTCATATTGTTCAGCCACATCAACTCTTAATATATTAATTATTTAATCGAATATATCTATAGAATCAATACAATATTAGGGACAAGAAAAATCAGATTCATATAGATGTGCTCTGCTATTTATTGAAGAAAACTGCATACATGTAAACTAAGTCATTCTCCTATGAGTACAGCAGTTAAGCAAGCACAAAAGGTTTCAGCCCCAGGGATCACGCAGAAATCACGTCTTTTTCCAATTTCGGATGAAAAGCGCATAGGAAGAGAAACGCACTGATTGGATGAATTCAACACATGACCAGCGACCAATCCCGTGCGGAGGTCCTTAAAAGCAACCCCGCGATCAGAATCGAGTCAGCATTCCTGAGGAGCTAATCACGCGAAACGCGCGTCGAATGCTCCCCCGGTCCTAACAGTCTCTCTGACCTAATTATCATTGTCCCGTGGGGACGCAGGGCCAAAGTTGCTAGAGCTGGTAATAGTCAGTGTTCAAAACGCTGTGCGCCTTGGCAATGACCGTCTGAATTTTTCAGCAAATGCTAATGGGCGCATTGATAATACACTTGAATGACTGTACCTCGATAATGAGTGTCTGAATCTTCTAACTAATGGGTGCCTTGATAATATAATATATATGAATGATAATGGACTTGAACGTCAATGGTGTCACTAGTGTCTTAACAAATGCATATTAATGTTAAAAGCTTTTATCGAATCAACATGATCAAAGCTAGACACGGTGCGATTTGAAACTTTGTCTCGAGGGCATGTGGGATAAACAATTGCTAAAAATTGCCATTGAACTACGAAAATTTAATTAAAGCTCGAGATTGCAAGAGTGTGTCTCAAAAAAATCCCAGTAAAATACAAACCTTAGCAAACGCCGATGGGCGGTTTGAAAATATGAATGTAAATGTATTTAGGAGTGTCTTGAAAAACGCATGTTCAAACGCTAATGCCTTCTGAATTGATATGCTACAGGCAAGACGTTGCATGATTAAAAAATCTGTCCAACAAGGTACGCAAGGCAATATTTGCTGATATAGGCACTTACCAGCATCTTAATATACTGCCGTTAAAAGAGGAGATTGTCTCAAATCAACTCTTGCAAATGCAATGCTAATTAAGCAAGACCATTGTGATTCACAGTTCGAACGCCAACGATGTTAAGAGTGTTCTAAATGTATATTAAACGCCAAGGTTTATCAAAACTATACGATTCAGGTTAGACACTGTGTGATTAATAAATCTGTCCCGAGGGGACTCAAGATAATAATCGTTGAATATGTCAATGTTTTTGAAAACTTGAATAAACATCAATGGG
The DNA here is from genome assembly GCA_009667805.1 of Leptobrachium leishanense. Lineage (NCBI taxonomy): Eukaryota > Metazoa > Chordata > Amphibia > Anura > Megophryidae > Leptobrachium > Leptobrachium leishanense. The sequence goes on from CM019066.1 coordinate 184,531,298, forward strand.
CGTTCTTACAGGTGAATGCTAATGCCTCCAAGAGTGCCTTGGAATTTTATGTTAACATCAATGAATTTTGAAACTATGTTATAAGCAAGATGCTATACCATTAGAAAGCTCATTCCGAAAGAATACATGGCAATAATTGTTGGTAGCATTCATTAGCACCTGTGATAATTATTGGTAGTATTTACTAACACCCCAATATACTACTGTGGAAAATACAAGAGTGTCTTAACAATTCATGACAACAAGAACCCTGTTTTGAACAAACACATCGGGGGTAAAATATAGCGTTTAAAACCAATGTCTTATGTCATTTAAAAACCAATACTTTATACAAATCAGTGGCAAACCAAGTACATGTTCATTAAGTATGATCACTGTGATCTCTAGGGGACAATTAAATCCCAAAAGTAAATCTAAATAAATGCTTTTTCGCAAATAATTTGGTTATAAGAACGGCAATTTAACAATTTTGAAATTGCACCTTTACTATATTGAAGGCGTATCCTACTGAGAAGCAATTTTCTTGCCCTCTAGAGTAGGTAAAATTACACCTCCTTAAAATACACTCGTTCATAAGGGTCTGTTTAAAAGGAAGCTATTTTACTATGCTAATTAAGTGATATTGCAGAAGGTATTAATGGAAAAGTATGTCTTTTTGCTGATGACACAAAGATTTGCAACAGGGTTGACGTTCCTGGAGGGATCAGCCAACTGACAAATGATTTAGGTAAACTAAAAAAATGGTCGGAGTTGTGGCAATTGAGTTTTAATGTGGATAAGTGCAAGATAATGCACCTGGGACGTAAAAACCCAAGAGCTGACTATAGAATATTTGATACAGTCCTAACCTCAACATCTGAGGAAAGGGATTTAGGGGTCATTATTTCAGAGGATCTAAGGGTAAGTAGTCAATGTAATAGAGCAGCAGGAAATGCTAGCAGAATGCTTGGTTGTGTAGGGAGAGGTATTAGCAGTAGGAAAAGGGAAGTGCTCATGCCACTGTACAGAGCACTGGTGAGACCTCACTTGGAGTACTGTGTGCAGTACTGGAGACCGTATCTCCAGAAGGATATAGACATCTTAGAGAGAGTTCAGAGAAGGGCTACTAAAATGGTGTACGGCTTGAAGGAGAAAAGTTACCAGGAAAGGCTTAATGATCTTAACATGTACAGCTTGGAAAAAAGACAAGACAGAGGAGATATGATAGAAACATTTAAATACGTAAAGGGAATCCACAAGGTAGAGGAAGGGAGTATATTTAAAAGGAAACAAAATAGCAAAACAAGAGGACATAGTCTTAGATTAGAGGGGCAAAGGTTTAAAAGTAACATCAGGAAGCATTATTTTACTGAGAGGGTGGTGGATACATGGAACAGCCTTCCAGTTGAAGTGGTAGAGGCTAAAACAGTAATTGAATTTAAGCAGGCATGGGATAGGCATAAGGCTATCCTAAACAAAAGATAAATCCAGGTAAAGTATCCATGTAATTGGGCAGAGTAGATGGCCTGAAAGGTTCTTATCTGCCGACATTTTTCTATGTTTCTATGTTTCTAAGCTAATCATTAAAATAATTCAAAATTCTGATTTAACTGCACAAAATTAGAGTTCCAAGGGGACAGCCAGTTATTACATTGTATCAGAATTAATTGTTTCTAAATTGTTCTGTTATTTATTTTATTCTATGATACCAATAAAGGTTATGTTTTAACTAGCTCCATTTGATATAGCCACCTCGGTGACTAAGCTTCACAACTACATGTCGGTTACCCCCCCCCCTTTTCCAACTGGAGTATATATTTTTCTGTGCTCAATCTCCTTATGTAGAACCTGCTTTCAGCAGAGAACTATATAAAATTTCATATATTAAAACTAGTTTTCTCCTGTACTGGTTTGTCAAAATGTTGTTCAATGTATTATAACCCTGTTTATATTGTGCCCATTGTACAGCGCTGCGGAAAATGTTGCCGCTTTATAAATAAAGAATAATAAATTAATAATAATAAAAATGAACATTTTATTTATGATATTCATTTGTCCAATTACATTTGAGCCCCTGAAAATGGGGGGGGGGGCTGTGTATAAAACTGGTTACAGTTCCTAAAATTTGTTCTTGATATTTATGTTCAACCCCTTGAATTAATGCTGAAAGTCTGCTCTTCAAATTCATTTGGATTGTTTCGTTTTAATTTTATTCTAGTGGCATAAAGAGCCAAAAGTATGAAAATTATGCCTGTATCAAAATCTATAGCCTAACTGTAACTTATAAAAAAAATTAAATTGTGATGGGCAACAAAATGGTCAAAATTACCTTAGCAGACGGTGGGGGGGTTGATCCAAAAAAGGAATCTGGTTGTCAGGGTTGTGAAGACCCCCCACCCCCATCCTTCATATTCAATAGGATGGATGGAGAAAAGGGATGGATGAGGGGAGGGATTGATAAAGTGGACGGATGGAAGGGAGAAAAAGATGCAATTTTTGTGATGTCCCAGAAACACTAAAATATACCTTTTCCTTCATTTTTGTAATTTTTAAAATTTTCTTTTACATTTCACATAGTCATATTTGGTTTCATTGGAAAGGTCCAACAATATCTTACTTCACTTTCCAAGATCCATAAAAGTGGAGATAAAGGGGGCCAAATAATCCTACACCACTTCTAACATTTATCAAGCTCTGTTGGAATTGAGAGGGCTTATCTACTGCCATGATGTCACCAGCCTCGCAGGATTTCCAATCATGGCAATTGACAGTAACGTTTCCATGATTTTTATTTGTGATTCCTGATTTGCCTGAAAACCAAAATAAAATCGTCATTGGAGCATCTGTAGTGGTCCACTGGTGTGTTATTTTTTAATTAACTTGTCATGAATGATGTGCTGAGTGTCATACTTACCTGCAGGACTTCGAACTATTGCTCCAGGTCCACAAGCATGTGAGCAGCCCTACTCATCTGAATGTTCTTTTTGCCATTATGGAGTTCATTAGCACTTCACATAAACCCCTTGTTTAAAAGATTAGGTTTTATACTAAAACCACATAACCCAAATTTTCTTGAATATCCCAACCTTACCTTAGATGTTAGTGTAAATTCAGGTTCCCAATATATTTTTAGATGTTTTGGTGCAATGGATCTTTCGATTCATCCTTTTCGATTTCAAAGTGAGGTGGTCTGTTTATTTAGCACGAATGTGTGGAGATCAGAGATAAATTTTTCATGCACAAACGCTGTAGATCTAGTGCAGTAGATCTATTCAGGAAAATGTACCAAATTTTTTAGAGTCACACTCTCTTATTGATGAACCAATTAGAGACAGTTCCGACTCCAACGGCATGGTAAGAAAAACACACACCGGTATCTGCTACCTCCATCTGCACTTTGGCATCTCTTACCTAAGAGATGCCAAAGTGCAGACACAGGTAGCAGATACCAATATGATTTGTTTTTATTGCCTGTTGCCATTGCAGTCCGTCAGTTCTAATTAGCTCATCAAGTGACTGTGACTCCATTAGTCAGAAACAGAAAATTCATCTCTGCTCCTCACACATACATGGTAAGTATTGTTCCATTCTTTTTTGCGTGCAGACCACCCCAACCCACTTTGGCCCCTATTACATTCCTCGCGCACGCAAATGTGCATTTGCGCGAGGAAAAAAACATTAGCGCATAACGTCGTATTACGACGTTCACGCAAACGATGCGCATTAACGTCCAACGTGAGTGACCCTGCGCGAACCCAGAGTGAGCGTAAGTTCCTGCACGCATCCTATACTTAACATTGTGAGCGCCAATGCGTTAGTAAGCGTATGCGCGCATGGTATTACAATCTTAGCGCAAAATGTAACGCACAAAATTTGCGCGCATCATTTTAATGTCTTTGAAAACCTGGTGTTAACTTACAATCTGAACGTTCTGGCCAAAACCAAATGAACCTGCACAAAAAAAAATACAGCACAGTACAGTTACACATTCTACACATACCCAAACAATAAAATTAGTAAATTGTTTCATTTTTTTATTTTTGCTGCAGCACATATACGCAGATTGACTTTGACAGGCGCAACAACCGAAACCTAGCAAATGGTGGTTCTTAATTCTGATTGGCTGAATCCCGTGAAAAAACAGTCTGCCCACCGATTCCTGCACGCAACGGTCATTTGTGCCCGGCTTTGCGCGTCAGATTTGCGCTCGAAAAAAGTTGAAGGCTGAAAAAATGCGCTCGGATAGTAATACCGCATTAATTTTCGCGCGCTACATTTTTTTGCGCGAAGAGTGTAATAGGGGCCTTTGTCTTATATGCAGGGACGGTGCATCCATTAGGACAACTAGGCAGTTGCCAAGGGCACCATTAGGAGGAGGGTGCTGCTCTGAGCTACTATAACTGCAGGCAGGCACTGAAGTTATGCTCTGTCTGTTTAGTGCTGAGCGGTAAGAGTATGAGATGTATAAGGGCAACAGAAACAATATTTGGTGTTGAAATAATAGGGGAATTCGGGGGGGGTGCAGTTTTTTTATTTGCCTAGGGTGGCAGGGATCTTTGCACCGGCCCCTACGTATTTGCTTATTTCAGTGTGCTCTTTGGGTGACCATACACTGATTTATTACTGGGCCCTTCTCTTTGTTTTTTTTAGCCTATGCAATATTGTTTATTTATTTTATTTATTTATTTGAAATGTAATATTGTTTAATATAGTTCAGTAATTTTTACTTCAAAATCATGTTACTTGACTTTAGTGAAGCACTGGTTTAAGTAAGTAACAAACACTTTAAAATGCTAAAACATTTACAATCTCAACATCTACATTCAAGCTGGTATTGTTTAAATAAATGCTTCTTTTTCCTATTCCTGATAAGCTTTTGCTTCAGAATACTGACAGTGGAAACCTTAATTACTAGCAGAACTCTGTACCTTAACTCCTTCAGTTCACCAGTTACTTGTACATCATGATAAACAGTATAAATCTGAATGGTAACAAGGTTGTCAGTAGTTTTCATTCAAAAATAACAATGAGGTGGGCTGTGAAGTTGTGAATTTCCTGAAGGTATGATTACATAAGTCACTGTGTAAATGAGTGTCAGAATGACTCGAAGCCCTTATGAGCATTTTCCTTTATCAAATAGAATTTTTTTAAAACACTTTTTGAAAGCAAATCCAGTTTCAATCCAAGTATAGTCAGCATGATTTTGACTGTGCTAAAATTCGTTTTAGTTTGTTTATCATAATACAACAAAGCACGGTTTGCTAAACAAACAAACAAATGTATATTAACACAGTCAAAATTTATAAATATTCTAAACAAACACAAATTCCAAAGCTAGAGATTATGCACATCTAAATATCTAGGTGTAAAATGATTTAGCAATGAAATACAAAGAATTAAAACCTTTCTGACATTTAATGCTGCTTCATTCTCCTGAGTTAGATACTTTTTTTTCGGTTTAGGAAATCACACCCACTTGAGGTTACTGAAGAAAGTAACTTTGTAGCTGCCAATGACTCCTCCCTAAATCGGTCACAGAAGCCTCCTTTCCTTTGGAGTGCTACATTGTAGGAGAGCAAGCATTGCAAGTGAACCTCCTAGGGCACATTTAGCAAAGTAGCCAAGCTTTTGCTGACATGAAGCAGCAGCTCCTGTTGCTTGAGCTTCTCTGCAGTTTACACTGCACCTTGGCAGCTTCCTTCCATCTGACTATCCTACACACTAATGATGTTCATGCCAGGGTGGAACAAACCAGCAGGGACTCTGGCAAGTGTGGATCTCCAGGGGAATGCTATGCTGGGGTATCCAGGAGATTCACCAAAATCAAGGAGATCAGAAACAGCCATGAGCATGTTTTATTGCTGGATGCAGGGGACCAGTACCAGGGAACTATTTGGTTCAATTACTTCAAAGGATACGAGGCTGCTTATTTTATGAATTACTTGAAGTATGATGCTATGGTAAGCAGTTATCTTTGCCTTTATGTGTAACTATATTTATTGGTTGACATGTTAATGGTTTTTTTTTTTTTAGGGGGGGGGTAGATTATTTTAAAGAAATATCTTTTCATTTTCAATACGCCCAGAAGAACCTGACCAGGTTAACACATGCAGAAGATAAAAAAATAGTAAAGCTATCAGGTGCTCCTTAATCATTCTGCTGCTCCTGCTGGCAGATCCTCAGTTTGGCATTACATATTGTGGTGGTTTATTCCAATGTATTCAGTTCTGCTCTTAAACATCGCAATTGTAGCCAAAAGTTGTTTTAAAAGTGTTTACAAATACATTGTTTCTCCATCTGCTTTATAAACATTTTTGAGTGCTTCAAGCATTTCATGGTTTCGGTTTTTAAGTGTGTGTGTGTGTGTGTGTGTGTGTGTGTGTGTGTGTGTGTATATATTTTTTTCTTTTCAAAGTAGATTTGATCATTAAGGAAATAAAATCCTATATATTTTTTTTCATTTCAAGTTTAGCAGTTTCCTGGAAACCCGTTTATCGTGTCCATGTTTAGTCCAATTTACTGAGAATCATACAGGGCTTTCAGAGAGAAGTGAAAACCTTGAATGACTGGAGAGTTAAATTCTAGGTCTCACTTTCCAAATTGGCTATTTGGTCTAGATTGTTCATTCTCCTGCCAATTCTCAAGGTTTTCGCCTCTCTCTGAATAGCCCTGATTAGTTTTGTTCTTGTGCATAATTATTGAAACCCAATTAGTTTGTCTGTCACCTCTTAAGCAAACTATGATCATACCTTGAACTGAATCCCCATCATTTATTCCCTCCAGGTCTTTTGAACATTTTTAAAACGGGGGGGGGGGGGGTTTGCAACAGCATATGATGGAAGAAGGTGGTCATTGATATGGAGTGCTCTCTCCTGGTATTTTGTAATGTCTTCATGTTGTTGCTAGTTTAGGTTGAGTGCAACATTCCTGTGTTTTTTTTTTTTCTTTTCTCCCAGTCGAAAGGCAGATAGTAATTAAATTTTTGCTTAATTCTCTGCACTTTCTGCTTGTTCTAGGACCCCTTCTGTGTCTGTAAATTGTTGCCAATCACAATTCCCCCCCCCCTTCTCCTTTTAACATATCGCTTGGATTGAATCAGACTATTATCAAGAAAAAAGGCATGTTAAACTGTCACGATACACTCTTCAAGGCAATCAGAGAAGATATCAGGTTATAAACTTTATTTTGGAACAAGAGCAGATTTACTGCTGCAATTATTTGGATTTTGGGGTAAACCATTTTATGAGCTTGGGTACCTTGAACTGAGGTTTTGATTTATGTAGGATTGTCATTACCGGTAGACAAGATGTTGAGGACTGTAACTACCATTTCAAATAGGAGGTATACTGTTCTAAAATGCAGGGCCGGATTAACATAGGGGCAGATGGAGCAGCAGCTCCAGGCCCATGCCCCAGAATAGGCCCACAAAAGGATAAATTTGACTGCATTGATAGGCATTTGGACCACTATATCTCCACCTCCATAGCAGCTACAGGGTCATGTGAGGTATCACTGGAAAGGTCAGAGCATGGTCTTTCCAATGACACCACATATGACCAGGTTTTATGTAACAATAAATATAAAAATAATAAATATTTTTTTTTTTTATTTCTAACACAGCAATATTTTTCAATTTATAAAGAGAACAATGATGCTGCATTAACTCACCATCTCATTTTTCATGTCACTAACAAGCGTGGAGGTGATGGTACAATCCATTAATTACGGATTGTTACATCAAGAACCTAAACCGCTACACTGCAGCGAAGTGCACTGGGGGGGGGCTTTGGAACCCTGCGCCACTAATCTTTACACCTTGCAAGGTCAAATGAGGCATCAGACAGGACAGAGTCTGGCCTTTGCATTGATACCAAACATGACAATGTAAAATCTAAAAGAAAACAAAACTTTATTTATTTTTTGTTCCAAAGCGATGGTATTGTCCATTTGTCACGTATAAAATTAGCAATACCACTGCCATTACTCACCTTCTCCTTTCCCATGCTGGGAGCAAGTTCAGTGTTTTATACATAGTCATATTATTCATAAAACACCATTATCCAAAACACATGGGAAATATCTAATTTTTGGGTTAAAATTGTATATTTTCTCAGAAAAATGCAGTTATAGGTTCTCATTTATTTATTTTTTTTACAAGAATTCCCTATAGAATATATAACCAGAGGTTTGAATGATAAAATATGAAAAAATTATTTTACACGCTGTGATGATTGAAATCTGAATGGAAATTTACTCACACACAGTAGCTGCTTGGTAAAATATACATATATATGCAATATTAAATAGCCTAAAATATGTTGTCATTTCACTAAATTCCAAAAAAAGCCACCGAAATATTCAGCTCCAGGCCCATAGAGATCTTAATCCGGCCCTGCTAAAATGAGGTATCACTGCCCTGATAGAATCCACTGAAGTGGATAGAATCACACTGTTCTATGAATTATTACTCGTAAGTGCAAATCAATGAAGTACAATTATTTTTTTTTTTTTTCTTCAATATTTGGATATTTAAAATCTACATTGTTGTCATTTTTGAGTGCTTTAAGGGCCCTGTCAGATGAGTGTACTACGTGCGCCTGTACTGAGGTGCCTCCCGGTGTCTGTCGCAGCATTGTGATGCTTCGACTGGGCCGGCCACACGCTGTAGTGCGCTCACAAATTGCGCACGCTACAGCAGACATGCTGCGTCCATTCTGAAAGCCTCCCAGTCGAAATGCTATGATGCACATTTGACAGGGCTGCAAGGCACGGTCCTCCATAGGGGGATTGAGCCTTGCAGCGCTGAGCGTACTGACTGCGCTTAGTGAGGTGGCCAGACAGGCGTCAGAGTGGAAGGAACGTCCACTCTCACGTTCGTTCCTTCCTCTTAAAAACGCTCGTTTGACACCAGCCTATATGGTAAAATCATTGGTGATCATACAGACTGTTCACCCCACTGTAACCTTTTTTTTAAAAATCTCTTTATAGCCACCATTGGGACCTTTTTTTAATCTGAGTATTCTATATGCTTTATTCATGTCTCCCCATCAATCCAAATCCTTTTATATAAAACTATTTTGGGAGATTTTTGTACAGAACATCAATATATATTGTGTTGATGAAATGAAAAGCCTGTTTCAGTAGCTTGATTTTTACTTGAGGAGTCTGAATCTTGGGAAAGCGTGCATTCAATTGGCAGGCAACAAATTCACATCTGTTCCTTTTTGTTATATTGACTTGCTAAACACATCCATCTGATGGCAATACGTTAAGAAAATTTGTGAAATGTATGGACTTAAAGGAATACTCTAGGCACTGTGACCCATCAATTTAATTTTAACCCTTTAGCTGCTGAGGCTTTTCCTGCCCCTGTGCTGAGGTAATTTTTACTGGTTTCGCTCATCATGTTTAAACGCGTTTTGAAGGCTTATTTTAGTATATGACCCATACATATTATATATCGTTCTTTCCGCCAGACTCGGCAGATTCATAATATGTCATTATTATATGTATATGTCATGACCTGTCTGTCTATTATAACAAAAAATGCAATAAAATATGAATTTTCAATAATTTACAACGTGTAAAGTGTTTTTTCACATTTTAACATGCGAGCAATTGTGGTTATATTTTGTATGGGGTGCGCTTGTTAAAAAAATTAGAGCTGGGGTCTCATTACATTTTTTTTTTTTTTTTTTTTTGGGGAAAATTACACGATTTTTAACAAACGCACCGCATACAAAAATCGTTAGTGCAGCATCATTGTTCACATTATAGTTGAAATGGGAACAATATTGCTGCATTAACAAACCAAAAAAAAGAAAAAAAATTGTTAGTTTTGTTAAAAAAAAAAAAAAAAAAAAAATATATATATTTTCACAGTAGTGTTTGGTATCGTTGGAACGGCCATGCTCTGGCCGATCCAACAGTACCAAACTTTAACCCCTAGCTGCCACGGATCGGGAGATAGGGGGTTCATTGGAACCCCCTATCTCCACCGTTGGTGGCAGCTAGGGGTTAACTCTAGGACTGGCGTCATCGTGCTATGCACGATGACGCCAGTCCTCAGGGGGAGTTCCCGGAGGCTTGGCCGACATCCAAGATGTCGGCCAGCTCCGGGAAAGGATCACGAACCGGCGCTTTTCAGCGCCGATTCGTGATCCGGCACCCCAGGGGTTAATAACAGCCACCGTTTGGAAGGGCAGGCTGTGCACTTCCAAGTGGTGTCTGTTTTAACCCCCTGCTGTGCGGCGATCGGGAGGGAGAGAGGTCCGAAGGACCTCTCCTCCCCCCCCCTTTCAGGCGCCTCCTCCGCACATGCGGGGGGGGGGCGCCTGAATTAGGTGTCGCCGCGATAACACCTAATGTCCCCGCCGGGCTCCCGAGTGCTGGGCTGACATCCAAGATGTCAGCCCGCACCGGGGGGCGCAGCAATCCGCCGGAATCCGGCGGATTGCTGCCTCCTGTGCTCGGACGCGCTGAGCGCGTCCGTAGCACAGGAGAACCACTTGGCTGGACGCGCTGAGCGCGTCCTTAGCAGCCAAGTGGTTAAGGAAGGGAGGAGGCTGATTTAGTCATGAGCACAAGGCCGATATGTCATGATTTCTAAAGAATTGGGCAAATACCATAATATCGTACTGGAAAGAGGTTGACTTCCCGTCAATTTCTGGGCTAGACGATTATGAATAACTAGTGAGCTGTTAGCGACCCATCCTATTCCAGCTTCTTTTTCTACACCGTGTCTTCTACTTTAAAAGCTATTCAAAGAGCGCCATCAGAATTATTCAGAGAGAGGTGAAACTCAGGAGAATGACTGGAGAATGGAAAATTATAGGTCAAAATAGCCAAACCAGAAAAATTCTCCCATTTTATCTAATTTTCCAAATCCGCTATTTTGACATAGAATTTTCCATTCTCCTGCTTTTCACCTCTCTGAATACCCTGTATATGTTGCAATTTCATGGCAGATCATCTATTCAGAAGGCTGTCAATTCACAAGAGTTGTGAATTGATGGCGAATTATGGTGCAGATCGCTGTCATCTTCAGCAGCCGTGAATTTGTCCCATAGAGAATGCCGAACTGCACTGACATGTCAGGGAAATTCCCTGGTTTTCAGTGACTCCGTTCGCGTTTAAACAGGCGAATGAATGCCATAGGATTCAATGGTAAAAAAATTAACCGTTTATTTTCAAATTGTCGTGTTTTTTTTTTTTTTTTGTTTTTTTGGGTGAAATAAGATTTGATTCAGAATTTTTTTTTTTTTTTTTCCTTTTTTTTTTTCTTTCTTATTCCAGTCGGTGGCTCGGAGTTCAGCAGAGGACCTTGCGGTGAATTCAACTCAGGGTCCGCAAACTGGAATCGCCGAACGAGAAAGCACTGAAATTTCAGTGCTTTCTGAATAACCCTTATTCTAAATAAAGTGCTTATGAGGAGACCGTTGGATAATAACAAGTATTTTTTCAGCAAGGTTGCTCATTATTGGTTGCAGATGGTAATGACCGTTTATTGACTACGAGACACTTTGGCAAAATTAGGCTAGGGTCAGACTGAGGCAGTGCGAACGCGCGTGCAGGCGCACTAAATCACGGCCGTAGTATTATTTATTATTTATTTATTTATTTATTATTTATAAAGGATTTTACCAGGAAGGATACATTGAGATTTCTCTCGTTTTCAAGTATGTCCTGGGTAGTAGCAGCAAATGACGGCCAATGACGGACAATATACGCAGTACGGGTGTACAAAAGTGCGTCCACGCAACGCAACCGGCAAATGAATGCATTTTTTATCCAACGTGATACCGCTAGTACTGACGTACAGAGTGCGCTGCGGCCGCATAGCAGCATGTGTGCGTGATTAGGAGACGTCAGATGCTGCTATTGTCCGGCCTACAAAACGTCCAAAGTTTCCAGATTTTGTTGGAGTGTACCTGCGACTGGTATGAAAAATGTCTGGACCAATCGATGTGGAGAGGCTAATCAGCACTGTGGTGGAGCATCCAGAGATATGGGATACGGCCTGCGAGAGGTACAAAGATAAGGTGAAGAAGGCCAGCGCATGGGTCGTGGTGTCCCATGTCGTGTACCCTGAGTATAATATGTGGTCAGAGAGAGAGCAGAATATCCAGAGTGAGTTTATCATTATTTTATTCATAACCCCATACATGTAAGTCACAATAAGAATACGAACAAAAAATTATTCGTTGAGGTGAAATCTCAAATGCTCCCCAGCTGCCAGGGCACCTGACCTGCCTCGCTAGTAAAATAATTAGAGCATCGCGAAACCTGTTGCTGTGTCTATTCACCGCTATTATGTCATCGTTCGCATCATCTTCAAGACCCCCAACTGTGAGGGTATCATCAAAATTAAAACCATCCCTGGCATGCACATAATTATGTAGGATGCAGCAGCATTTGACTATAGCCACACAGAATTCAACATGTACATCCAGCAGTCTATGTAAAATCCTCCTTGTTGCTCAGTATGCCAAAGGTACACTCGACATACCGTCTCGCCCGCGACAGCCTGTAATTAAACACCCGCTTCTTCACATTCAGGTGTGTCCCTGAGTAGGGCCGTAGGAGGTGTGTGGATAGGCCGAACGCTTCATCACCCACAAAGGCATAGGGGACTGCCATGTTACTGCCAGGCAAAGGTGCGGGTCTGGGGATGTTCAGGGACCCCCTCTCAATTTCATTCCACAGTGTGGAGTTCCTGAACAGTGTGGAGTCAGAGTCCTTGCCGTATGAACCGACATCCACATACACGAAACTATAGTTGGCATCTGCCACCGCCAGTAGGCCAATGGAAAAGTAATGTTTATAATTCTGATACAGTGAGCCACTCTGCTGTGGCTTCACTATGCGGACATGTTTGCCATCCACGGCTGCCAGGCAGTTTGGAAAGTTGGCTCTCTCCCAGAATCCTGCAGCAATTTCTACACATGCCTTGTGTGTCGGTGTTGGCAAACATTGCTCCTTCATGGTTTCCCATATTGTTTGGCACACCTTGCGGACGATCTCACCAGCTGTTGATCTGCCAATGCCGAAGTTGTAATGCAGATCCTTCAAACTGCATCCACTAGCAAGATACCTAGAAGACAAAACAAAAATGTTTGATTATGATCACATACCATGAACCCAAGCTAATGTCACACTCCTCATGTTTTGCAGCACAAGAGGCAATGAACAAATGGCGCACAGTACGCAACAACTATACGCGGGTGCAGAAGAAGCAAGCCATGGCTGCGCGCTCTGGAGCTGGCTCCAAGAAGGTCCGTGGATATAGCTACACAGAGCAACTGTCATTCCTCCGAAGGACCCAGGAGCCGCGAAGTAGCGTCAGCAGCATCGACCAGCCATCGACCTCCGGCTCACAGGTCCAACACCTGGTGCCAGGAGGTTCTGCCAGCTGCCAGGAGGAGGTGAACCGGGGTGGTGCAGAGTCGCAACTGGAGGAGGATGTGGAGACAGGACAGGTGCCAGGTACGGCACCAACAGTCAGCACCAGACCTGCACAGAGAAGAAGGACACCAGCTACAGACCTGGAGCAGGCCATGGTTACCTTCATGGAGGCTCAAACTAACCATCCACACCAACGCTGCATGCTTGCGGACTCCGAGGACATGTCATTCTTTAATTCCAGTCTGTCCCTCCTCAACCAGATGAGCCCGGCTCAGAAGGTGGAGTACCGCCGCAGATCTCTGGCAATATTTGACATCCTTTCCCGTCCCCAACAGGCAGCCGTTTTTTACAGTGCTGTGCCACAATCCGCCAATGCCAGTGGATCTTCCCTCCCCAGTGAGGTGCTGTCCACCCACCCAGCCATGCCCCCTGTAGCCAGGCCACACACAGAGTCGGAGTCCTGCTCCAGCCACACCACCGGCCCTCATGACCCAGATGCTCGTTGGTATCGTGATCTGTGATACATGTCATGAATGTTTTATTTTTGTTTGTCATGATGTGTTATTTTGTTTGCTGTTTAATATATCCTGACCTTTAGTTGACAAGTTATAATATATGTCCAGAATATATTCTTGTTATTTTATTTCATATGTTTCATATTATATAATTATTTTGGTCTACATTGTTGTCAGTCATTTAGGATTATGTGTGTGTGTGTGTGTGTGTGTGTGTATGCATGTGACAGTGGGCATGTGACTACAGACATGATGCACTCATGTCAGGTGACTGGTAGCGATGTCATGTATGCAGGTGTTTGACAGTACGTACCGCAAAGTGATGACCAGCATCTCCGGTGGTATGGCAGCCCTCATGTTGGTGTCCCTCTTGGTCAGCGGCTCGCGTACCCGCGACAACAGTTCATCAAAGGAGGGGCTGGACATCCGCATGTAATTGAAGAACTTCACCGGGGCCCTCTCTCGCAGTGGCCTGTACAGCGTCGCAAAGTGTCCATGCGTGGGTCTGGCAGCATTAATTTGATGAACCCAGGTTCGCCGCTTTCTCTTCCTCTTAAGGTACAGGTACCCCATTGCAGCAAACACAAAGACTTGTACTGGATCCATCTTTGAAAAACGCCACCATACCCAAAATGGCTTTTTATAACCCTTATTTTATAACCCTTATTTTTTCATTCATCAATTAATTAGATTCATCAGATTTTCCTTTTTTTTTTTTTTTTTTTTTTTTTTACTACAGCTCCGTCATGAAATACGTCCAGAATTGCGCATCGTCTGACCGCTTTCGCGTATTCCGTTTAAAAAAATGCGTTCGCACGTTTTGACAGTAGACGTCAAAAATGCGTTAGTCTGACCCTGGCCTTAAGCTGCCAGATGTGCTATGCTGTCCCAGCGGTGGATGGGCCTGAACGCTGCAGGATGGCATAGCATGCCTCGCTGCTCTCTTGCTACTCCCATGGTCAAGCTGTCGGCACAGGAGTTAATCACTGCAGCCGGGCTGCTCACGGTCAGGCAAAGGAAATAGCGACGACTGTCCTCGGGAAGTGAGGTGGGCAGGGGGGATTTGCTGTTATGGGTCATGCTATGCTGCCTTGCGGCATTCAGGCCCACCTGCCTCCCGCTCTGTCCCAGCATTAGGTAGTTAAGACCTCATAAATCCCGTACTAGAAAATGACTTGCCTCTGGCCCCAATGTGCAGTGGACAGCACAATCCTGTACTTGCTATTGATGCTATCAGGAGGACACTGAAAATAATTTCCAGTGTTCCTCTGGTGGCTGTGGGAGATCATGTTCATCTCTCTGGTCTCCTATAGACTCCAGAAAATGGCATCACCTCTGACAGTAACTGTTAGCAGCTCCTGCATATCACAAATCAAGCCATTAATATAGCAAGTTGCTTGTAATAGGGAAGCGTTAATGAAAAATTACTGATGCCAAGTTTTTTCATTGTAGCTCCAAATTAGAGCTTCAGGTGTAAACCTTGCCAGAACATTTGTGAACTTAAGTTTACACGAGCTCTGGTTCACTTTATATCTGTTTCGAAAAATTGCCGAAGTTGATCTATTATATTGGTGTGTGTAAATAATAGTCTATATTTGGCACACTGTGGAAAGTTGGCTATTGTTGCATGTTCAGTTGGTGGTTATTGTTAGATGTTCTGTGGATGAGACCGACTAGCCAGCCTACCCTACCAGGATGGCTTCTGCAATGTTGTCCGTCAAGTGACAATTGTCCTTGACCCAAGAGAGGCTCAAATTTCTGGTTCACGATAAAATTAAGTGGGAGTTGTAGCTGTATATTTTTGATGTAGCATGAAATTTGTCCATATAACATATAAACACCCTACATACTGTAAATCCAAAGACTTAAAAGCACCTGACCTGAGAGGGTTACGTTTACGCAATATGATCATTTATTTCTTAAGCCCACAACAATTTCAATTTACCTCAATATATGTTCTCTGATATGTCGCCAGGCATCTCATGATCTTTTTCACTGGAGATGTGCATTTAGTTCAGAATTAAAATTCGTACAAAATTTAGCGACTCGTTTTTCGAAAGTGCTTCCAAACTACGAAATGGTAAAAAGCAAATTGATTTGATTTTTTTACAGATCTGTTCTTTATACCATTTCACTTAGACTCGGGACTGCACCCCTGTACATTGGCCGTGGTGCTGAACTCTTGCATTCAGCACCACAGGCCATGGTGCGATTCGGCAACAGTGAAATTCCCCATAGTCAAATTATGGTTACTCTATTCAGAGAACGCAAAACAGCACTGGCATGTCGTTGACCTGCTCTGATTTTCAGTGGTTTAAATAGGCGAATCCCATGGGTTTCAATGTCCAAAATATTCCCCTTTTTCATTATTTATTCAACTGTTTATTTTTCGGAGATATATATATATTCCATTTTAATTTTTTTGCAATATTTGGGTTCCTAGTTTTAAAATAATCGGTTATTCAGAGAGAGGTGAAAAGCAGGAGAATGACTGGAATGGAAAATTCTCCCATTTATCTCACTTTCCAAATCGGTTATTTTGACCTAGAATTTTCCATTCTCCAGCAGGGGTGGACTGACCCATCGGGCACTGCCCGAGGGCCCGCGGGTCAGTAGGGGTCCGGTTTGGGCAGACACAGTGGGCCCCCGCCGGTTTCCCTCTGATGATCATTGAAATCAACAGGCAGCCAGCGGCGCACTCTGAAAATGCCGCGGTGGCGCCTGCGCCGCCCCCTCACGTGATGTGTCTCGTGAGGGGTGGCGCCAGTGCAACGTGCCTGTTCCAGCTTTAGACTGTGGGATTTCAGGCACGCTGCAGGCGCCACCGCGGCATTTTCAGAGTGCGCCGCTGGCTGCCTGTTGATTTCAATGATCATCAGAGGGAAACCGGTGGGGGCCCACTGTGTCTGCCCAAACCGGGCCCCTACCGACCCACAGGCCCTCAGTGCCGCCGAGCCTTCAGCAGAAGGAGCCTGTGAGCAACCCGGGGGGGGAGGGGATGCCCCAATATTTATATAATATATATATTCTAATGCCCAGCAATTTACATAGAAACATAGGTTCTTATCTGTCAACATTTTCTTTCGGCCCATCTAGTCTGCCCAATTTACGTACTGGGTGGTCTAATGCAGGGCATTAGATTTCCCCCCCCCCCAGTATATATGAATTGCTGGGCCCCAGCAATTTATGTACTAGGGGGAATCTAATGCCCAACAATTTGTATGCTGGGTGGGTTGAATAAATTTTAGTTTTTTTTGCCGTGGATTCTGTGATTCGCTCATGCACACTGCACATTACTGGGGGTTTTTATGGCTGCAGAGCTCTGTGATACGCTAATACACACCGCACCTTATGGTGAGTTTTATTGCTGTGGAGCTCTGTAATGTGCAGTGTGTCAGTAATGTACAGTAACTTTTAAAGTGATTGTTTTCCACAGGGACTTTCACCTTGACGCACAAAATGGCTTTTTATATCCTTTTCAAATTTTTATCATTTTTTTTCATATTAATTTTGTTTCTCATAATTCTTTTTTTTTTTTTTCTTCTATGTCCATCGACAAAAACTGATCATGTGGTGTCTACAGTATCTTCCGTCAGTACGTCTGTCTGTTATGCACGCACGCAGAGTGCGCTCAGACTGCGTTCGTCTGACATTAGCCTTATTTTTGTTGTTTTCATTGTAGCACTAATGCTGCTGTCCTTGGTGCTGAAATATCTTTCAGCACCAAGGAAAGGGGATTATGTGGCCCACCCCCCAATTTAAATTTAATCCGTTTCACTTTCCCAAATAAATTAAAACCAAATACGAATCGATCCGAAATCCAAATTATACATATCGTGGCAACATGACAAATGCACCGACCCTAACTAAAAAAAAAAAAACCATAACGGATCAAAATGAATTATTATTTTTTTTTTTGCCATGCACATGTCTATTTTTAACTATCATTGGTTATATCCTTCTATCATTCTAATATTTTCAGACCAAATTGCATGATTTGGTTATTAAACATATATTGTCCCCTTCCTATATGGAAGTGTGTGTGTGTGTGTGTGTGATTTTAAAAACAAAAAAATTTTGTGGTAGGCATTGAAAACGCCACCCAAACAATCTATACTAAAAACTGTATTTTTATGTCAAAACTGTATGCCAGATGCTTAAGGTTAAACAGCTGGTTCCAGTTATGCAATTTTCACATACTCGAGAAAGAAGATGACACTTTAGGGAGTTAAACCTTTATTACCAGGTATTGCATGTTTTTGGCACATCTGTGAAAAATTGTGCTCTGTTAGGAAGATATGCCCGGATGTATACGATCCTTCGGTTTCCAAACCGATGTGGACTTGGCTTGTCCACACTATAATTGAGAAGGAGGGGGTGGGGACTAAAAAAAAACAAAACACCCAGTGCTGTCCAAAATTTCTCTTATACCCTCCTCCATGTCCTGCTATTCAAATATGAATGATTGTGAGATACAGTGTATACTTCATTCATAGGGTATGGACCTGTGCATTTAGTTTTGTCTGTAAAATAAAATCGCAATTTGGGAGCTCCTGAAATGTCATTGTTTTTTTTTTTTTTTTTTTTTAGATCAATTTGGAGTCATTCAGCTTACTGGGGAAGAAAAATACTCTGCAATACTAAACATAAATATAACCCTAGCTAACATTTGGTATAAGGGACTAGTAAGGAGGAGGTATGGGGTCAAAACACATGCACCTCCAAATTAGGGATATTTTTGTATTTCCTAATGTAAAATTTTTGGAATCCAAAATTCCCTAAAACTGAAGTTTTTTTTCTACTCGCATATGATCTATTATCACATTTTCAGGTGCAAATCCCTACAAGTCTAGTGTACCAGAACAAATTTTGGGAGTCGTGCCTCTCACATTCATACTTTTCCCCCCACCAACCAAGTGTCCCACAATGAAAGATCTTCGGTCATAGGAGCAAAGTTTCATATTGCCGCCCACCTTCCCTTGTACATCATTGAGATCTGTGTTGGCTAGGGGGAACTTCATGTGATTGTTAGTTGTATTTGGTAGTCTGAGTCGAGTGTGTGCATGTGTGGCACTGGAGTGGGTTTTCAGGTGGTTGGTGTAGTAGATGATCATGTACACGAAAAGGATAGTTACAAATCCACTCAAACAGGACCACACTCTTTTCACTACCTTAGACAGTGAGTACAAGCAGAGTTATGCTTACAAATAGAAGTGATTTTCCAGAAACTTTGCTTGTGTTGTTGTAATATTCAAATTGTCCTAAAAGTAAATACCACAAATCTCATAGTGCAATATTTGACACGAATGGATATGTGTCCAATGAATAGTAGTGCAAACTCACACTTTCCTAGAGTTACAAGCTCTCCTATGATCGTGTCACCAGTCTTTATAGGGCCCACCAGTCTGCCTCAATCATCCTGGTCGGGTTATTTTCTCCCTCAAAAAAGTGAGAGGAGATTATGCGTGTATAGCTTGGCTGGTGGCACAATAGGTGGGGATTCCAAGGCTCTTTCCCCAGGAATCTTCAGACCGCTGACTGGCTGGTAGACATACGAAGAGTAACACCAGGAGACTGCGTGCACATCCTCCTGGTTTCTGCCTTCACCTGTATAAAGTGGAGAAATTCCCAGTATTTTATTAAATCTAAATCAAAGATGGGCAAACACGTTTTGCGCAATGCTGCGCTTCCTCAATGGCTTAAAAGAAAAAGGAATGGACCTATTGTTCTTGTATGTCAATGGTTTCCAACCCCAGTCCTCAAGTACACCCCCAACACAGTGGCGTAACTAGAAACCTGAGGGCCCCGGTGCAAGAATCCATGAAGGGGCCCCCCCAACCCCCCCAAAAAAGATCCATATTTTTACCTTTTTTTTTTCTGCAATATAAAAAAGATAGTATTGCCCCCAGCTCACATGGACATATATTGCCCCAAGACCACACATGGATATATTGCCCCCAGGCCACACATGGACATATTGCCCCAGCTCACACATGGATATTTTTGCCCCCAGCTCATGGATATACTGCCCCAGCTCATGGATATACTGCCCCAGCTCATGGATATACTGCCCCAGCTCTGCCCCCCAGCTCATGGATATACTGCCCCAGCACATGGATATACTGCCCAGCTCTGCCCCCCAGCTCATGGATATACTGCCCCAGCTCATGGATATACTGCCCCAGCTCTGCCCCCCAGCTCATGGATATATTGCCCCAGCTCTGCCCCCAGCACATGGATATACTGCCCCAGCTCTGCCCCCAGCACATGGATATACTGCCCCAGCTCTGCCCCCAGCACATGGATATACTGCCCCAGCTCTGCCCCCCCCAGCTCATGGATATATTGCCCCAGCTCTGCCCCCAGCTCATGGATATACTGCCCCAGCTCATGGATATACTGCCCCAGCTCATGGATATATTGCCCCAGCTCTGCCCCCCCAGCTCATGGATATATTGCCCCAGCTCTGCCCCCCAGCTCATGGATATATTGCCCCAGCTCTGCCCCCCCAGCTCATGGATATATTGCCCCAGCTCTGCCCCCCAGCTCATGGATATATTGCCCCAGCTCTGCCCCCCCAGCTCATGGATATATTGCCCGCTCTGCCCCCCCCCAGCTCATGGATATATTGCCCCAGCTCTGCCCCCCAGCTCATGGATATATTGCCCCAGCTCTGTCCCCCCAGCTCATGGATATATGCCCCAGCTCTGCCCCCCAGCTCATGGATATATTGCCCCAGCTCTGCCCCCCCAGCTCATGGATATATTGCCCCAGCTCTGCCCCCCAGCTCATGGATATATTGCCCCAGCTCTGCCCCCCAGCTCATGGATATATTGCCCCAGCTCTGCCCCCCAGCTCATGGATATATTGCCCCAGCTCTGCCCCCCCAGCTCATGGATATATTGCCCCAGCTCTGCCCCCCCAGCTCATGGATATATTGCCCCAGCTCTGCCCCCCAGCTCATGGATATATGCCCCAGCTCTGCCCCCCCAGCTCATGGATATATTGCCCCAGCTCTGCCCCCCCAGCTCATGGATATATTGCCCCAGCTCTGCCCCCCCAGCTCATGGATATATTGCCCCAGCTCTGCCCCCCAGCTCATGGATATATTGCCCCAGCTCTGCCCCCCAGCTCATGGATATATTGCCCCAGCTCTGCCCCCCAGCTCATGGATATATTGCCCCAGCTCTGCCCCCCAGCTCATGGATATATTGCCCCAGCTCTGCCCCCCCAGCTCATGGATATATTGCCCCAGCTCTGCCCCCCCAGCTCATGGATATATTGCCCCAGCTCTGCCCCCCCAGCTCATGGATATATTGCCCCAGCTCTGCCCCCCCAGCTCATGGATATATTGCCCCAGCTCTGCCCCCCAGCTCATGGATATATTGCCCCAGCTCTGCCCCCCAGCTCTGCCCCCCAGCTCTGCCCCCCCAGCTCATGGATATATTGCCCCAGCTCTGCCCCCCCAGCTCATGGATATATTGCCCCAGCTCTGCCCCCCCAGCTCATGGATATATTGCCCCAGCTCTGCCCCCCAGCTCATGGATATATTGCCCCAGCTCTGCCCCCCCCCAGCTCATGGATATATTGCCCCAGCTCTGCCCCCCCAGCTCATGGATATATTGCCCCAGCTCTGCCCCCCCCAGCTCATGGATATACTGCCCCAGCTCTGCCCCCCCCAGCTCATGGATATACTGCCCCAGCTCTGCCCCCCCCCAGCTCATGGATATACTGCCCCAGCTCTGCCCCCCCCCCAGCTCATGGATATACTGCCCCAGCTCTGCCCCCCCCAGCTCATGGATATACTGCCCCAGCTCTGCCCCCCCCCAGCTCATGGATATACTGCCCAGCTCTGCCCCCCCCAGCTCATGGATATACTGCCCCAGCTCTGCCCCCCCCCAGCTCATGGATATACTGCCCCAGCTCTGCCCCCCCCAGCTCATGGATATACTGCCCCAGCTCTGCCCCCCAGCTCATGGATATACTGCCCCAGCTCTGCCCCCCCAGCTCATGGATATACTGCCCCAGCTCTGCCCCCCCAGCTCATGGATATACTGCCCCAGCTCTGCCCCCCCAGCTCATGGATATACTGCCCCAGCTCTGCCCCCCCAGCTCATGGATATACTGCCCCAGCTCTGCCCCCCAGCTCATGGATATACTGCCCCAGCTCTGCCCCCCCAGCTCATGGATATACTGCCCCAGCTCTGCCCCCCAGCTCATGGATACACTGCCCCCAGCCCAGCTCTTACCTGCTCTGCTGGCCCCAGGCCCAGGGCAGGCTCCGTCGGCATCTTCTCCTCCTTGACGAGTGGCCGCTGGAAACATCCAGCTTGGCCGCTCGCCGGAAACCACCTGATCAGCGCGAGGTCTCGTGCGCTGGTCAGGTGGTTTCTCTCCCACGTGAGCGGCCAAGCTGCATGTCAGCGGCCGCTCGCGTAGGGAGAGGGACGGCCAGCGCGCGGTCACAGATTCCGGCGCTTTTTGCCGGAATCTGGCGGCGGTGCTGGGCCCCCCTCCAGTGGCGGAATACCAGGGCCCGGTCGCAACTGCGACCCTGGTACTTCCGCCACTGCCCCAACAGGTCAGGTTTTCCAGATAGCTAAAGCACAGCGCAGGTGATATGATTTGCTGCTCAGTGATTGCAGGACTTGGTCTACATTTTCCCCAAGGGAATCCTTAAAACCTGGCCTGTTAGTGGTACTTGAGAACCGCTGTTGGGAACCACTGCTGTATGTGCTTTATATATAGTGTCCAGCCATTAAAATACCACCTTTTTTTAGGGATAAAAAATCGCAAAATCGTGGCGTTTTTTTCTCCTTCAAAATGGACCAATTCACTGCCTTCTTGCTCTGACGTCATCAGTGTGTGTGTGTGTGTGTGTGCTGCTTGATGGGTCATGGTCGTCCCGAGTCTGCCACGGATCAGGAAGTATTTTCCGATATATATGTGAAACATTTGTGTCTGGTGTAGTTTTCATTTCAGTCACATTCCAATTTGCGAGTTGTGTTGAAGGACTCCATGGCATCCCGTCCTCATCCCCATGTTATATATAAAGCACATATAGCAGTGGTTCCCAACCGCGGTTCTCAAGTACCCCTAACAGGCCACGTTTTAAGGATTCCCTTGGGGAAAATGCAGACTGAATCCTGCAATCACTGAGCAGCAAATCATATCACCTGTGCTGTGCTTCAGATATCTGGAAAACCTGACCTGTTGGGGGGGGGTGGTACTTGAGGACTGGGGTTGGAAACCATTGACATACAGGTATAATAGGTCCATTGAGGAAGCGCAGCATTAGGCAAACGCGTTTTGCGCATCTGTATACAGGAGTTAGGCAGTCCAAAACATGGAAGTACTCCATGCTCCAGGACCTACACTCAGGTCCTGAGGTGGATCGCTCAGAGGTTGTTTTCTGTAGGTACAACCTTCAAGTAAAACCATCCAATAGGTCAGGACGACGGCGTGTTAAAAAAAAAATGGGTTTAATAAAAACAACACAGAAGTAAATATCGCAAAAACGTGTTTCACCATAGGGTCACAGTTACCCGTGGCTGCATCAGTTGGCTAGATTACTAGCACTATATTGTCCTCCTTACGTAATTAGGACTGAAAGACCTGAAGACCGAAATCCTTGAGGGCTGCTGGGTAGCCAATCTAACAACCCACAGGCGTTAGAACTTGAGCCAGTTAGGGCTCTCTAAAATGTGCGTGAGATTGTGATTTAAATATATGTACACCTATCATTTGTACATGTGCTTATGTTTTTCATATTTGAGACCATTTGAAAGAAGGATCTGATTGATTAAGACACGGTAATATACCATCTTCTTTATACTTGGAAACACTGGGTGCACTCGGTTTTATATTTTTGTTCAAAAAAGGTTATATTGCAATGGTGAAAACTTAGTTAAATATAAAACTATAGAATTGTCCCACCTAATAGATGGGGGAACTGGATATGGGTAATAAAATTGGTTGTAGCAATAACAAAAGAACTTGGAGTTGACTTACCCTATAAAAAGTGACAGTTCAAAATAAAGTTCAAGCATAGGATATGTAAACAATTTTTAACATGGTAATTTAAAGACCCTTTTTATTATAGCTCTCTTGGGCCCAAAAGAGGCTCAGGCCCTCTCAATATCTTTCTCTAAAGATATTGGAGCTCCCTGAATAACCCTGATGGTGAAGGCCTTACTACAGTGTCTGTTTGCCTCTTCCCTCCAGACTATTGTGTATAGTGGGAATTCTTTACATCAGGGGTCAACAATCATGTCCCTCTAGTTGTTGTGGAACTACACCTCCCATGATGCTTTGCCATCCCAATAAGTACCGAAAGTATTACTGGTGATCGTAGTTCCAAAACACATGGAGGGACAGCGTTTGACCATCTGATGCCCATTATAGCTTACTTGCCGCCACCCCCACCCACCATCCTCTTTCCAGATAGCCGGGATGGTGTTGGTGGTGAGCTGTCAGCGTGTGTGTACGACTTGAACACTTTTGCACTGTGTCCGCGCAATGTAAATTGGTCCCAATGCCTTGAGCATCCTGAACCAGCTCTTCCTCTATGGGGCTCTCGAGAGCTGAATCAGACCTCTTAGAACATGGGCTTAACTCCGCCTTGAAGCTCAGATCAGCGAGGGCTGAGCAGAGTTTCAGGCTTTGGGACTAGGAGGAGGAGGAAACTAACAGGGTTCCCACCTATTGGGTTGGCTGAATGCTCAAAGACTTGTCATATAGAGGTGCATGTTTGCCAGGTTAACCAGTTGCCCAGCAGTCAGAGTTGCTTATACACAAGCAGTGCATTGGCTACAAAACTCTTAACTTTAAATTTAATTTTAATTATGTAAGCACCATGAGTAAAATTAAAGAAGCGCTCTTGGTGCTTTTTCTCTCGGTTCTCGTAGCTTGGCAGCCCAGTGGGGCAAGGTTTGAGCATTGACAAGTATGTGTGTGATGCTGTTATAGGTCTATATGTTGTATATCTATGTGAAATGAGGGGTTAATATAAAATGTTACCCTTGTT
Source organism: Leptobrachium leishanense (assembly GCA_009667805.1). Classification (NCBI taxonomy): domain Eukaryota; kingdom Metazoa; phylum Chordata; class Amphibia; order Anura; family Megophryidae; genus Leptobrachium; species Leptobrachium leishanense. Next base: position 184,556,222 of record CM019066.1, read on the forward strand.
AACCTTGCATTACAATGGACAGACAGTAACAGAAAAAATATTTTCTGTGCTCAGCAGCTACAGTCCACAACCTCTGGTACTCACAAGTGCCTCAAAGCTTGGGCCCTGTGTCTAACTCAAAGAAGCGTGATCACCTGGAGATGCGCATGCAGATGGTATTTATAGTGCCTACCTTTTTGTACTTTTACCTAATTTCCACCATGATCGGCAGGAATTATCCTGTTTTACTGTATATTAAAGTCTGCTACATAGGTTGTGTGTAATGCAAAGTATGCTTATTCTTTATTTGGAGACAGCATTCAAAATAAAGATATACATGTCATAATGTGTGTCTTGTTGGTGTGTTTGTTTCTTTCTAAGACAGCTGCAAACCCATTAATAACTTGGACATTTAACGGGAAAGAAGTACTTCATCTTCAAAGGACAGGAGAGCTTCCACACCACTTCCATGAAACATACAAAAAGAGTTATTTTTCTTTATCCGACCATGAGATCCAGTCACCCTTAATTCATTTTACCCTTAACTATACAATGTTCTTTAAACCTCCCCCATATTTAAAATTTCTGCAGCTACAAATCCAAATTCAATTTGCAGATGTCAATTCTCTTTTAATGGATATCACACAAAAGGCATTTCCCCATACCACTCTACTATGGAAGTTTTGAGATCCTCTATATATGAATATAATGGCCTTAAACCAGTAACGTGCAGCGGGTGGCCAGGACCTAGATACGCCTCTGTAAATATTTTAATATTTTCTGAAATATTAGGGGTTGATTACTCCCCCTCACAACCCCCTGTCCAGCGAAGAAATGGTCTACGTTTGTGGCACACCTTCAACAAGATACATTCAGGTCACCGTCCAGTATCTTCATTCTGAATCATTGGTTGCACTGTTGTGCTAAACTTTCATTCCATTTCAAAACGAGGTTTTGAGATTTGGTGACTGGAGGAAAACGTACTAGAGTTTGGATAAAGATATCGTTATTTACTACTAAGGGCGAGAAAATTGTGAGTCTTGCTCACTTGTGTTTGAGAGAGTGACTTTTTAATTTTGGCCTTTTGTGATCCAGATTCTCATATAAAACTCCTCTGCAACAGTTTTTGCAGCAAGCGGTGAAAGTATTTCATTAAGGGCCTAGTGAAGGTATAGCCACTAAACCTTTCATGCACATCACTGTGTTGGATTTTTTTTTTACATTTTTAATTTTACTAACATAGCTAGGAAAAATTTTAGTTTTGGGATGGGGTTTTGGCAAATGGTTTTACGAACAGAGTTGAACAAAAGCATTGCATATAGCTTTGATATTATTATTTTTTTTTCTGATTGTTGAAATATTTCCAACCCTTTCTGTTCCAAAGTTTAAATATAATCCTTCAATAAATATTGTAAACAAATTTCCGTAACGGAATTACTAAACGATATCTGTGCACTGGCAAGACTTTAAAGCCGTGTTTCCCAAACCTGTCCTCAGGATCCTCCGCCTCGCCAGGTTTTCCAGATATCTGAAGCCCAGCACAGGTGATATGATTTGCTGCTCAGTGATTGCAGGATTCAGTCTGCATTTCCCCAAGGTGATCTGCAAAATCTGGCCTGGTTGAGGGTCCCAAGGACAGGTTTGGGAAACCCTGCTTTAAAGGCTTTAGTTTTAGAGCTATGATCTCAGGTCTGGAACTTTGAAAAGTGAACAGATTTGTAGGAACTGGCCCTTCTACGGGCTATTCACAAAGCACCACGGTTACAAACACTGGCAATTTTACATTGCAGCACCAACAAGCACCCGCATTTCACTACAATCCAAAGAGTAACAGGACAAGCTTTACTGTGAAGTTTGAAATGCTAACGTTTGACACTGCGATACCATGGATTTCTCAATGTGGTTGGCAATGCCAGCACTTTGAATAAAACCACTTATTTACATTTCAGCTGTCTGACTCCTATAAATACATATGATCCTTTCTTGGTAATCGTTTTGTATTCATTTTTATAGTATATGTTCTACATAAACTCTTTTTGCTTATGAGGTTAGCTGGTGAACCGCAGCAGCTTCAGAGACTATTGAAAATACCTTTGCACTGTGGTGATAAAACACATATACATTAACAAGCCTGCTCCTTTCAGTTGTGCGAATTACTGTTTGTCATGTGCTCATCAATCACATTGAACAGGTGTTTAACATACCAATCCTTCTAATAGTGAAGAGCATAAACAACATGACTAAAAATGTACCAACCAAGTTGGCATGGTTTATTAAGATTTTCTCAGCATAATCAAACTTTTGTTAATGTCAAACATGTATTCTGGGCATTAAATGTTGTGGAAATGCACAATGTTTTGAGGACCTGATTCCAAAACGCTTTACAATCAAAGATAATGTAAATTATAAGGCAGTTGATGTCTGTAAAAGAGAATCTACAGTGGCAAGAAAAAGTATGTGAACCCTTTGGGATTAAGTGGAGTTTTGCATGAATTGGTCATAAAATGTGCTCTGATCTTCATCTAAGTCACAACAATTTGAAAAACACCGTCTGCTTAAAATAATACAACACAAACATATGTTTTCATGTTTTTATTGAACAGAACATGTAAACATTCACAGTGCAGGGTGGAAAAAGTATGTGAACCTTTGGACTTAATAACTGGTTGACCCTCCTTTGGCAGCAATAACCTCAACCAAACATTTCCTGTAGTTGCAGCTCAGACCTGCACAACGATCTGGAGTAATTTTGGACCACTCCTCTTCACAAAACTGTTTCAGTGTAGCAATATTCTTGGGATGTCTGGTGTGAAATCGCTCTCTTAAGGTCATGCCACAGCATTTCAATCGGGTTGAGGTCAGGACTCTGACTGGGCCACTCCAGAAGACGTATTTTGTTTTGTTGAAGCCATTCTTTTGTTGAATTACTTGTATGCTTTGGGTCATTGTCCTGTTGCATTACCCATCCTCGGCGGAGCTTCAGTTGGCGGACAGATGGTCTTATATTTTCCTGCAAAATGTCTTGATAAACTCTGGAATTCATTTTTCCATCAATGACAACAATCTGTCCAGGCCCTGAGGCAGCAATAATTTTTTTAATTCCTTTTAACCCCTTAGTGACCGGGTGGTTTTACACAAATCCGTCCTTTAGTGACCGCTGCTGTTTTTACGTTTCTGCGCTGTTCGGGTTTAGGTCAAATTTTCCTCTTACTCGTTAAGGCAGCCCACACATTATACAGGGGTTTTCCCTCCATTAAATGGACTTTCTAAAAATACCATTATTTCCATCATATCCTATAATTCACTATAAGAAAAAATGGTAAAAACACTTTTTCATAATTTAATCCCCAAAAAAAACCCAGCTAAATAGTTTCAGAATTTTGTCCCGAGAATAGAAATACCCAATTTTTACATGTTTTTACTTTTTAACCCCTTCACTGCTGAGCCAGTTCACCTATGTGCGCTGAGCTCATTCTGACCATTTTATGCTCATTATTTTTAGATGACAGCCTAGGTCCTATTTAACTAAACCCCCCCCCCCTCCCCAGACAAAAATATTAAACAATTAAGTTTTTTTTTTTTTTTTTAACACCAAACATAGTCATACATAGTCATACAGGCTGAAAAAAGACATGCGTCCATCGGGTTCAGCCTCTCCCACATAACCTACTGCTGTTGATCCAAAAGAAGGCAAAAAACCCAGTCTGAAATGCTTGCCAATATGCAACATGCTGGGAAAAAATTCCTTCTTGACCCCAGAATGGCAGTCAGATTTCTCCTTGGATCAAGAAGCTTTTACCCACATATTAAATATTATAACCCTTAATATTCTGTGTCTGCAGGAAGTCATCCAGTCGTTTTTTAAAAGTCTGTACAGACTCTGACCCAACCACCTCAACAGGCAGAGAATTCCACAGCTTTATTGTTCTCACCGTAAAATAACCCTTAGTATGCTTTAAGCTAAGTTTTCTTTCTTCCAGTCTAAATGGATGACCCCTTGTCCTGTGTATAGTCCTGTTAATGAATAGGTTATCAGACAATGGTTGATAATGGCCCCGTATATATTTATATAAGGTTATCAGATCCCCTCTAAGGCGCCGTTTCTCTAAACTAAACAGGTTTAAGCTTGTTAGTCTTTCCTCATAACTTAACCCTTCCATTCCCCTTATTAATTTAGTTGCCCATCTCTGCACCTTTTTCATGTTTGGTATCATTGGAAAGGCCACGATCATGACACTCTATGATCATGACCCTCTAGCTGCCACGGATCAGGAGATCAGGGGATCCTTATCAGCGGATGACGTTAGCAGCGCGGTGACGTCATCGTGCTCGCCAGTCCCTCTAAAGCAGAGGGGCAGGCTTCCTCCCTGCCAGAACTCCGTTGGAGCAAGCGAGGGAGGTAAATATCGGGCGGGAGGGAGGTTAGGAGCCGCTAATGTACTATGTACGTCTGCGGGTCTAAGGGAGACCCGTGGGCAGGATGTACATGGTACGTCAGCGGTCATTAAGGGGTTAAAGGAAGAAATATTTTAGTTCATATCTATTTTTGACCAGTAGATGGCGCCATCTACTGCCAAATTGAGTTAGAGGTTTTAGTGGCTAGTCTACTTTCTTCTAATTCTCCTGCATCGGCTGCTGAAAGCCTGATATTTCAGAGCTTTGAGCAGCTGAGTTTACATTTTTGGCTCTTTTGGGAATTCTGTCCATAGGGCTAAAACTTTCAGGGCACCTTCTGCAACCCAAAAGCAAACAAAATTTGTTAGCTAATGAAATTTGTTGGTGCAATCTCTAACTGGGCACCAGATGGTGCCTTTTGAAGCCTGAGATATCGCTATCGGTAGTGATGGGGATAAGCAGGAGATGAGGAAGTGTAGAGATTAAAAACAAGTTTGAGTGTACTAAGAATGGGCAATAGCATCCATGGCCTGCCCTTTAAATCCCAGCTCAAATAGCATGGTTTTAGTTCCTGGTGCCATTTATATGGAAGACTTAAGGGCCGCTGACGTACCCTGTACGTCTTGTCCTCGGGTCTCCCTTAGACCCGCGGACGTACAGGGTACGTCAGCGGCGCCTAATCCCCCTCCCGCCCGATACTCACCTCCCTCGCCGGATCCCACGGCGATCTGGCAGGGAGGAAGCCTGCCCATGTGATTTTACATGGGCAGGCGAGGCTGATGACGTCGCCACGCTGCGTGGTGACGTCATCAGCAGGCGTCCCCATGCATTTCAATGGAGGGGAGGGGGGGCTCCTTCGGAGCCCTCTATCTCCCCAACCATTGAAGCTAGGGAGATGCTGTTTGCACCGCTGGAGAGGGGAGAGCCTCCCCTTTCCAGCGGTGTATGGCATTAACCGTTTTGCTGCCGGATCACATTGCGGCACCAATTGGCGCCAAAACGCGATTCAAACCTGGAGGGGGGCTGACCTCTTGGATGTCAGCCAAGCCTCCAGGTCCCCACCCACCTGACAAACCTCACCATATGTGTGAGGATGTCAGTGGGCCAGTTAACCCTCTAGCTGCCATGTAGAGATAAGGGGATCCTAAGGATCCCTTTTATCTCCCGATCCATGGCAGCTAGATGGTCATATTTGCCATCATTTGAAAGGCCTGATTATGGCCTTTCAAATGATACCAAACATGACCAGGTTTGGTTTTAAAAAGAAATGTAAAAAAAAAAAAAAAAAAAAAAAAAATTTATTTTTTTTTAAAAAAACATTTTTTTTATTTTAAGTTTTTGTTTTTGTCTGGGGGGGTTAATTAAATAGGACCTAGGCTGTCATCTAAAGATAATTAGCACAAAATGGTCAGAATGAGCGCAGCGCACATAGGGGAACTGTCTCAGCAGTGAAGGGGTTAAAAAGCAAACGCATGTAAAAATTGGGTATTTCTAGTCTCAAAATTTTGAACCTATTTAGCCGGGGTCGTTTTGGGTGGTTGTAGATTTTGGGGATTAAATTACAAAAAAGTGTGTTTTTTACCATTTTTTTTTCCTCATATTTCATATTTTTTTTTTTTTTTTATAGTAAATTATTCGATATGATGGAGATAATGGTATTTCTAGAAAGTCCATTTAATGGCGGGAAAAAGGGTGTATAATATGTGTGGGTTGAATAAACGAGTAAGAGGAAAATTTGACCTAAACACTAACAGCGCAGAAACATAAAAACAGCAGCGGTCACTAAAAGACGGATTTGTGTAAAACCGCCCGGTCACTAAGGGGTTAATAGTATCAATTTTTGCAACATTTCTCCTGATCACACTTAAACTCCCAATATCTTTGTAACAGCAACTGGGGTTTACTGGTCTTCGGCTTGAGGACCGGACCCAAACCTGTTACTAGCCTTCTAAAGAGGGAAGCATGCTGCCCTTTACAAAATAGTGCTCTATTCCTGGGCCTGGAGGGCATGTGCAAAAATACACTCCTGTAAAGGCCAACCCATAAATCTCTACCCCCTCTTTTTTTTTTTTTTTTTTTTTGTCGGATATCTCCCGTTTTAAAAAAAGATCAGAAAAAATTGCTCCCCATAGTAAGCTTGTAACCGCAGCCCCGTCATCTTTGTGCTCCATGGCCTCTGAGCTATGTTGAAGCGTGGATGCTATGTGGCAAAGCCAGCTCTCAGGGACAATGAGCATAAGTAGGCACTCAAGGGTAATGGGTTAAATGTATTGCCATCTTGAAACTGTATTAATGTTACAAATAATAATGTACTAATATTTCACGTGTCCAGGGGTATAACAGAGCTGCAAATCAATAGCACTCCCAGCAAAGGGCCCCAAGACTATCAGGGTTATTTAGAGAGGGGAAAATACCAGGAGAATGACTGGAGAAGTGAAAATTCTAGGTCAAAATGGCCAAACCAGAAAAATTCTCCCATTTATCTCACTTTCCAAATTGGCTATTTGGTCTAGATTGTTTTCTTCTCCTGCCATTCTCCAGGTTTTCTCCTCTCTCTGAATAACCCTCTATGTAATAAATCTTTTAATTTTTTTGTCCTACATAGCCCCAATAGGTTGTGTATATTTGCCTAAACTTCATATTTATGTTCATATTTTTTTCTGAGTGGTGGTGTGGAAACAGAATTTGAGTTCCTTGGACCAACAGCAAGCTCAACTGCGCTCCTGGGTCTTTGATCATAGTACTTGCCATTTCAGGCTGGGGGGCACTTCCGGTATTTGACAATTACAGTAGAACAGAGTCTAAATAATACTGCAAGTGAAATCTAGGACTACACCCAATACAGATTCACATGTACACAGAAACTTTAATGAAAGTTTTAGTTAGGTTTTGGAATGGCCAACAAAGTCTCTAGACTTTCTGTACTGCTTACTGCGTCTGTTAAACCCTTACCGTCGGTAAAAGTCAGCCAAAGGTTGCGTGTCCACATATTAAACCTGTTAACCCTGTAGCATCGTATATCAAGAGCATGTTATCAAGCATTCGTACCTTTTATACTCTATCCTTGATGATTCTTCCTAATGTATTATGGGGCATTAACATTTCAATAAGTGACAGCAAGAAGTAAGCTTGGCTTGGTACCATGGCAGGTCATTGTGCACAATTTACAGTGACATCCCTTCTGCTGGCATTGCTAAATATGTTCAAAGTCGGCAGGTCTATCTCCCATACAGGGCAGCCAGAACTGAATTGCCAAGGAGATCTCCTGTGTGCAAGAGGTGCACCAACCCAGCTATCATATCTGCTTACTTAGCTATATCCTCCTGATGAGACTTGATATCTCTAGACTTGTGGACTATTTGGGGTAGATTTGTATTCTGTACTAGACTTTTTCTAATTTCTTTACTGGGGCGGGTGGTTCTTCCTGTGGTTGTTTTTTTTTTTTTTTTGTTCCCCCCCCCCGTTAAATTTTATTGTAGCATTTTCCAAATTATTACATTGATCTAGAATAACTGATCGCTGTTCCATACACTTTGTATTTCCTGTGCCTAGTAGTCTAAATGCACCCAAAAGAACAGTACATAAATAAAATGCCTGCTAATTCCAAAGATTTCTTCCCTCTTCGTCCACATAGAAATTTTGATAGTACTAATAAAACTATAGCCATTCTGGGTTTTAGGTTAATTGTCATACACATATCCTTCGTTTTGAAATTACAAGAAATCTAAAACTGAAACTCAAAGACCAAACCCTTCCATTGCAGTGTTTTGGCTAAATGGGAACTCCATTTCCCCCTGCAAAAAATGGAAGAATTACATTTCCATTCAACCCGACCTATGCAGCCACCCATAGAACACTTTTTTTTTTGCGTGTGGGTGTTTTGTGTTTGTCCTACTTTTCATGTGTGTATTCTGTAACCAGTGATAAGTCACTCGGGTGTTTATGTATTCAATTAATCTCGTTCTTAATTAGGTCACAGCAGGTCCATGCAAGACACAACACAAATTGACTTCACAAGACTTGGTGTTAACCTATCCCTGATGTATTGTGGATACTCAAGGCAGAGTTTTCATCAAAGTATCTACTTTGTGTGTGGCGAGTTTTAAAAGATATGTACACACATTCTGCGTCTTATATACAATTTATAAAGTGCATATTTATAGTACATAAACTGGGGCTAATGGCACCTCCTTGCAAAACTGAATTTATTTCCTAAATTACAATTAGATTTCCCCTATGTGCAATTATGCTCACTTGTTAAAATTTGCTAAAAAAAAGACAAATTACAATTCAGTACAATTGAGTGCAAGTCAGGAAAAGTATGACGGTCGGCAATCATTTTAATGGTTCTAAAAAAAATATTTGCATCTTTCTGGTTACATCCAGGTCTCTCCTGCTCTGAATATTGAGAGTAAATGGAGATCATCCTGTAAACCTGTCATGTGGGACACAAAAGGATATTATGGGCTATATTCTAACCCTCTTGTAAACCTAACCACAGCTATTGTAAACTTACCAGCTCCATAGACATCAGTGGCTCTGGTAAAGTTACTCATAACACCGAATTTCACCCTAAGTGTTTGTGTTGCACACTTGGTTTGAAAAATAAAACTATCAGAGCCAAACCTTAAACAAATATGCTTGCTAATAAGATCTTCATGAACTTTGAACGATGATAGGAATGGTTTCCTGATCAAAGCATATAGCATTCAGAGGACTGGGTGCTGAAATTTCACTTTGAATAGCAAAAACAAAAGTACTTTGATCTATCTAGCCTTTGAACCTGACCAATCTGGTTTAAAAACAGAGAGGGAAACCTATGTATGAAAGATGAATTTATGGTTTACACAGTCCCTGTGGAGTGGGCAATTGGGTTGTACCTTTTTTTTTTTTTTTTTTAATATTGTACAAAGTAAAAAATAAAAAAAACATATGTGTGCCGGTCTGGAGTAAGCCCTCTTAACCCCCCCCCTACCATTCCCATTCTCTTTTAAAGAAATCCTCCACTTTAAAAGACTGTCAAAGACAAATTTGAAGAGGATATGAAAAGCCATTGTGTGCATCAAGGTGGTGGACGTCGCAAATGCGCTGCGTCTGACATCTCTTCATCACTCACACAGAACGCTGTGCGGACGTGGCGCACTCTGTGCGGACGTGTTAGCTGATTTACGTTCTTGCCTAACTTGCGTCTGTTTGCCACGTGCATTGTGTGTGCGCAGTTCGGTGCGCAAGTACTTTGTGTGTGGGTCTCTTGCTCATGATTCTATGCTACGACGGACGTGATCACTACGTTCGTCTGACACGGGCCTTATGATTTGTAATGAAATCCTCACATTTGTAAAAATGATTGTAAAAGAGGTGGAAAAAATGAAGAGTAATAGGAAATCGATAATCGCTCATAAAGATGGTGATTTAACCCCTTAGTGACTGGCGGTTTTACGAAAATCCATCTTTTAATGCCCGCTGCTGTTTTTTATGTTTCTGCGTTTATTTATTTTTATTTATAAAGGATTTTACCAGGAAGGATACATTGAGATTTCTCTAGTTTTCAAGTATGTCCTGGGTTCAAGAACGTTGAATTGTTAGTGTTACAGAAATACAAAGTAATAAATTGCAAAATATTAATCTGTATATTTGTGCAATTTCTTTTTAACAGAAAATAAATATATTCACTATGTTACATGTTTACAGGTGCATTCTGTACTGAGGTATGTTAATAGGGAGCCTTTAAGTGACTTTAGACTGGGGAAGATTTGATGGCGTCTGGGAGGTTATTCCATAATTGTGGTGTTCGGTAGGAAAAGGAGGATCGAGCCACTGTATTTTTGTTTTGTGGTATTGCAAGTAAGTTGCAGGTCCTGGATCTGAGGTTATAGGAGGAGGGAACTGCTGGGGGAAGCAGTCTATTCAGGTAGGGTGGCAGCTTCCCAGAAAAGCTATTAAACACCAGGTTGGAAAGGTGAAGAGTGCGTCTAGATTCCAGCGATGGCCAGTTTAGCTCTCTTAACATGCCAGAATGGTGGGTCATGTAGTTACACTGTAGCACAAAGCGTCAGAATGATTTATACAATGTAGTAAGTTTATGAAGGTGTGTTTGCGGGGCGGCTGCATACACTACATCGCCATATTCAAAAACTGGCATAAGCATTTGCTGTACAAACAGGATTTGTTTCTGTACAGGGCACATAGTTTGGGGTAGAGTTTAGATGAGTTTTTTCAATGTGGGGGCCAAAGGATAGATTTGGGTCTAACCACATACCTAGATATTTGAGAGAAGTGACTGTGGTCAACATGTCATTTGATCTTGTCCTGACACCTAGATGGGGCGTTTGTAATTTAATTTATGTAGTTTAGGTGCGGTACCAAAGAGCATTGTAACAGTTTTGTCAGTATTTAGAAAACGTTTGTTATCTTTGATCCACTTTTCTACCTTTGTGAATTTGGTCTTGCAGCACGGCCTCCAACTGCGGGAGATTTTTTTTCCTGGTATAGATTAGTGTTGTCTGCGTGCACGTGTACAGTAGAGGTTTTGCAGACGTTGGGCAGATCATTTATGAATATTGTGAATAGCAGGGGGCGAAGTATCGAGCCTTGGGGTACACCGCATGTGACTGGGAGGGGGATGGAGGGGCTGCCAAAAATGGACACATATTGCGGCCGATCAGATACATATGATTGAAACCAGGTTAGCGTGCGATCACCAATACCAGATTTTTTAAAGGTTTTGTAATAGGATGCCATGGTCTACTGTATCAAAGGCCTTGGCAAAAACCAGGAAGATGGCTCCAGTTAGGTTTCCTTGTTCCATGCCAGCTTGGATATCAGTACAAACTTTTAAAAGGGCAGTGGTAGTTGAATGATTTGGACGAAAGCCTGATTGATTTGGGGTTAAATAGTCCAATATGGATAATAATCACGTAATTGAGTGTAGACCCATTTTTCCAGAATTTTTTACATTATTGGGAGCAATGATATCAGGCACAGGCAGTAGTTGGATACCAAGGTCTTGTCACCGCTTTTCTGGATAGGTACCACTCTGTCTTCCAGAGTTTGGGTATGTATCCAGTTGCCAGTGATTCATTGATTATAGTTGCAACAGGTTTTGCAGTTGCCGGCGCACTGATTTTCAGCAGCATTGCTGGGATTTGATCAGGTCCAGATTGGTATTTCATTTTTTGATTTCGGAGAAGTTTAGTAATGACACTGACAAGCACTGGTCTAAAACTGCATTTTTCTCCGATACAGGGTCTTTGCACAGTTGGAGGGGCCTGACCTGCGTTCTGCCTTTCAGAAAGTGTGTCATTTGATAGCTTGGCAATCAGGGTGGTGGCGTCTCCTACAAAATAATTATTAAAGGCATTTGCTACATCTAGGGGGTGTTGCAGGGTTTGGTTGTTTACTTTGACAGCAGCTGGTTGGGAGTGGACTGGGGGTGATTGTATGTTACTTATGATTTTCTAAGAATTTCTAGGTTTTGATATGTTATTGTTTAGATTTTCATTGAAGTATTGGGCTTTAGCCATTTTTGTTTGTTTTGTGCATGCATTCCGCCATTTTCGGTAGTCTGTGATCGTTCCTGGATCCAGTACTGTTGAAATTTGACCACAGTGAAATCTCTTAGCTGGTACATTTGTGTAAAGATCAGCTGTAACCCAGGGGAGATGGGCCCCGTTTACTCGCACTTTACGCAGCGGGGCATGGCTATTCCAGACTTTCAGGAGCTCGGTTTGAAAGTATTCAATTGCAAAGTCCAGGTCTGGGATTAGGTTTAGTCTGTACCATGGGAGCTGTTTGAGATCATTTAGGAAGGATTCAAGATTAAATTTCTTTAAAGACCTGCTGATTATTACCTTTGGGGAGATTTTGTGGCCTTTATTTTTCGCACACACTACTCTAGGCATTGGTCACTGAAGCTATTGGGGAGAAAGCCTGCCTCCTGTATTCTCAGGACATGAGAGAATCCAGTCCAGCAAGGTATGGTTAAGGCTTTTCATATTAATGCGAGTGGGGGAGGAGATTAATTGTGTTAACTGGAAAGCCTTAAACAGTGAGCAGTGTTTATTGTTTTTAGGATTCAGCCAATCAACATTAAAATCGCCAAGGACCAGCGGTTCACTTTTTTGGTTTTGAGCTACCAAGTTACTAAGGATTTGGGTTATGTCTGAAAGGGAGTGCACTGGGGAGCTCGGTGGGCGGTAGAATCCAGTAACAATAATTGATTTACTGAACGGGATCTCAATAATACCAGAAAGGAAATCAAATGTGGCTGGGGAGCTAGAGTTCTGCAAAGGGGTGAACTTTATGGACTCGTCAAAATAAATAACAATTCCCCCTCCTCTCTTCACTCTGTCCTTTCTATAACAAGAATACCCTTGTATTGATATGGCAGTCTCTGGTACTTTTGGGGTTAGCCATGATTCTGTCAGCACAATGACTTTAGGTTTGTAATAGAAGCACAAACCTTTAGGCTAGGGTCAGACGAACGCATTTTCACGTTGTCTGTGAAAAAGTGCGTTCGAACGAATGGACGCATTTTTTCACGGAGTACGCGATAGCGGTCATACTATGCGCATTTGCATCCGTGATTTTGTACGGATCATCAATAAAACACTTTGTGCATCTGGACGTTATGTTGGCCGGACATTAGCAGTGTCTGACATCTCCAATTCACGCACACACGCCGCTAGCGGACGCAGCGCACTCTGTACAACCGTACTAGCGGTTTTACGTTCTCGACAAAATGCGTTCGTTTGCCACTTGCGTTGCGCAGCCGGACTTTTGTGCGACCGTACTTCGTATATTGGCCGTCATTGCCTGGCACTTGCTGCTACTACGGCCGTAATTATGTGCGCCTGCACGCGCGTTCGCACTGCCTCAGTCTGACCCTAGCCTTAAGCTCATCCAGTGTAAACTGCGGATGTTGCAGTGCAAAGGAGAGTCCTTTTTTAGTGGGGAGACCAAATGTGGTGTCAGCCATTGGACCAGGGTTGGATTCAACATCATTTGCCAGAGCAAGCTGCAGAATAAAAACAAACTTTGCCATAGTTTTCTTTTGGGAAAATTGTGATTGGAGAGTTTTAAAGCTCTGTTGTGTGAGGGTGGGGGGGGGGCTGGATTTTAACACTCTCACCAGCACTCAGCGTTGTTGGTGTTTAGGTCAGATTTTCCTCTTGCTTGTTTATGCAACCCACACATTATATACAGTTTTTCCCGCCGTTAAATGGACTTTCTAAAAATACCATTACTTCCATCATATCATATCGTATAATTTACTATAAAAAAAATATGTAACGATGAAAAAAAATGGTAGAACCAATCACCAAAAATCTACAACCGCCAATAAAGACCCCAGCTAAATAGTTTCAAAATTTTGTCCCGAGAATAGAAATACCCAATTTTTACATGTTTTTGCTTTTTAACCCCTTCACTGCTGAACCAGTTCATCTATGTGCATTGAGCTCATTATGACCGTTTTATACTCCGGATCTAGGCTGGCATCTAAAAATTCTATTTGATTAAACCCCCCCCCCCCCCACCAAAATTATTATTTTTTTTACACCAAACCAAAATCCGCGGTCGGGAAGGGGTTAAAGCAGCTGAAAGATTCAGAAATAATTATTAAACCAGCGAATAAAGGGAAAGGCGTAGTTATGTCTAAAGAAAGATCTGAACAAGAAGCTATGAGAATATTAAATAATGAACAAAAATACATGAAGGTACAATAAAATCCTGTTATAATGATCACTAAGATAGTCCACAGATTTCTAGAAAAGGTCATACTTTGGGTATTTTAAATGATCGCTCAAATACATGTAACTAGACCATCCCATTACTCTGGTCTTCCAAAGGTGAACCGAATTTCCCCCCCCCCCAGGAAGACAGATTTTTCTTTCAGGGGTAGGATCCATATTGAGTAGAGTATCGCAGTAATGTGGATAATCTGCTACAACCTTTAGGGATTTCCACAAAATACCATTTAGAAGATAACATTAATGTGCTACAGAAGTTAGCCAATGGAATGAACAATATGTTTTAGTTACAAGCAATATATGGTCACTGTATAGTGTGATACCACACGTAAAAGTAATAGAAGCTATCCAATTTTATCTAGAAAAAGAAAACTTTCACCAAGACAATGTTCTTTATTGAAGCCATTGATGTAACAATTTTTTTTTTCTTGACTAGACAGGAACAGATATGGAAACGTGCTTTGCTCCCAGCTACACAAACCTCTTAATGTCCCATTGGGAGGAGGAGGTTTTGCATGACTGGGAATGTCATTTACTGTTCTATGGCTGATCATCTTAAAGAATTTATAAAAGGATTAAATATGATTGCAATATCCTATTAGAAACCATTGGAAGTAAGGGAGAAGTTAAATTTTTTGGACCTTACCATCTATATTGTGGATAATCCATTTACAACCAAAACCACCTTCAAAAAAGTGGAGAATAACAACTTTATAGATGGAACTAGTTTGTCATTTTGCCCTGGTGGCTTCATAAGGTACCCAGAGGACTATTTCTTAAAAATAAATTGTACAAAAATGGCAGAATATATACTACAATCTACTCGCTTAGCACAAGCATTTGAAGATATAGGATAAAAAATTTAATCAAGACCCAAGATAGAGAAAAAGAATGAAAATGATGTTTTTCCACCTTTCGTTTAGTAATCAAAATGGGAAAATGAAAAGAATAACAGGGAATTCAAAGAGATCCGAATTGCTTGAGAAAGGTAACTGAACGCTGAAAATCGGCATTCAGTTACCTTTCCTGGCCATTCGGCTATCCAGAGAGCAGGCAATATGCCAAATCCTGGCGAATTGCCTGCACATCCGGTGCCTGTTCGGTGCCTGTTCGAGGGCAGTGAAATCCCCATGAAAAAGCACTGCTTCGGCTATTCAGAGAACACAAACCAGCAGTGAAAGGTTCCCGAAATGCCCTGCCATTCGGTGTAATTTGGAAGGTTTATTCAAGAGAATCCCATAGGCTTCAATGTTAAAAATATTCCGGTTTTAATTCAATATCTAATAAACCATTCATTATAAAATTCTGCAGTAAAGAGTCTCTTTAGTTATAGATTTGTTTAGGATATTTTAAGCATTTTTCAGAATTATTTTTTTTTTGTTTACTTATTTTTTTTGTAACAGCCCTTTTTATCATTCCCTGGAACTCATATGTAAATTTCAGACATTTTCGCTCAGTAGTTTCTTTGCAAACAGCGTTTCACTTTTTAATCATTCATGCAAACTGTTTTGCTAAGTTATTCACTGCCTCTTCTGCGGTGTCGGCTTTTTCCGGGGGCTGCGATCGGCTCCTGCTCGGGTTTTTCCGTGGTTTTCGGCAGGTTTATCCAGATGTTTTTGCGGTTAGTTTTCGTCAGGTTTGCGGCAGCTTTTCCCTGCAATTTGGGGGCTCTGTGGTGTTTGCTGAATACACCGCAGGGTCACTGAAATGGGATCGGCAAAAGGAACCGAATTTAAGAGAACGGAAAGTCACCGAACGTGCGTTGACTTTTCGAATCTCTTTGAATTACCCAGTATGTATTGGTCGATCTTCTAAGATCATATTCTTAGTCAATTTCTGCTGTCTACACAAAGATTAATTTGCAGAGGTGTCGAATATAAAATCTAAAATTTTAAGAGTGGATATACTGATCAGAAAATTAAAAAGATTTATAATACAATGGAGGGGTTCCATGGTTGTGGAAACTGCTTAAATTGTAGAAGTACACAAAGTAAAAAGAGGATTATCTCGGAAGTAGCAATAAAAAAATGGCATATTGAAATAAGAGAAGTTCTTACATGCTTTTCTAAATCTAGGTATACTCCGTTGCCCCTGCAGTTTACAATATGTAGGGCTAACTTCAAGGACTTTGAACATGCAGATTCAGGAGCACATTAGAAGTACAAGAAAAGGTTTTGAATTACATAGCGTATTACAACAAACACAATTGTTATCCAAAATATTTGTCTTTCATGGGAATTACAAAGTTGCAATCCCCAAAAGAGATCCAGATAAAATTTTAGGAAAAAGAGATTAAGTTTATGTACAATTTTCAAACTTTACAACCAAAAGGTGTCTACAGATTTCGAATTGCATAATTTTCTAGATTAGCATATTATCATTCCTTATCCCCTAATTTTAGTTTTCAAAGGTTTATTAATGTTATTGGGCTTTCAGGCCGAAATATTTATTCTCTTACTATATTTTACTCTTTATATATTTTTTCATTTTTATTGTGTTAAGCATGTTTTTATCTACTGGATGTTACACCTATTTCCTGCTCCCCTATCGTTAATGATGTACGCACGGATATGCTTCAGATTTTCGTGTGTGTGTCTTGGCCCCTACAAACTGCGGAGTTATTTTATGTCATTGGAAGCAGGCCAGGGTGTGTGTATGTATAATAAATAAATAAAAAGACATGCAATAAAATTATTTTTTTCTTTGTTGTATACTTAATTTAATTTTTTTTTGTTATTCATAAAACTCAATCCAGCAAAATACTTGAGGGGTTATTCAGAGAGCACCGACCTGTGAATTTCCCCCCGTACGGTGCAATTTCGTGGCCATTCGGCTATTCAAAAAGCTGACGATTCGCCGAGTATTGCTTAATGTCCCAAAGCAAATTCACAGTCACGAAACATCACGTAAGTGGTCTGCAGAGATGTCCAGATTACTAAAGCCCTTGTCAGACGAACACAGTGATCATGTTCGTGTTGCTGCACAGTTTAACGTCAGTCGTAGAATAGAATCCTGAGCAATAGAGACCCGCACACTAAGTGCGTCTGCACCGAACTGCTATATTGAGACCGATATAATAACAGCACTTAAAAAAAACTACATGGATCTATGAAAAATGGCAGCCAACAGAAATCCCAACAAATAAGAAAATATATAGGTTCCCCTTGTCAGGTCTTTCACACAAAAGTGCACGAAAAGTTTCTACAAACATGTTTATCTAGTTCTGTGTCAAAAATGGTAAGATGATCCAGAAATCCTCAAGGCGTGAAGAAATTCTCTATCGCACGAGTCCAAAGTCAATGCAAAAGTATCAATGTACCTCAGAAGAAGTAGATGTAATAATTTAGTTCAGCGTTATAGACTTTTTATGCCACTGGAGAGTGGGGCATTATCAGTTGTGACTGAACGCTTTCTTACAGTGTTAAGCCAATCCAACAATTCTGCATTCCTTATCCAAAATTCTTTTTCAATACAATCGAAGAGACCTGTTCAATATTTGCAGATGGCATTAATACAAATCCTATACTAAAATGACGTGCAAGCATTTTGTCAAAGTAACTACTTTCTTTTTTTTTTTTTTTTTTTTTAGGCCCTTGGAAATCATGAGTTTGACAATGGAATTGCTGGATTAATAAACCCTTTTCTCAATAATGTGACATTTCCTGTTGTGAGTGCAAATATTAAAGCGGACAAACAAGTGGCCCCCTCCATTGCCGGATATTATCTTCCATATAAGATCTTACAAGTGGGTGCTGAAAGCATTGGAATAGTCGGATACACCTCAAAGGAAACTCCAGTGTTATCAGACAGCGGTAAATAAGGGAATAACTGGTTACAATGTAAAATATGCAAAAATAAATATTGAAGTATGATTAGGTGGGTCTTATCTTTTTATTAAATCCATGCCTTGTGTGTTTTCGATTAAGGCTAGGGTCAGACGAAAGCATTTTTCCCCGCGAACGTGAAAAAGTGCGTCCGAACGCATTGACTTATTTTTTCACGGAATGCGCCTAAACGGTCAGATGCGCATTTTCGGGCGTGATTTTTGTACGGATCGTCAATAAAACTCTTTTTGTGTCTGGACGTTATGTAGGCTGGACATTAGCAGTGTCTGACATCTCCTAATCACGCAAACATGCCGCAGCTGCGCACTCAGTACGTCAGTACTAGCGGTTCAGCGTTCTCAAAAAAATGCGTTCAAATTCCACTTGCGTTGCACGGTCGGACTTTTGTGCGGCCGTACATCGTATATTGGCCGTCATTGCCCGTCATCTGCTGCTAGTGCGGCCGTAATTATGTGCGCCAGAACGCACGTTAAAAGTGCGCTGGTCTGACCCCAGCCTAAATTTCGAAAGAAGTGAGACTAATGAAAGATGAAAAGTACTTATTTTTTGTGTGTGCTCTGTTGTGCGTATTTAAAGATTGGAGTACTGGGAGCTTTGGTGCAAAGATGTAGAATTTATGTTTAGGCCGTTAAGAACATTGTACGAATTTGTTAATGTTCCATTTTTAAGGCCTATGAGTATTCACGATTTATTATTTTTTTTTTATTATTCCTTTTATAATGTTCATGGGTGTTGAACCGAAAAAGAAACGGAACTCTTTTTAGAAAGCTAACCTAGTCAAATTTCTTGGCTTCCGAAAGCGAAATATGAAAACAGCAGTTAATCCCCTTACGAGCCTAGTTTGCATGGAGGCAAGAGGTCGATAGGTTGTGAAACGGAGTTCATATATTGGTAGCTCTTCTCTGGAAAACCTCAACTGATGTCAGATACATCAGCTCCATAGCATTTTTGATCACCGGGTGCAGAGGGTGGTGCACGTATTTTTAAAAAGGTCAATGAAATAGAGACCAGTCGCGTCCACATTGAAAATATGCATGGCGGACTCCTGGTATTTTAGTAGAAAATATTTTTTGACACTGACCAGAACGCTCTTACAAACCTGAAAAGGCACCCAACATTTCTAGAACTGCCAATTAAAGATTTTATCATGGAACACAATTTTCCATCTTCAGTTTGCAAAATCTATATATTGACCATGTTAACATAACAATATGTTAATAAAATATAGTATTATTTTTAATTCATATTGACCTATGACTGATACATATTACCAGTCAAACTACAATGGTTTTTATGAAAAGCTGAAACCCTTCTCCAAAAATGTTTGCTATGTTTAAAATAATCCAGTATTAATCTCATTTTAATAGCTTAATGAAAATAGGTTTTCCTTTACGTGAGATGCATTCTTCTTTTAATAGCAGCTGGAATTTTGGACACAGACTGCAGCATATATTTGAAATACACAACGTTTCAGAAAATGAAAAACATTTTTTTTAAAGGTTTTTTTCACTTGTTAGAATACAGAAAATTATATATTATGGCATCTAATATAGATCTGCACAAATACATAATTTCAGCTGCCATTATTATTTTACATTTATGTTCCTTTTCCAGGGTTGGGTGAGAAAACCTCTTAAAGTGCACCTATTGTGGGCAAAATTACATTTTCCACTTTGACAGGCCACCTTTCCCTCTTATATAGATAAGTGTTTTTTCACTGACCTATGTAATTGAAAGCGCAGATTGCATTTAGTTTGCCCTTCTTCCACAGAGTCAGGGGTCACTGTGCGCTGTGCTGCTTTTGGATGTTGACAGCCAGAGCAGTACACTGAGCAGGGTCCCTCCACTAGGATGACTCTGCTCACAGCAGTCCTCATGTCATTGGTCACATGGAAACCTGCAGTGAGACTATAGTTGCCTGAATGCACCACTGCAACTCCATCTAAACATTCCATGAACAGAACACGTGCATTTACCGAACAGTCCCCTAATCAATGCACCATGCTATGATAAAGCAACTCTATTTTGCTCATCAAAGTATTAAATGGAGTTGCACTTGTAGGGGGGCAGGGCCGGCCTTAGGCACCTAAGTGCAGCCTCACACTTCTCATACTGCACATTTTATAGCCACTGGTCCAAGGCTTCTAGAATGAAGCTCCCAGCCAATGTGAATTTTCAGGATGTTCGTACTAGGTAATCCATTGCTGCAGCATATAGGACCTGTATATTTCTTACAGTGATATCAGATATATAGGAAACTGATAGTATGGTCAGATTAAGAAATTGGATTCTGGAGCTGTAGGCCCATGCCACAAAAAACACCCTGTGATCCGCTTAAAGCTGCAGAGCTAGAATGACAGTTGGCATCTAGTTGCACCTTTACCTCTGCAGAGTATTTGCCTTGCAACCTGGTTGTCCAGTAGAAACATTCAATGTAATGGACACCAGTAAGGCTGGGGTCAGACTAACGTGCGTTTAGGCGCACTTAATCACGGCCGCAGTAGCAGCAAATGATGGCCAGTATATGAAGTACGGCCGCACGAAAGTGGGGTCGCGCAACGCAAGTGGCAAACTAACGCATTTTTTCGAGAACGTAGAACCGCTAATACTGACGTACAGCGTACGCTGCGTCTGCATAGCGCCGTGTGTGCGTGATTAGGAGACGTCAGACGCTGCTAATGTCCGGCCAACATAACGTCCAGACACCCAAAGTTTCCTGGTTTGGATCCGTAACAAATCACGCACGAAAATGCGCATCGTATGACCGGTTTTCGCGCATTCCGTGAAAAAATACGTCCATGGGTTCGGACGCACTTTTTGACGGTCGCTGCGAATAATGCGTTCGTTTGATCCTAGCCTAAAAGTGTTCTTTTTTTTTTTTCTTTTTTTTATTATAGTTTCATTGTTTAACTTTTTCATTGTTTTTAGGTCCATATCTGGAGTTTGAGGATGAGATCATTGCTTTGCAACCCCAAGTAGATAAACTTCTGACACTTGGAGTAAACAAAATTATCGCTCTTGGACACTCGGGCTTTGAAACTGATAAGCTCATTGCTGGAAAAGTGAGAGGAGTGGATGTTGTTGTTGGAGGACACACAAATACTTTTCTTTACACAGGTTAGTTTTCATAAGAAACCCAGCAAAAATATTTTTCCTTCCAGAGTCTGTACAAACATATGTTCGTTTAGTGAGCCTGTGCCAAGAACAACGAGCTTGCAGACTTCCACCACGCCATTGACAGTTCCATTAGGCATCTTTTTCATTGGATTTCTTGTGATTATTGAGTTGTGCTATATAAATGGCAAACTGGCCATGTGATCAGTATGCGGTTGGCATTGTTTACGTTACCAGTGCAAATTCAATTTTTATTTTTTTTTTGTGCGTGTGAATGGTGTTTTTTTTAACATTGTAAACTGCAACTTTATAAACGATTCTCTAGTACTCTCGGGTATTGGTGGTTTGTTTTAAAAAAAGAAACACAAAAACGGAATCTGTGACCACATTTTATTTTCTGAAGTCTGTGTCTACAGCAGGTTTCCAGTGGTTATTTTGACTGGAGTGGCACAAATAACACATTGTCTGGTCGATCTGTAGTTTAAACAATGGGAAAAAACAAGATTATTTAAAAAAAAAAAAAATTTTTAAGTGTTGCCATATGAAATTATTATTATACGTTGCATAGCACCAGCATATGCTGCAGCGCTGAACAATGGGCACGATATAGACCGGGTTACAATACACTGAGACTGAACAACATTTGTTAAACCAGTACAGGAGGAAACAATGGCCCTATTCCTGTGGGAACTCACAATCTAGAAGGGTTGGGGGTGGAAACAGGAGGAGGGGACTGCAAAGTGAGCCTGATGGACCGGTTGGGGCAGTGAGTTGGGTGGTAGACTTCCCTAAGTAGGAATGTCTTAAGGGATCATTTGAAGGAAGGTGAAACTAGGAAAAAGTCTGACTGTACGAGGGAGAGTATTCCAGAGGATGGGGGCTGTGCATGAGAAAACCTGCAGTCTTTCATGGGAAGAGGTGATGCGGGGAGAAGCTAGGCGCAGGTCACTGCTTGACCTTAGGGAGCGGGCTGGGGTGTATTTAGTGATTAGTGAGGACAGGTAGTGGTGAGCTGAGTTTGTGCGAGCTTTGTAAGTCAGGGTAAGGATTTTAATTCTGCAGTGGATGGGGGGAGCCAGTGAAGGGACTCAGACAGAGCAGTGGGTGAGGTGGATGAGCCTGGCAGAGGTGTTCAGAATGGATTGTAGGGGGGCAGGGCCGGCCTTAGGCCTTTAGGCGCCCTGTGGGAGAAAGCTTCACAGCGCCCCCTAGTGACCACACCCTTCAGTAACCACACCCTTTCAGTGGCCACACCCACCTCTCCAATACCGACTCCATTTAAAGCCTCCCATTCAGTTAAGTCCCCAAGAAACAGATTACAAGCTATGATAAAAATAAAACTTTAATTCAAAAGGTATTAACCCCTTAAGGACGGGAGTAATTTTACAACTTTGGCGCTATTTCGGAAGTGAAGTTTGCTGAGGTTTTTGCTCCTCATGTTTAAACGCGGTTTTAAGTCACATATTATTATACCACCCAGACAAATTATATATCGTTCTTTCCGGCAGACTCGGAAGATTAATAATATATCATAATTATATATAAAAGTCATGTCCTGCCAGAATGCTAGAACAAAAAATGTAAAATTTGAATTTTCAATAAAATTTCAATCATCTACAGTGTATAAAGTTTTTTTTTTTTTCACATTTTATTACCCGATCCTTTGCGGTTATATTCTATGGGGTAGACTTGGGAACCCTATTTTTTTTTTTTGGGTGGGGGGAAATTACGTGATTTTATCTAAATCCCCCCACCAAAAAAATCATCGGTGAAGCATCATTGTTCACATTATAATTGAAATGTGAACAATAATGCTGCATCAAAAAAAAGCACGTTTTTATTTTTAATTGTTTATTTTACACTTTTATTTAACTTTTTTCATTGTCATGTTTGATATCGTTGGAAAGGCCATGCTCGGACCTTTCCATCGATATCAGGCATGACCCCCTAGCTGCCACCGATCAGGAGATAGGGGGCTTCTTTGAACCCCTTTATCTCCTGCAAGGGATTTCCATAGGAAATCCCTTTGCAGCTAGGGGCTTCCCCAGTTAACTGACATCATCGCGCATGGCGATGCTGGCCACAGCCTTGTAGCCCCCGGCGATGGGGAGATGGAGGGATTTGAAGGATCCCTCCCCTCCAGGCGCTTCCCCTGCTCCGGTGGGGGGGGGGACGCCTGAAACTGACGTCATCGCACCCCCAGCGCGATGACGTCAGTGCGCCGGAGGAGGAAACCCTGCCGATCTGACTCCGTGGGAGTCAGAGCAGCGAGGGAGCCGCCGGAGGAGGGGAGTATCTCCCGGGGGGGCTGAAAACGCAGAGGATGCACATTTACGTCCTGCGGCGCCAAAGCCCGCCTAATGCAGGGCGTAAATGTACGTCCTGCGGCGTTAAGGGGTTAAACTTGTAAGCACAATATAAGTATTCGTATTAAATAAACCAACAGATACTCAAGTGGTAAACAATAAATGAAAAACTAAAACAGTTTATAAAATAAAGTGTCAGGTTGTCCTGCAGACCCTTTTTTTTAAGTACATCTACAAAAGTAAAAACAAAAGACAGAGCACAAAACCTAGACTACATTGTTACTATAGCGAAAGAAATAAGTGCTTAGGAGTATGCAAATAGAAAGACAGGAGTCGACAGATTAGCACAGCACTGTGTATGATGGCCAAGGGGCCTTATCCATACCCCAATTCCTTATATTTACGTCTTGTCTCGTAATACCAGGATCTGTGGATCCTTTTTCTATTGCTCTATTAAAAGTTAATTTTTAACCCTTGTTCACACCAATTTGTGTATAGGCCATTGCAGCCATCCTGTTGAGAATTTTCATTTTACCTGCACGAAGGTACAACATACCACATTCACCTGGGTATGTTTATTTTCTTCTGATTACGTTGTTACTATAACAAAGTGCACCACGTGTAGCAAAGTAAAATGCAAACTAGAGCTCTGCAAACTCAAAAGGAGTACTGAGACACCCCTTGCAGATCCTCATCACTTGGTATATATTTCCTACACAAATACTTTGAAAGAAGAGTCTGAAAGTACAATAATCCGTTTTACACAAATCCGTCCTTTAGTGGCCGCTGCTGTTTTTACGTTTCTGCGCTGTTAGTGTTTAGGTCAAATTTTCCTCTTACTCGTTTATTCAACCCACACATATTATACACCCTTTTTCCCGCCATTAAATGGACTTTCTAGAAATACCATTATTTCCATCATATCGAATAATTTACTATAAAAAAATATGAAATATGATGAAAAAATGGTAAAAACACACTTTTTCGTAATTTAATCCCCAAAAAAGACCCTGGCTAAATAGTTTCAAAATTTTGTCCCGAGACTAGAAATACCCAATTTTTACATGTTTTTGCTTTTTAACCCCTTCACTGCTGAGCCAGTTCACCTAAGTGCGCTGCGCTCATTCTGACCATTTTGTGCTAATTATTTTGAGATGACAGCCTAGGTCCTATTTAATTAACCCCCCCCCCCCCATACGACAAAAAACGTTAATTTTTTTTTTTTTTGTTTTAATTTTTTTTAAACCAAACCTGGTCATGTTTGGTATCATTGGAAAGGCCATGATCAGGCCTTTCAAATGATGTCAAATAAGACCATCTAGCTGCCATGGATCGGGAGATAGGGGGATCCTTAGGATCCCCTTATCTCTACATGGCAGCTAGATGGTTAACTGGTCCACTGACATCCTCACACATATGGTGAGGTTGTCAGTGGGTGGGGGGGACCTGGAGGCTTGGCTGACATCCAAGATGTCAGCCCCCCTCCAGGTTCGAATCGCGTTTTTGTGCCAATTGGTGCCGAAACACAATTCGGCAGCGAAAATGGTTAATGAGACTCTCCCCTTTCCAGCGGTGCAAAAAGCATCTCCCTAGCTTCAATGGCTCTGAAGGACCCCCCCCCCTCCCCTCCATTGATTTGATTGGGGGCGCCTGCTGATGACGTCACCACGCAGCGTGGCGACGTCATCACCCTCACCGGCCCATGTAAATCACATCGCCGAGGGAGGTAAGTATCGGGCGGGAGGGGGGTTGGGCGCCGCTGACGTACCCTGTACGTCCGCGGGTCTAAGGGAGACCGTGGACAGGACGTACAGGGTACGTCAGCAGTCCTTAAGGGGTTAATCCGCTTTAATTTAGAAAAACTGATCTCCTGATGCCACAGAAACCGGGATTGTTAGTAGTATGCGGTGTGCAATCCAGATGTTTGGAAATGTGTCACGGAGTCCATTCTTATCAATGAAGTGAAGTACATTCAGTGGTGTTGTTGATTCTTGTGGAATAAGGCCTTGAATGTACCAAAACTCCTCTGCCAAGTCAATTCCACTCATAAGCGATTGGCTGTCTTTCTCTAAAGCCTTCTGTAACAGCATGCAGCATTCCTTCAAATTTTCCCTTGCTGGGAGACTCTTTATGGCATACAGGAATCCCCAAACCTTGCTATGATTTTTCACCTGGTTAAAATGCTCATCCAACGATCTAATTGTCGTATCCACCAAAGCATAGAAGAATTAAATTTTAAATCTCTCCTTTTGGATTAGTTACTGGTTCATCTTTTCCCTCATAATTAAATAAAGCCTTCTTCCTTCGAATGTGAGCAGATTGTGCAAAAACGGGCTCAACTTCAAGCTTTTCAGCCATTTCCTTTGCGATAAGGAATGCACTTTCAAATCAAGTGTCTCTGAAGGTTTGCACAAAGCGTTTCCATTTTTCTATTAACTCTAACTAAAATCAAGTCTGCTGTTTTGCGATGCATTGCCTTACGGACAGTATTGATTTGGTACAATACGTCATACCAAACACATAATGACATAATAAATTTGAAATTGACAACCTGCTGAGACAATGTCAGAGCTTCGTGCCAGACACTTGGTTCTGTGTGTTCTTCCTCTGACAATGCAATCAATGCATCCTGTATCTCAACAAGATTATGCCTTTTAAAGGTTTAAGGCAGTTGATACGACATTCCCACCGTGTAGTGCATAGAGGCTTTAATGTGAGTCCAGATACAACATGGTCTGTCAAAATCTACCAGCTCTATACAGATGCAGAGAATAAAACATAAATGCATTGAATTACTCCGAACAGCTCTTGTGATTCCTTGCATGGACTGTGCTGCATTACCAATGACGAGATTTAGGCACATCCACATGGTACAAATATGGCTCTTGGGTTAATACTTAAGACTCTAGATTGGACACCACTGTTTTGTTCCTGCCATATTTGCCCCATTATCGTACCCTTGTCCACAGCAATTATCAATATCCAGTTTTTGTGTTTTTCCAGATTAGAAATTGGAAGTCAGCCAGTCCCTTTCCAGTTGTGTCATCTGTTTGAAACCCAATAAAATATTTTTACTTTCAAATCCCCAGTGCTGTTATCCAAAAATCTAACTGTAAATGACATCTGTTCCTTGTGGCTAATATCTGGGGTGCAATCCAGGATAATTGAGCAATATTTTGCTTTTCTACAACGTTCCAAAATTTCCTCAAGTACCTGTTTTGCCATTAGGTTTATTTAATTTTGAATTGTTTTTCCACAGTAGACTTGTGAGATATATATTTTTCTGTTTGTTCAGATTTTTTAAATTTTTGTTTCGGCTCGTTTTTCGTATCGACTTTTCTTTTCGTGATTTCGGAAATTTTTCGTGTTTTTCGGGACGTCTGTTCTCCTCATTTCAAAGTGTCTATTCGTTTTGATGCGCCGGATATGCCTCAACTGCTGCTCCTCCAGTGTCTTTAGGTCGGACCAGCGCTTTTGGAGCTAGTCCTTCGACTGGTCCTGGCCGAAATTTGCAAAGAGGGTGGCGCGGGCCTTATCAAGGATGCGGTCCTTCCTCACATTATTTTTCCTGCTGTAAGGGCCCTTACGGCAGTCGTAGTCCAACTTTTCAAATATGTGGACCAGCTCCACCATCTCCTCAAAACTCCTATTGCTGGCCCGCTTCTTTCTAGGGGTCTCTGGTGTGTCTGGGGTGGAAGGGGATGATAAAGCCGATCGGGAGTCCTCTCTTTCAGGCTGAGCCATGATGGGATGGCAAGAAATAAAGTTTGGCCTGTGCTAAAAATCGAAAATGTCGTCAAGGATCCGTAAAGTTTACGACCGGGACAGGCTGTAATGGAGACAAACATCCACGCGCATGCGCGACCCGCGGACGAACCGGACCCAAAAACGATGACGATCCGAAACGAACTTTCTAAGATAACGTTTAATCGTTAACTCTATATGCTACATTTCAATCCAATGAATTCCAATGAAACCCTGATCTCCCGATCCGTGGCAGCGAGGGTGTTAATGTTTTGTATAGTTGGATCAGCCGGAGCATGGCCTTTCCAACGATACCAAGCATGACCATGTTACGTTAAAAAAAAAAATTATAAAAATTAAAAATATAATAAAAATTTTTTTTTTTTTGTTTTGTTGTTAATGCAGCAATATTGTTCCCATTTCAATTATAATGTGACCAATAATGCTGCACTAACGATTTTTGTAAGGGGTGCATTTGCTAAAAAATTGCATCATTTTCCCCCAAAAAAATGTAACAAGACCCCATTTCTAATTTTTTTAACAAGCGCAACTCCTATAAAATATAATCGCAAACGCTTGCATGATAAAATGTGAAAAAAAACACACTTTACACCTTGTAAATTATTGAAAAATCTAATTTTATTGCATTTTTTGTTATAATATACAGACAGGACATAACATATACATATAATAATGATATATTATGAATTTGCCGAGTCTGCCAGAGAGAACGATATATAACATGTCTGGGTCATATAATCAAAGAAGGCTTCAAAACGCGTTTAAACATGAGCGAAACCGGTAAAAATTCGCTTACTAGCACACAGGCGTGAAATGCCTCGGCAGCGAAAGGGTTAATTTATTTATTTTTGGTTTTTTTTTTTAAATCCTTTTATTTGGTCTGGTTGGTTTTTTGTTTTTCTTTCTTTCAGAAAATTTTGAACAACCTTTTTTTTTTCAGTTTTAAAACCATTTTTATGCTTTTTATTTTTAAAGTCAGACCATTTGGGTAATTTTTTTTTTTTTTTAAATCGTCTTGTTCATTTTTGTTACTTTAATACCATTTTAATCTGATTAAAGTTGTGCAATGCAAATTCATAAGAAAAATCTTTTATTTTAATAAAAAAAAACGATAAAATCGTTTTTTTTATCATATCGGCAGAATTATCATATCGGCAGAAATATCGGATCATTGGAAATGATACAAAATTACAGAATCGGTGATATAACCGAAATCACGAATGGAACGAAAATGAATTTCGATTTTACACATTTCTAGTCCATTCGAAAATTCCAAAAAGTTTTCGTTTTGACTTAAATTTTTTGGATCTGCCGTTTTTTCGAATCCGTTTCGATTCGGGAAATCGTCCGAATCCACGAATCGGGAAATTTCGTGAAAATTCCGAAACACACATCCCTAGGGGGGATTATGGTGTGGGGTTGTTTTTCAGGAGCTGCACTTGGCCCCTTTAGTTCCAGTGAAAGGAACTCTGAATGCTTCAGCATACCAAGACATTTTGGACAATTCCATGCTCCCAACGTTGTGGGAACAATTTGGAGCTGGCCCCTTCCTCTTCCAACATGACTGTGCACCAGTGCACAAAGCAAGGTCCATAAAGACATGGATGACAGTCTGGTGTGAATCAACTTGACTGGCCTGCACAGAGTCCTGACCTCAACCCGATAGAACACCTTTGGGATGAATTAGAGCAGAGACTGAGAGCCAGGCCTTCTCGTCCAACATCAGTGTGTGACCTCAAAAAATGCGCTTCTGTAAGAATGGTCAAAAATTCCCATAAACACACTCCTAAACCTTGTGGACAGCCTTCCCAGAAGAGTTGAAGCTGTTATAGCTGCAAAAGGTGGACCGACATCATATTGAACCCTATGGTTTAGGATTGGGATGTCACTTAAGTTCATATGCGAGTCAAGGCAGGGGAGCGAATACTTTTGGCAATATAGCGTATGTGTCCAGTCTTTTGACCCTCCTGAAACCAAAGAACTTCTTGCATTAATTTTGGCCACAAAGCAGGATCTGATAGACTTCCAGATGTCTCCGAGTCAGGGAGAACATTAGAAGTCAGTGGGTTAGAGAGAGCACTTGAATCCAGATCTTGTAGACACAAACTTGATGTTGAAGGTTCATTCTTCTCAAGGTGGGCATCGTCAGCTTGACTGCTGCAGCTAATGTCATCTATTTTTTTTCTTGTTTTGTTGCTTTGGAAACACTATGCGCTAATCTTCCCAAGAACCTTTTTAAAGCCCCTGCACTCTTCTGGTCCTCTAAATTTGTAAGCACCTTACGTTTTCGATATTTTTTTTTTTTATTTTTTTTGGAACCGGAGAATTTTTTGGGACCCATGATGTCACTAGGTAGGGTACAATCAATAATGAAAATATTAAACCTACTATTCATGAATAACAACGGCAGTTGAACAAAACCAGTTGCAAAATGTAGCAGAATATAAATTTGTGGTCTTCATCTTTTCTTGGCGAATATCATGCCTCCATTTCCGAATTGTTCAAGTGAAAAAGTATGGTTAATATTCATATATTGATTCATATCGCATTATTCCTATTTTAAATGAGATGCTCAGTAGTAAGTAATGCAAAGTGCAGACGTCAGTTAAAACACAGCATGGAAAGGCACTCCCTGCTACCGCTGCCCTTTCACCGCTCCGTTCTGCGTGTTATGTCATAGATGGGCCCAGGTGCAAGAATCAATGATGGCCCCCCTATAAATAAATAAAAATACATATTTACTTATTTTAAAACATATAATGCATATATAGATGAGCCCTTAAGACACCCACACACCCTGAATATATGGAGAAGCCCCTAAAAAGACATACGCACATCCTGAATATTTGGTGTAACCCCTAAAGACACCCGCACACTAGAGATGTGCGTTTCGGGTTTCGTAATTTCAGAATTTTCACGAAATTTCCGGATTCGGACGAATTTTTTTTTTTTTCTTAGAAAATTTTCGGATCCGAAAACGGCAGATCCGAACAAATTTTCGAGCCGAAACGAAAACTTTTCGGACTTTTTGAATGGACTAGAAATGTGTAAAATCGAAATTCATTTTCGTTCCATTCTTGATTTCGGTTCCATTTCAGTAATTTCGGACATCGTATTTATATCGCTGATTCTGTAATTAAATTTTGTATCATTCCCATCTCAATGTATCCTTCTTGTAAAACCAGAGAAATCTCAATGTATCCTTCTTGTAAAACCAGAGAAATCTCAATGTATCCTTCTTGTAAAACATGAGAAATCTCAATGGCAGAATTATCGTATCGGCAGAATTATCGTATAATTATCGTATCCGAAAAACCATTAGTGTACGTCAAAACGAATAGACACTTTGAAACGAGGAGAACAGAGGTTCCGAAAAACACGAAAATTTCCGAAATCACGAAAAAAAGTCGAAACGAACCGAAATGGAAATCGGCAGAAACGAGTCAAAACGAAAATTTACAAAATCCGAACGAACCGAAGAAAAAAAAATATCTGTGCACGAGCCTACTGAACACATGGAGTCCACACAGAGCTGAGCTTCACAGCCTTTTTACACTCTTGTATATTAAACAATGTGCCGGTATCACAGTGTATGTATGTATGTATGTATGTATGTGTGTGTGTACCGTGTCAGCAGTAGTATCACAGTGCCCAGTGCTGCCCAATAGTTATAAACAATGTGCCAGTATATATCACATCAGTGCCCACCTTATATAGTAACAGTGCCAGTATCACATTGCCCACCTTAATAAATATATTTATTAAGGTGAGCAATGTGATACTGGCACTGATGCGATACATATATACTGGTACAGTGCCAGTATATATCAAAGTGTCTGCCTTTTATATATAAACAGTGCCAGCCCAGTTTCACATCAGTGCCCATCTTATATATTAACACAGTGGCAGTGCCCAGCTTAACCATTTGAGAGATGTTGGGTGGCAGATCGGCTCCCGTCCCCAGCATGGCTCTCACGTCAAAGCAATCCTTTCTCGTCCCCCGACTGTGACACCGGCTTCAATCGGACACAGTGACATCTCTGTTGCGTACAGTTCTGCTCTGCTGCTACGCATCACGTGAGGAGTCTTCTCCTCAAATCAGTCTCCCAGGTTGCGCTGGAGGGGGCGGCGTGCCTTCGATTCCAAGCCTCGTGTTTGAACGTGGGACGCACGCTGCAGGCGCAAGATTATTACAATAGTAAAGTCGGGAGATTACAAGAGTGTGGATGAGTTGCTTTGTGGTGTCAATTCTTAACTGTAAATCAAGAGAATAATGATGTTAAGTAGGGACTTTTTGGAAACTCTTTATTTGCAATATGATTCCATACTAAGACAGAAATGTGTGGGAACTAGTTTACACAAATATTTTAATAAGCCTCTTCCTTCATGATTCTTTTCTGTTTCCCAATGATGAGGAAAAGGGTATTGCAAGCAATGTTGCTTTTTGGCAAATTAAATAATAATAAAATTCTATTAATTTTTTTTTGCAAAATTTTCATTTCCAGAGCATTGCTCATCCATAGATTTGTCTGAGCCTGTCCCAATCTCATCACCTTGCTTTCACTCTTTTGCAACTCTGCATGCGTATGGAGGGAAAGAAGCGCTGTGGGCCTTTTTTTTTTTAATTTTTTTTTTTTTTTTGCTTCTCTCTCTCTACCAGCAGTCTTGGAGCTAATCAGAGACAAGGCCTGGCCTAAATGGCTCAAAAATTTCAGTTGTCTGCAAATCCTGCTTTTTGGCGAAATAAAATATTTTCTGCTAGCAATCCTGAAATGGCTTGTTTTATCGTGATTTCTACAGCCTACTTAAATTCTGCTATATCGTAGGGATATTCCATGTCAATGTAATTTTTAATTTGAATCTTCGTGCAGGCCCTCCACCATCAAATGACGTCCCAGTTGGGGAGTATCCATTCATTGTAAAATCAGACGATGGTCGTTCTGTACCTGTTGTTCAAGCCTATGCTTTTGGAAAATACCTTGGCTACCTAAATATTACTTTCGATGATGCAGGAAATGTTTTACAGTCCCAAGGCAATCCTATTTTGTTGGACAGTAGCATTCCGGAAGGTAAGTTGAAGGCATACTTTGGCATTTATGGAATTTAACAAGAAAACTGTCGTATTCTATAAACAGATTTTCATTTAAAGGGACACCAGCACCAAAAAAACTAGTTCTTGATTTTATGTTGCTGATGCCTAACATGTACTTTGTTTTTTCATGTCTAGTTAGTTAAGAAAAATTCACTGGGTTCATCTATTCTGTGATGCAAACTGCTGCCCCCCCCCCATTATCTTTAAATCACTTGCTTCTCACTGTGTGAGGTTGGCCATAGAATGGGCTCTATATGGGTCTGAAGTCATGGAAACAGCTCGCGTCCTTGTATTGTGTGGGATCGATGCAAAGGTTATCACTGGAGGTAGATTAGACGTATTTTAAGATTGCTGTCAGATCTCATTCAGCTGCCATATTTTACACCAGGGAGCCTACACCCCACGATAGCCCCCGGAAGCCTTTTCTAAACATTCACTCCTCCACCCATTGTCTTTTAATAAAGTAAAACGTTTGCACAGATTTTGGTAAATGTTGCGTCACACGAGAAATCTACAAAATGGAAACCGATACAAACTTAACTTTAGTTTTCCTTTTCATGTGCAATTAAAAAAAAATTTTAGATGTTTTTTTCTTTGCAATGCACAACCTAATTACAGCTTGTGGTAGTGTAACTTTAACAGACTAGAGGGTACATTATTTTACAAATGAGAGAAGTGTTGTTGATATACTATAAGCACTACCCTATGCATGTTGACAATTTACTGTGTTCATTGTTTCTTAGTATGGTCACAATTATTTTATAAAATTGCCTTTTTAATATTTGCAGTTTTATGAATCTGATTTGTTGTAGAATTCAACCATAAATAAAGCCAATGAAACGCCTTCATAGGAGAAATGTTTTTGTCGGCTGATTCACTGGTTAAATAAATACTGCAGAAATTTTAGATGTTTATTTTCCTTCTGCGACTTGACTCACAAGTTCCATTCCGTCTTGTCTGGCTTCATTGGCATCACAGAATTCCAAATGTGGAGAATAATCATAGATTCTAGCTTGTTAAAATGGGGAGAAACTAAATGCTTTTATGCAAGTACAAAGATCTTGGCTTTTGAAACCATGATTGCAAGATATAGATCCTTATTGTGTCTATGTGTTTGCTGCAGTGCAGGAAAAACTGACTGTTTTCTGTTCATGATTTCTTTTTTTTTTCTTAATTTTATTAATGTGACTATTTTCTATTCACCATACAACTTCCCATTTTTGACCGTTGTTCTATAAAATGTCTTGGTAATTTCAATTGTTCAATATATTTGAGTTTTCAAAATGGCTAATTTGCATTCGCTATTTCTTGTTAAGTTTCCAGTACGTTCTGGCTTCAAATAGAACCATGTGAATTTCTGTTTAATGAGGAAACTCACAGTGGGTCTATCTGAGAATGCATGACCGTGGAAAGTATTTGTAACGGACATTCCAGCTGTTTTCTACTTGCACACTACTATAAAATGTGATCCGGTTGTGCAGAGAAGGATCCGCTGTCCTTCCATGCATAGATCAAATGGTTTGAGCTCTTGCGCAAAGTAAAATCTCAAATTAGTAAGCACGGAGGGCTGTATTCCATAGTTGATGCTAACATTTAGGTGGTAAGCAGGATAATGTGCGCTTGCAGATTTTTTTCCCCTTTCTGTCTCCATGTTAACGTTGTATTCCAGGGTAGTGCTGAGCCGAGCACCCCTGTGTTTGGTTCGCATTCGAATTTGAACAATTTCAAAAGTTCGAGTTCGAACACGAACCGAACTCAATCCAAGTCAATGGGATGCGAAAGTTCGATTTTTAGAGTGCCCTCCAAGAGGGCATATATGCAAGATATTTGCCATAAAAGGTGTATGGGGGTCCGGGTAGTGCCCTGGGGAAACAAAGACAAAAAGTTAAAAAAACAAAAACGTTTTTAAAGGAACAGTGAGTTTTCCATGAAATAAAGGTTAAGAATAAAAACAAAAAATTCCTTCAAATATTGTGCCTAGGAGGTCCCCATAACCTGCCCGTGAAGTGACGGATTTGTAGGATGTATAGAAACGTTTTAAAACAAAAAATGACATTTCAAATGACACTAAATGGTTTTCCTTTTAATCTATTCATAAACAACTGCTTGGGGCGACAGCCTGTATGAAAAGAGGAGACATTTTAGGACACGCAGAACAAGTTTAGTGATTCTTTTTATTTTTTTTGGCTAAATTATGGTGAAACTTATGCAGGCTTTGGATGAAAGTAACAGGTGCTTTAAAATTGGGCCTTTAGTGACGGCAACAGTGCCGTCACACCGTAACCTCTCTGTGGTATTGTGGAAGAGTGCAGGGTTGGACCCTGGGGTCAAATATTAAAATGATATGAATCTGGCACAGGCGTCAGTGCACCCAAATATTTTGCCTTTGGCGGGAAGTGCCTTCACACCGTAACCCCTTTGTGGTATTGTGGAAGAGTGCAGTGGTGGAGGTTTTGGGAATGCAGAAGAGATCACCGATCTATTCAATTACATCAGCATCAGGGGATTGATAGCTGCTGATCCAGGACTGATTCATTTTATAAATGTCAGCCGGTCTACAGAGTCGGTGGACAGGCGCACTCTTTTGTCTGTGACAAAACCTCCAGCGGCACTGAACGTCCTTTCAGAAAACACGCTGGATGAAGGGCAACCTAGTAGCTGCATAGCATATTGGCTAAATTCTGGCCAGTGATCCAATCTCAACACCCAGTAAGCCAGTGGATCATCTGCTGGAAAGGTATTCAGGTCTGCCCTTGCCCCTAGGTAGTCCTGCCCCATATGGTGAAGACGCTGGCAATGGGTGCCTACATTTGACGTCCCTGGGCATCGTGGACTAAAAAAATTTAAAAAGGCATCAGTCAAACGGCCTCGGCCTTCACCGCTCTTCCTCTGATCATCCGCAGCCTCAGAAGCACCGGTGTCATCACTTGGTAACCTACCAGTGCCTGGAAAGGTGTTACACAAGTGTCGCTTTAGAGCGTCCTCAAGTTGTTTTATCCTGTGCTCCCTCTGTGAGGGCAGGATGAGCTCTGCAACTTTACCCTTGTATCGTGGATCAAGAAGGCTTTCCAACCATTAATGATCCATCTCCTTGATAGCACGAATCCTGGGGTCCTTTAGCAGGCTTTTCAGGATAAGGGAGCCCATGCAGCGTAGGTTGGAGGTGGCATTAGCTTCCGAGTCTTCCTGGTCAATGAGGATGACCCCATCGTGCACTTCCTCCTCCCAGCCACGTACTAGTCCTTGGGTTTCTGGGCACACAAAACCCTCCCTTGAGGAATCCCCACCTTCAATGCCCCCACTACTTAAATATTTCTCCTCCTGTCCGATCTGAGGACCCGCAGAAATGCTGTCTGCGTAAAGACTGGGGCCTTGAGAGCTAGGGAAGGCCTCCTCTTCCTCCCGCTGCTCTGCTTCTAGTGCCACATCTATAATTCCCCGCAGAGTGCGCTTCAGGAGGAACACTAAAGGAATTGTCACTGATGCATGCACTGTCCCTGCTCACCATCCTCGTTGCCTCCTCAAATGGTGACAGTACAGTGCATGCATCCTTGATCATCAGCCACTGCGGGGGGAACCAAGTTGACCTGATCCTGTCCTTGTGCCATACTCACACAGGTACTCATTGATGGCCCTCTGCTGCTTGTCCAGACGCTGCAGCATTGCTAATGTCGAGTTCCATCTGGTGGGCATGTCACAGATCAGACGGTTTGTGGGAAGGTGGAATTCTCTTTGCATTTCTGCCAGGCGAACACTTGCTGGGAATGACCGTCTGAAGTGGCTGCAGACTTTTTTGGCCTGGCTGAGAAGCTCTGCCAGCCCTGGGTACCTGGTTAGGAAACGCTGTACCACCAGATTTAGGACGTGTGCTAGGCATGGTACAGGCATCAACTTACCCTGGCGTAGGGCGGAGAGAAGGTTGCTGACATTATCACAGACGACCATTCCCAGCTGAAGCTGGCGTGGTGTTAACCATCTCTGCACCTGCCCCTGCAGAGCTGACAGAATTTCTGGCCCAGTGTGGCTCCTGTCCCCTAAACAAACCAGCCCAAGCACAGTATAGCATCTTTTTGCTTGAGCCATTGCGTAGCCCCTGCCACGCGTCGGTTTAACCGCCATTTTGCCAGAGACCGAGAAGGAGGAAGAGGTGGTGGAGCAGACAGACCTCATACAAGCAGCTTTCTGGAGGCATGGTGGATGAACAAGCTCCAGCACAGAGCCCCGTCCTGGATCCCCCCCCAGCTGCAAGCCGAGTTACCCAGTGTGCCGTGAAGGAAATGTAACGGCCCTGTCCATGCTTGCTGGACCACGTGTCTAAAGTCATGTGCACCTTGCTGGTGACTGCCTTTCCCAATGACTCCATAACATTGTCTTCCACGTGCTGGTATAGTGCTGGAATGGCCTTGCGTGATCAGAAATGGCGTTTTGAAAGTTGCCACTGTGGTACAGCACATTCAGCAAATTCACGGAAGGAAGCCAAGTCCACTAGCTGGAAAGGCAGCCGCTGTAATGCGAGTAATTTTGCTAAGCTGGCATTTAGACGCTGTGCTTGGGGATGGTTGGGACTATATTTTTTCTTATGCTGCAGCAGCTGGGGCAACGTAATCTGACTGCGTAAATCTTCAACTGATGGGATGCTGTCCTGTTCTGATGAAGGACATGGTACACCCATTACTGTAGCATCATCCCTGTCAGTGGAGGTTGTAGGCAATGACATGGCAGGACATATAGTGGGGGTAGAGACAGATGAGGAGGAGGACCTATGCAAAGTGTTGTGCCAACGGGATGTGTGGCAGGTGGTCATATGTCGCCTCAAGCACGTGGTACCCAAGCGTGGGATGTCTTTCCCACGCTTGATCCTCCTCTGACCACAGATTACAAATAGCAATGGTGCGGTCTGCTGCACATTTCTTAAAGAACTCCCAGACAGCAGACTTCCTGTACATGTGCTTTAAGACAACAGGGCTCTGCACCTGAGCAGCTGTGACTTCTGATGCCTTGGACTGGCTACGGTTGGTCATAGAGGACGTTGTGCCTCATGTTTGTTGTGCCTCCTCACTTGACTCCTCTGTTCGATCAGGCACTCAGGTGGAGTCAGTGACCTCATCATCGTCATCACCCTCTATCTCCTCGTCTCTGGAGCCAACTTCGCAATATGCTGCAGCTGCTGGGGGAACATGAGTGCCAGTTCTTTGTGTGTCACTGGCACCCCCTCCCTCCTAGGCTGATTTTACTCCTTTCCTCAACCTCAGAGTTGGAATCAGAGCACTGGAGCTGCTGCGCATCCTCAAGCAGCATGTCACTGTAGTCAAACAATTCAGCT
The DNA here is from genome assembly GCA_009667805.1 of Leptobrachium leishanense. Lineage (NCBI taxonomy): Eukaryota > Metazoa > Chordata > Amphibia > Anura > Megophryidae > Leptobrachium > Leptobrachium leishanense. The sequence goes on from CM019066.1 coordinate 184,593,790, forward strand.
GACTCCTCCGTGTATGATAGTGCGGCTACGGCAAGAGTAGCTGTGGACATGGAGGCTGAATTAGATGCTTTGGCAGCTGAGGTGGACTGTAAACCACTACAAGCCTGGCTGGCAGAGGACTCGGAGGATGAGGATGGCCTGGTTAGCCAATCCTGCAAATCCTTTGTATGTTGCTGCTGCTTAAGATGGCATTGGCCAGCACCAGTTAGAAACCAGGACAAGCGTGCCCCTGCAGAGGATGCACCACGTCCACGACGACCAGAGGCACAGCCTCCCGACACAGAGGCTGCTTGCCCTCTTCTGATCTGTGTCTGGGAGCATCTGCCTGTCCTTTTTTGGTCTTTCTGACATGGTGAGTGATATATAGATTAAAGATGTACAGAACTCTGATTCAACTCTGGTATAAAGATTAAAGAATTCCAGAACTCTGGTATAACTCAGTGAGACACCCTGTTAGCTGGCAGCCAGTGACAAGACACAGATTAAACTTCCCAGAAACCTCCTATAAATCAGTGAGACCCCCTGATGGGTGGCAGTGACGAGACACAGATTAAATTTCCCAGATATCTGCTAGAAGTGAGACCCCCCCCAATAGCTGCTGGCAGTGAGAACACACACTAACAGAACAATCTCCTCTCAAAAAACATGTGCTGGGGCTGCGAGGGACGCCTTATATAGTGTGCTGCGGGACTTAGCTCTGTGAGCCCATGATTGGGCAAATTTTGCCCAATCAGGACTCTGAGCGGTGATTGGCATAGTGTTCAACCAGTCTTGCACCAGACCTGTGGTCAGGTGCAAGGCTGTAGCCAATTACGAGCTTCAGGCAGTGGGAAAATGCATTGTGGTCGAACATGCGGCGAACACCCGGAAATGTTCGGGGTTCGCGATCTGCTCGAACACGCTAAGTTCGGGTCGAACCCCGAACCGCCCGAACAGCTCATCCCTAATGGATATATATTGCCCCAGCACACATGGATATATATTGCCCCCCCAGCTCACATGGATATATATTGCCCCCCAGCTCACATGGATATATATTGAGCCGTGATTGGCATAGTTTTGCACCTGTCTTGCACCTGACCTGTGGTCAGGTGCAAGGCTGTAGCCAATTACAAGCTTCAGGCCAGTGGAAAAGTGCATTGTGGGCGAACTCGAACCGAACACAAGGAAATGTTCGGCGAACGGCCGATGTTCGATGCGAACTCCGAACAGATCGAACCGAACAGCTCATCCCTATTCCAGGGAAGGTGCTATCTCGGCACCTCTCCCCGACAACATCGTGCTAAGCTCCCTGATACGTACAGTAGCACTTCCGCGCCACCGTGAGTATCAGTACGTTGAGTCCGTAGGACTCTATGGAGGCTTGCGCTTCCATGCTGAGCTCTGCACGACCTTGCTCTCATGAGATTGCGCTCGAAGAGCTCCTGAAAACATGCACTTTGTGGCTATGCGAGATACCATCACCGCTTGAGGGGACTATTTATGATTGCAATTATCTCTAACCAAACCAAATGGGTTTTTTTTTATGCTACAGTTTCTGCAAAACCGTATAACTATAGACTTGTGACAAGATCTGTTTTTAGGGCTGAATCTGGTTTAATTCAACATTGTTGTGACTATATTTCAATTGATTTAAGATACAAATTTAATGTATACATGCTTTAGGGCAGTGTTTCCCAAACCTGTCCTCAGGACCCTCCGCCTCGCCAGGTTTGCCATATATCAGTTGCTGCTCAGTGATTTCAGGATTCAGTCTGCATTTCCCCAAGGCGCATATCATGAAAATACCGAAGTAGGTATGAAACCCCCCCCAGTATGAGAACTTGCAAACGGGATAAAGTGACTAAACACCGGTTGCAATAGGTTACCTCCTCAGCTCGAAGTATCCCTCCTTTTATATTATTAAAACATTACCTTTATTCGTATATAATTAAAATTAACTCTTTATTCATTAAAAAGTAGTCATCCAATGACAGTGACTTGCATTTGGCAATTTCAAACCATTGTTTTCAATACTTCGGTTGTGTCGGTTTTTTTGTCATTTTTAAACACACAATTGGTATATGTCTGAGATATTAGAAGTTGCAACCATTCACAAATGCATTGTGCATGCCCCATATACAAAAAAACCCTTTGGGCTCAACACCATGGAGCAATATATTCTATAATGAAGCAGTAATTTGGTTGTCATTTATATTCATTTATAGTTGAAACCTAGGATTATAATTTCACATTTAATACAACCAATTTACGAGTTAGGTCATGCCAACATTCGATTTTGATGAATTCACTAATTTTTGGAATTCTGGCAATCAAATTTTACATAATCAGTTGCTGTAATTGATCGAGATTTCAGTGCTATGATATACAATCACCACAATTAGCCCACTGTAGGCCCACTTTATTTAATGAATAAAGAGTTAATTTTAATTATATACGAATAAAGGTAATGTTTTAATAATATGAAAGGAGGGACTCTTCCTCGAGCTGACGAGTTAACCTATTTCCCCAAGGCGATCTGCAAAATCTGGCCTGGTTGAGGGTCCCGAGGACAGGTTTGAAAACAACTGCTTTAGGGCTTCACACACATTATCTTAAATCATTCAGACACCTGTCAGCTACGTCTAAGAGATCCTTTCTCTATTGTACATTGTCCTTGGGTTTTATGGGTGTCTGACATCATCCTTGGAGGCTTGCAACCACCATTCATTGGATTCAATTTTTCCCATACAATTCTCTGTGTAGACCTCCTACACCTAGCGCCAACACACCTTGCCGCCACAATTCTTTCTCAGTGTTGTCCAAAATCTTGGAGAAATGTGCCAATCTTCAATTGTGCAGGTTCTCCCAAGCTATTGACTTACACCCCTTGCTCTTTGGCAGTCACTCAAACCACTCGACTGTAACTGTCCTCTTAAACGTCAGCAATGATATACAGACAGGAATGGAACATGTTGAAGTGACTGGAGTTATCTTTTATTGATTTTGCAGAGGCTTCTGACCCTGTTAAACATCTTGTCCTAATAAAAAGCTCAAAGCATCAGGAGTAAGTGATGAATCATACAGCTAATATTACTTCCAGCTGTCTCTGCCGTTACATGTGGCATTCCTCAAGCTTCTGTGATGAGGCCCCTCTTATTCTCCTTATTTAGAATCGTCCCCAAGTTTGCAAAACCTCCAGTTTCACATGGGCACAAGTGATGCCATACATCAGTGGAGTAACTAGAAACCTGAGGGCCCCGGTGCAAGAATCTATGAAGGGCCCCCCTTCCCCCCCAAAAAAGATCTGTATTTTTACTTTTTTCCCCCCTGCAATATAAAAAAGATGGTATTGCCCCAGCTCACTTGGATATATATTGCCCCACCTCATGTGGATATATATTGCCCCAGCTCATGTGAATATAGATTGCCCCAGCTCACGTGGATATATATTGCCCCCAGCTCCCAGCTAGGTTGCTGCAGCGGCCACGGTTGTCCACGCCGTCCACCAGCTGCCGTATGCCCGAGTAAACCTTCGGGTCAGGAAATGCCGCCATTGTGGGTTCTGCCGCCGCCTGCTCCAGGCGTGTCATGCGGGTGCTGAGTTCCTGGACTTCACCACGTACCTCGTCCACGTCGCGGCGAACGGAGGCCTGGAGATCTGAGAGCATTTCCGCCAGGTCCAACTTTGTAGGCATTCCCACCAGGATGGACTCCAGCTGAAGTTTAAGCCTGGCGATGGCAGCCATCGGGTCCGGAGCGGAGGCCGCAGCATTATTGTCCGCCATTTTAGGCGCCAGCGGGCTAGGTGTCTGTCGGGGTGAATGAAGCAGGTAGTCGTCTAAGGAGCGTGTCGCCGCCTGGGCAGGTCTTGCCGGTGTCTTGGGGTAGCTGGGGATCCTCTTGCCACGGACCATGCTAGGGGTGAGGCTTAAATTCAGGCTTTATGTCGGAGGGGAAGACGGAGAGAGATTAATGTGCAGCCATCTTTGTTGGCAGTGCAATATGAATGTTATGTTAAAGAATGAAACTTTCTAACACTTCAATCTAGAAACCATTAACTGCCCTTGCGTGGTGTATAACCACTTCTCTGGATCACTTCTGCATTACCACAGCAGAATGCTCACCCCTGCTTTCCTCACTATAACAAGCGTGTAGAGTAGTGTTTTTGGTGAGGGTTCCACAGGTGTGGAATAACGTTCCAGAAAGTACACTACTACTCCCAATCCCTGTATCTCTATGGATTCGGTCAAGAAGCCCACATTACAACTGTCCACTCCTTGGGCATAAATTTAAGAAGAAAAATGTAATCTATATAATAATTGATTATATACACACAAAACACAAACCTCACAAAGGAGCTCCCTATATGGACCCTAATGTGATCCTTGGTGAGCATTGAGGGTTCTGAACCTTTCAGGAACCAACAGTAAAGCCTTTCTATAAATAGTCAACTGTGTGTGTGTGTATATCATTTTATATGTAATGTTAAGTATTTCTGATTTATATACTCTCACAAAATTAGATGAAGGCTCTGGTAACAGGAACATTCTTGGGTTCTGTCCCAAAACTCCAGGATCAGATCCAGCCTATTCTTTAGTCAATTTCCTTTCCATCCTAGAGCCATGCAGGGACTGTCTTTCACCTTCCAGACTACCCGACTGGTAGCCCTGCCATTACAGAGAGGTGACCTAGAGGAGCTGAATACCCATAAACAGCCAGACACATGCTGCTTTGAGTGAAAATCGAAGATGCTTTATTAACCCCTTTAATGCCTAGTGGGTGGTGCCTGATGGGAGGGGGTTAACACTGGCGGGGCATACTTGTATGTTCTGCGGTGGGCCTCTGCTTCGGCCTGCTCATGCAGCAGACGCGCGTCGTTGACTGCAGGGGGACAGCCTGCTTTCAGGCCGTCCAGCAGCCGTTAACTGTGCGCACAGAGTGCTGGACGGGGCCAAGGCGGCCCATAGAAGTCAACGGACGCCCCGCGTCTTCAAAGGCCACCTCCCACAGGGACAGCATGGTATGCCCTGCAGTGGGAAAGTGTTTCCCTTCTATTTCCTTTCACCAGTTATTTAAAACACAAATCCAGGAGAATAATCCAATTAAGTAAATGTGCAATACACACTCCTCCCAGACACCGAGTAAACACCAGAACAATGGCCACGCTCTGATCACATCCATCCTAAACAATCACATATCTTGACCATGCAACAAACATTATCCAGGGAGACAGAGGCTACTGGCTGGGTCCATTTAAAAGGTGGAGGGTGCTTCTGTCACAGACACTAATCGAATCCCTAATCCTATCTCTTTTATTGGAGGGCCATCAAGCTACAGACAGTAGCCTGATGCCATTCAATGAATGCTTTGCGTGGAGAATTCTTATGGTCATTTGGTTGAAAGCTTTTAACCAGCCGATATAACTCCTCAAACTTTCCTAACTTTTTTGAATACAGTCACTGCTTGGTAGCCTTAAACGTGAAGCAGAGCTTTTATTGGGTACTCGATCAGCTGTCGCCTTTTTTCTCCAGGGGAGAAAATTAAGAATACTTAAAGGAGACCACAAAATTTAATTTTAACTAGATGCATAACTGACTTGGGAATTTCCAGTTTGTATCCAGCACATACTTTCCTGTCAATTTCACTGACCTGGTGAGTTGTTGCACCCCCCCCCCCCCAACCAATGATTCAAGACTTTTATTTCTCTTCATCGTAACATCACACATGTTGTTTTTATAGTTTTTACTTTTCCGCACGTGACCTCTCGGAAACAAAATCCAATACAGGTTGTTCCTGGTGTGTGAAGAGCAATTTTTTATTATGCACCATATAGCACAAACTCTATCGTATGATCTGTATTGTTTCAACTTTTTAATGGTAAATTTTAATTGCCTTTTTATTTTTTTATATTTTTAGATCCAGTCCTTCTAGCTGAAATTAATAAATGGAAAGAGCAGTTGGCAGATTTCTCTGCCACTGAAATAGGAAAAACATTAGTGTACCTAAATGGATCATCTACGGAATGCCGTTTTCGTGAGTGCAATATGGGTAACCTACTATGTGATGCTATGGTAAGAGACTCTGAAAAACAGCTTCATAATTCCCTATAGGATTCTATATTTAAAGGAAATTGTGTCACAAAAATGTAAAATACCCCAAACTAGAATATTTAACATTTATTTTTACTTTTTAGAAGTAATTCCTTCTTAATTTTCCACACCATGTCACTGAAGTAGTACACAGTGATTGGCCTCTAATGTACTTACCCTTTTTGATCATGATTGAGGGCAGCGTGATGTCCCACTCCTCATACCAACATACCCAAACGTCATGGGTGATACTGTGGTGAAGAAGTGTCATTTAGACCCCTACCACCATAAACTCTATAAAACCCCAAAATTCATGATTTGAACGTAGCCTGGTCTTTGAAAAAATCCGTCTTGGGTAAAAGTATTGTAAAAAGAACATCATGACAAGGCCCATTTAATTTTAGGTGAACACTGACATGGTGACTTTTTCCCTGTGGGATCCCTTACCTCTCAATTTACTGTGCAAATTACAAGCATTCTACTTCGGCATCACGGTCTGCAATATATTTGCCCTTGCTGGTGGAGGGGGGTGTGTGATGATGTCACCAGCCTACCATAACCAGAAGGTATATTATCCTACAGCAGGGAGGTGGTCTTTTTTAAATTCCCCTACCTGTACTGCTACAAGGCCCACATACTGACACAACACATCATCATTGTAAAGAATATTGTCTGTTCTTTCCAGTATTGTTAGTCTTTAACGTAAAGGTCATCAACTTTGTCCCTCCCAGATATTTTCGAAATATAACTCCCATGATTCTCACTCAATACGATGGCGGAGTCTCACATGGAATTGTAGTTCCAAAATATCTGGGGCTCTGTTCCATGAGCTGCAGTAATGATTGATGGCAAGGGGCTCACAGAATCGTTATCGCAGTGCTTGGTAGTCTTAATCAAGCAGCAACTTGTGTAACCACTAGGCGGCTTTTGCCTGCCTATATATCTTGTTGCATGTCCTTTACTTTATATAGGAAGCACTAACTAGCACTGGAATGATGCGCTATTTCCATATCGCTTGTCATTCGTGTTGTTGGCGATTTATAAATGGGCGTAATTGTGTTAGTACCTTGATCTTCTTCTACCGTCTGAGAACTCTTTATAGGAGATCTCACACAGCACTCCCAGGAGCACGCAATGGGGTCCTATTGACCCCAGTGTCTTTTGCCCCACAATTTATTAGCACTTGGTATACAATGACTTGTGCTACTACTGGGATTGCCCCCGTAACCCGAGCAGCGGTAATTCAGAGCTTGCGTTTGTAGATTTCCACTCTTAAAAGAATACAGCCCCTTCAGGGTAAATTATGGTGTAACCCCCTACATCAGAGGTGGGGAACATCTGGGCCGTAGAAGACCTGCGGAATCACTTAGTTCAACCCTTAGAGATAAAAACAGGGAGGGTTTTGAAATTCCCACTCCCGCGGCGCTTTACCTGACCTCGGCAGCGGCGAGTAGTAGAATCATTCTTCCAGCTTCCCCAATCACTGCTGCGTGCCGGATCTTCTTTTTCTGCACTCCTCTTCCGGGCGCAGCATTAAGGAGACTCCGGCGTACTTCAGCGAGTGAGGGAAGTGGGGATAATCCCCACCCCCTCATTCTACTATTGGTTGCGTGCCGAGGTCCGGTGAAAGCGCCAGGAGGGTCAAATTAATTAAAGGAGGGTGAAATGAACCCCACCCCCATATTTTATTTTTTTTTATTATTTTTTTTTTTTAAGCGCACAAAATAAAGATTTTTACTTTCAGATCAAACCTAAAGTAATTCTTTCTAAATCTAACTGGCTAAATTTTAAGTTAATTTTGTATGGCCCTCAAATGATGTTCTAAATCTCCAAATGGCCCTTGGCAGAAAAAAGGCTCCCCACCCCTGCCTTACAAAAACACCCAAAATGACACACAAATCTATACAAGAGTAAGCAAAACCATAATACTTTGCTTTAAATACTTACTGACATTCTTTTCTGTATATCTTCATATCTTTGGCCTATCCCATAACCAATAAAAATGAACATTTTAATTATTCCTAGAAAAACTTGGAGAATATATATGTATATATCCTGAAGGTGAAAGAATTACTCGGTCAATAACTCCCGACTCCTTGTATTTGGCATCCATAGAAATCAACTGATTAGAATACGGCTTGCCCCAATAACAGAGATTTGGATAGACTCCGCAATGTGCCTAAATATACCTCCTAAAATGAAAAGGCACAATAAACTAAAGAGAAAAGGGGTCACCTGCACTCATTCCTAATATAATAATCTATTTTATTACTTTGTATTTCTGTAACAATTTAATGTTGTTGAACCCAGGACATACTTGAAAACGAGAGAAATCTCAATGTATCCTTCCTGGTAAAATCCTTTATAAATAAATATTGGCTCCATGTAAAACAAAACACAGAGGTTTTGGTTTACTTGAATGGTCATTAAGTTTAAGATCACCTGTCCCGTCAAGGCACCTCTGGTAAGGCGAGTCCTACCTAATGAAACCAAGAGCTGCTCCTCTGCGTAACCGCACACTCTCATTCTGCTTTTCAGCAAAGAGGCAAAATGATGGGTTTTATTTATACAATAACATACAAACTTAAAGGGCCATACCACCAAAACATTAAATATCCTTATTTTATTTTATTTTGCTGATATCTTGAATGTGCTTTGTTTTTCTCTTCAATGTTTAGTTTAAGAAAATGTTTTATTCTATATGTGTCACTGAATGCATCCATTTTGTGCTCTTTTGTGTTGTAAACTAAGTATATTTACATCACTTGCTTTTTACTTGTTGGCCTGGCCATAGAATGGATTCTGTGGGTTGATCCATACTCAAATAATTTAGTTTGTGTGTGCGTTCAAAGGACATCGCGGGGGGGGGGGGGTCAAATTAGAGAAGTCTTAAACTCCTTGTCTTCTCTCATTCAGCTGTCATCTCTTATCTTGAGTAGGCTGGAAAACGCAATTCACTCCATGCTGCCTTATCTAAACATTCCTTCCTCCATCGCATTAACTGTCACATACTGTATAAAACGCATCATGGGAAAAATCCACAAAATGGAAACCCAAAAAAAACACGTTTGAAATAATTGCATGTATAAGGAAAAAATTACAGCAGCATGTGTTTTATAAGGTGGTTTTATTTGTAATGCACAAGTACGTTACAGCTTTATGTAAGTGGTAGTGTCCCTTTTAAAAACCTCTGGAGCTGATATTTCTGAATGAAATACCATCTGCGCCTGATATTTTAATGATTTTTCTTTTGGTAAAAATCACTAAACCACAAGCTTCAAAAATCACAAGCTTGCTGTATTCAGTGGGAGACTTCAGTTCAAGGTTTCCCGCTGTCCCTGCTTGACTTGGCTTTTGCGAACTCATGCAGGGCTCTTAGCGGGGTCTCATTTGGCTCTATGGAGTCCTATTGGCTCCTGGAGTCCATAACAGTGATTGTTGCTGCTGGTATCTCTTTGCGGCTCCAAAGTATTTCTCACGTCCGCTGCTCCTACAATGGCTGGGTAAGAATGGGCACGGAAACAGGGAACTGGTAAAAGATTTCAGGCCCCAGCTCTCCTTAAATTTCCTGTATTCATAGAATTCCATTTCATTGATGGACAAACAGATGGACTATATGAATCTTTCTCTATTCTCTCTAAAGAATTTTGAAGTGGTCAGATTTGATCATCCGAGGGCTATAAAGAGATTTTTAAATGTTTGGTTTTGTAAATATAGCCTTACCAGTTTAATTGGGGAAAAATGGAAGATTTAACATTGTCTTTCGCTGCAGATTGAAAACAATATTCGAAATCCTGATGAACTATCCTGGAACCATGTGTCACTTTGCATTATGAATTCAGGTGGAATCCGAGCACCGATTGATGAGAGAACTTCTAATGGTGTGTATAACCTGATTTTTGCACCTACAAAGTTAAACTAAGCATTCTGGAATTCTGTTTTATAGATGTGTATAGCGTGGGGGAGAAAAAAATATCCTATAGGGGTTATTCAGAGAGGTTTGAAATGTAACCGGACACTGAAATTCAGTGTACGGTTACCTTTCCTGGTCATTCGGCTATTCAGAGAGCAGGCAGTTTGCCAAATGTTGGCGAATTGCCTGCACATACGGTGCCTGTTCGAGGGCAGTGAAATCCCCCATAGAGAAGCAATGCTTCAGCTATTCAGAGTACACCAAACGGCAGGGAAAAGTTGCTGACGTGCCCTGCTTAGTTTTTTCATTCTTCTTTAACAGACCTTTTTATTAACATTCATTGCACCTTATATGTAAATTCCAGGTATTTTTGTTCAGTAGTTTTTTTGCAAACAGCATTTCAATATTGAAACTTTCAAGCAAACTGTTTTGTATTTTTATTTTGTATCCTGCTTGTCGGCTTTTTCCAGCCGCTGCTCTGTGCTGTGATCGGCAGGAAAGGGTGTTCGGTGTGGTTTTTGCAGCAGTTTCTGCAGCTTTTCGATGAGTGTTTGGTGTGTGTTCGTTGGGTTTGTGGCGAGTTTTTCCTGCACTCCAGGGACCCTGCGGTGAATGCTGAATACACCGTAGGCGGGTGAGGAACTTTGATTTCCCCGAAGTGAGGGGAACGAGAGGGCACCGGAATGCTGGCGACATTTCAGTGCTCTGAATAACCCTTTAGATCTCAAATTTTAATTTCTTTGCTTTTGATATATATATTATTCCTTTATCTGTATTGGCAAAGATTGTGGTTACACTGTTGCTAAATGGCAGTTGCTGAATAACCCCCAATTTCTTTTGTGGCTAGAATGTGTTTAAGCAGCGAAACATTGTGTCATAACTTAATTGACTGCATTTACAGGAATAACCTGTTTGGGTCGGGAAACTATTTATTTTTGTCACGATGCTTGTTACAACATAACAAAAAAAAAAGAGATTGCAACAGAAAAAAAAGAGTGATGTAAAATTTATTTTACAATTGTATTACAATATATAGAGTGAGAAAGACCTAAGCTAATTTTAACAGGATGTTTATACGTTCATTTGCAGGATCAATCACTTTGGAAGAACTTATATCAGTTTTGCCCTTTGGCGGCACATTTGATCTCATTGAAATAAAAGGGTCAACGCTAAAAGCTGTATTTGAACACAGTGTGCATAGATACGGCGGTGCAACTGGAGAGTTTCTGCAAGTAGGGGGTATGTTATCCATCTGTACATATTTCACTGCAGCTGTAATGTAAATATAACCTCAATTTGCTTGGGTTTAAAATGAAAACCGACATTTGGCTAGTTGGGTTTACTTCTATCTTGTTCTTGTCTGTTATTTATATAATGCTAATATATTCCATAATGCTGTACAAGATATGTGAACAATGGGTGATACATTAGAATAACAGACATAGCTTAACAAGGATGAAAGAGTGTGATTGGGGCACCTAGTTCCCGTGGGAATTTACAATCTAGAAGTGTTATTTTCTTTTGTGAAGTAGGTCTCTACATATCGTTCGGCATCTTGCCCAAGGACACTTGATGGTTAAGTGTTCTGAGTTAGGGTCATGATAGAGCAGTGACCTGCTTCTCCATGGTTGTGGATGAGAGAAATACTGGTCAGGTGTTCTTATCAGGATTCAAACTTGCATCTCCTTTTTATTCTGGAACCCCTGGGTCATATGCAAGCAGTTAATGTCACATGCAGGATATGCTTTGAAGTCGGATAGCTAAACTCATCCCCTTTTGAAAGCACACAAAGTCCTTTATATTGTCCTCACTTTATTGGGAAAGTGACAGCAAATAAAAGGTGTCTTGTGGGAAGAGGGCGGGCGTCGAGTGCGAGGCTGGTTTTCTTTAACGCACGTAATGTGCGTTAAAGAAAACATTCCGTGTGCACCCGGCCTTAGTGTCTCACTTGCAGGAAGTACTTCCTCCCGGCAGTCTGCTGTCTCTGTTGGGGTGCCGCAAGGTTCAGTACTGGGCTCTTCACTTTTTTCAATTTACACTGCCTCTCTAGAAAAACTGATCAGCTCCTTTTGGATTCCAGTACCACCTATACGCTGGTGACACTCAAATATGCATTTCCTCCCCTGATATCTCTCCGACTCTCCTGTATCGAGTCCCTGACTGTCTCTCTGCCGTCTCAAATTGGATGGCTTCCCGCTTCCTTAAACTCAATCTTGCCAAAACTGAAATTCTCATCATTCCTCCCTCCAAAAAGAACCCAATATCTCCTATCTCTCTACGAGTAAATGGAACACTTATTAGCCCAACACCCCAAGCTCGCTGCCTTGGTGTCACTTTTGATTCTGTCCTAATGTTCTCTCCCCACATCCAGACTGTAACCAAATCCTGTTACTTTCAACTCAAAAACATTGCCCGTGTGCTCCCCTTTCTAGCACAAGATACTACAAAGGTGCTGGTTGTCTTGTCATTTCACGACTTGCCTACTGCAACTCGCTCCTCATTGGTCTCCCCAACTCCCGTATTGCCCCTTTGCAATCTGTAATGAATGCAGGGGCCAGGCTTAATTTTCTCACCTCGCGTACGTCCCTCCATTGGCTTCCTGTACGTTCCAGGATACAGATTAATATACTGATGCTCATGTTCAAATCGCTCAATAACTCAACCCCTCCCCTACATTTCTTCATTACACCGAAAGCACGTCCCATCCAGACAACTTCGGTCAGGTGATCCCCTCCTGGTATCTGTCTACAAGCGCACTGTCAACTCTCGCCTCCAAGACTTTTCACGGGCAGCAGGTCTTGTGGCATGACTTGCCTCACCCTATCAAACTCTCCCCTAATCTTCAAGCCTTCAAGAAATCCCTCAAAACCCATCTCTTCAGATTAGCATACCACATCACTGATGCAAATCATCCCCCTGCTCATCTACTCACACATGATTGAAGCCGCTTCTATGGCCCCACCATTCCCAAACCACTGGCACTAATGATCCTGCTATCTAGTAAAATTCTTCTGGTCTTCCTCAACCCCAATCCCTCTAGATTGTAAGCTCCTATGAGCAGGGCCCTCTACAGCTCTTGTTTCCATCATATGTCTGCTTATCTCATTCCCTTTGGTTATTGTAAAGCGCTGCGGAAACTGTTGGCGCTATATAAATGATGACGATAATAATAATGATTAACAATCCACATTCCTTCAAGCCTACTGACCTCATGATGGCAAAACAAGAAAAGGCTATCAAAGAAAGAGGTCCAAGCAAACCCGCTACAGTTTTGGGTACTAGAATATCAAGGAAACGTTTCTGCTGTGCAACAGTCTTTTTTAATATTTTTTTCTTCATTTTTGAATCTGAGCCTTGTTCACTTTTTTCTTCATTCGGTTTCAGGTTTGTCCCCTTGTGTTTCCTGTTGCACCTGGATTTTAGATTAGGTTAGAAAGTATTGCTATGTGGTTTTGGTAACTGCGCCACAGAGTATTGCGATATTTTTGCAATCTTTGGACGCTTTTAAATCTCCTTCCATTTCTCTTAGAAAAAAACCCTCTGTTCTTTCTCTCCTCTCCCTCCTCCTACGTCATAAATGGTTAACACTCTGTGCATTTCACCAAACTGCAGTCTCTCTCCAAAGTACACACAGACTGAACTGCATCTTGCCCTCTGTGCCCCAAACCAAACAAAGCACACACACACACACAGACTGAATTGCATCTTACCCTCTGCCGTCCCTTTTCTCTCCTCCCACCCCCCTGGCCCTGTCCATAATTTCAGGTCTCCTTTCTAGCTGTCTCCACTTCTCTCTAATCACCAAACCCAGGCTTCTGGTCCTTCCCATGCAAGCCCTGCTAACCATATTCACATTCCCTCGGCTACCATTTGTTTCACATACCCCGTCACTTAGATTGTAAGCTCGCAAGATGTACTACCTGGACAGTCATCCTATGGGCAGGGTCGTCTTTTCTTCATGTACGTCTCCTGTTTGTGCTCCCCTACTGTAAAGCGCTGCGGAATTTGCTGGCGCTGTATAAATTACTGTAACTGTTAATTCTGATTTTGAAGAAATCAAGCAAAAGCTGTCAACGTCAAGTGTTTACTTGATAACCTATAAATAGTTGAAAAGAACCTTGTAAGTAACCTTTAACCAAGAAAGTCCGCAATTTTCATTCTGTGACCTCATTCCTCAAGGTGGTGAGATGAGTCTCGCGGTCTCTGCATTGGCTTTGTGTTTATGTTTATAGGTGGAAAGAGTGGTTCCATCTGCAGAAAAAAAGTATTCTGCTCAGCTTTGTGTCTTTCAGGACGGAGTGTTTGTTTTTTTTCTTCGAATATAAAATCAGCTGGAATTTTAAATACTTTTCATGGTTTGTGTTGCTGTTAAATTGTTTGCCTTCGTGACTTGTATCCTTATCAATTTGTACCCTACAGTTTTATCTTTAGAGAACACAGAACATTTCAAGGTGTATATACTACAGTTTCACATATTCGATTATTGCATGAAAAACCTATAGCTCAAAATTCTTATTCTAAAGAAAAGCAAGTATCAAGCTTCAGCCAGCGGTCAAATCCTGAAGGAAAAAAATGGAGGGTATGATTTCTGAAGGCGCCCTTCCCTTCTGCAAATCAATACTCTCGCACATGCGTATACCATTCACAAGTGGGTAAAAGGTTTGGACACAACAAAATGGAACCCCAAACCTTGCTAGTTAGTGGTTGAAGACAGATGGGAATTAGGGACACAGGAAATTTTACGTTGCCCTTCCCAGAGTGCTGACGCACATACGTAAACAAAGCTATCGATCTATAAACGCGAAAATCCTGACTGACTCATCAACGCCCAGCTGAAACCGTTTAACCTAGGAATGTGAAATTTTGAAGGTGCACTGGTTTTATGATTTAGGCGCCCACTAAGGAAGGATTTTTGGAAAATCCACCCCTAAGGGGGTTGAATATTTTAAACAGGATACCTATAGCTCAAAAACAGAAGATGCTACAGATGGGAAAATAGGTATTTAGATTCGTCTTGAAAAATAAAACCACACGTATTTTACCGTTTTTCAAAAATCCAAGTGGGGGGGCGAAAAAAGGGGGTTGAATATTTTAAATATTTTAAACAGGTTACCTGTATCTCCAAAACAGACGATGTTACAGTCCTGAAAATTGTTATTTAGATTCGTCTTGAAAAATAAAACACGTATTTTGCCATGTTCTGAAAATTCCTTGGGGGGGGCAAAAAGGGGGGGTTGAATACTTTTATCAGTATACCTATATTTCAAAAATCGAAGATGTTACGGGTTGTGAAATTTGGTATTTACAATATTCGTGAAAAATAAAAACAGGTGTTTTGCCATTTTCCAAAAATCCCAAGGGGGGGATGAAAAAAGGGGGGCTGAATACTTTTAAACAGGATACCTATATCTCAAAAACAGAAGATGTTACATACGTGAATATTGGTATTTAGATTCGTCTTGAGAAACAAAAAACACCTATGTTACCATTTTCCAAAAATTCAGTGGGAGGGGGCAAAAAGGGGGGTTGAATACTTTTATCAGTATACCTATATTTCAAAAAACAAAGATATTACCGGTGTGAATTTGGTATTTACAATCTTCGTAAAAAAAAAACGTGTTTTGCCATTTTCCACAAATCCAAATAAGGGGGGGGGGGTCGAGGGAAAGGGGTCTGAATACTTTTATCAGTATATCTATAGTTCAAATACCAAGATGTTACAGGTGTGAAGTTTGGTAATTACAATCTTTTGAAAATAAAGAAACACGTGTTTTACCATTTTCCAAAAATCCAAGTGGGGGGTGGTAAAAAAAAGGGGGTGAATACTTTTAAACAGGATACTTACATCTCAAAAACAGAAGATGTTACAGATGTGAAAATTGGTATTTAGATTTGTCTTGAGAAACAAAAACACCTATTTTACCATTTTCCAAAAATCCAGTGGGAGGGGGAAAAAGGGGGGGTTGAATACTTTTTTATCAGTATACCTATATTTCCAAAAACCAAAGATGTTACAGGTGTGAAATCTGGCACTTACAATCTTCTTGAAAAATAAAAAAACACATGTTTTACCATTTTCCAAGAATCTCACGTGGTGGGTGAATACTTTTCAACAGGATACCTATATCCAGGGCAGCCATCAGAAATGATGGGGCCCCTTACTAAACCTCACGATGGGGCCCCCCAGGCCCCCCCTCAACCTCTAACAGCTTTTCTCCCCCTTCAAAAAAAAAAAGGACATAACATAGCACCACAGCAATAAAACTCCCAGTAATGTGCAGTGTGTATTAGCTTATCACAGTATCCACAGCAATAAAACTCACAGTAATGAGCGGTGTGTCTGAACATATCACAGAATCCACAGCAATAAATCTCACAGAAACGGGCTGTGTATGATGGCCTTTGGGTCTGGGTCTGGGTCTGGGCCTGGGCCCTGGGTCTGGTCCCTGGGGTCTAGCCTGGGCCCTGGTCTCTGGGTCTGGGTCCTAGGGTCTGGGCCCTGGGGTCTGGGCCTTGGCCCTGGCCCTGGGTCTGGGCCCTGGGTATGGGGTCTGGACCCTAGGGTCTGGGCCCTGGGTCTGTATTTGGGCTTTGGGGTCTGGGCCTTGGGGTCTGGGCCTTGGGGTCGGCCCTGGGTTTGGCCTAGGGGTCTGGGCCCAGGGTCTGGGCCCTGCGTTTGGGCCTAGGGGTCTGGGCCCTGGGTCTTAGGGTCTGGACCCTAGGGTCTGGGCCTAGGGGGTCTGGACCCTAGGGTCTGGGCCTAGGGGGTCTGGGCCCTGGGTCTGGCCTTAGGGTCTGGGCCCTGGGTTTGGGTCTGGGCCTTGGGTCCTGGGTTTGGGCCTAGGGGTCTGGGCCCTGGGTTTGGGCCTAGGGGGTCTGGGCCCTAGTGCCTGGGTCTGGGCCCTGGGTTTGGGCCTAGGGGTCTGGGCCCTGGGTCTTAGGGTCTGGGCCTAGTGGGTCTGGGCCCTGGGTCTGGGCCCTGGGTTTGGGCCTAGGGGGTCTGGGCCCTGGGTATGGGGTCTGGACCCTAGGGTCTGGGCCCTGGGTCTGTATTTGGGCTTTGGGGTCTGGGCCCTGGGTTTGGGCCTTGGGGTCTGGGCCCTGGGTTTGGGCCTAGGGGTCTGGGCCCTGGGTTTGGGCCTAGGGGTCTGGGCCCTGGGTCTTAGGGTCTGGACCCTAGGGTCTTAGGGTTTGGGCCTAGGGGTCTGGGCCCTGGGTTGGGCCTAGGGGGTCTGGGCCTGGTTTGGGCCTAGGGGGTCTGGGCCTGGGTTTGGCCTAGGGGTCTGGGCCCTGGTTTGGGCCTAGGGGTCTGGGCCCTGGGTTTGGGCCTAGGGGTCTGGCCCTGGGTTTGGGCCTAGGGGGTCTGGGCCTAGGGGGTCGGGGGTCTGGGCCCTGGGTCTGGGCCTAGGGGGTCTGGGCCCTGGGTCTGGGCCTAGGGGGTCTGGGCCTTAGGGTCTGGGCCCTGGGTTTGGGCCTAGGGGGTCTGGGCCTTAGGGTCTGGGCCCTGGGTTTGGGCCTAGGCTAGGGGGTCTGGGCCTTGGTCTGGGCCTTGGGGTCTGGGCCTAGGGGTCTGGGCCCTGGGTTTGGGCCTAGGGGGTCTGGGCCCAGGGTCTGGGCCTTTGGTTTGGGTCTGGGCTCTGGGCCCTAGGTTCTGGGCCTAGGGGGTCTGGGCCTTAGGGTCTGGGCCTAGGGGGTCTGGGCCCTGGGTTTGGGCCTAGGGGGTCTGGGCCCAGGGTCTGGGCCTTGGGTCTTGGGTCTAGGGGTCTGGGCCCTGGGTCTTAGGGTCTGGGCCCTAGGGTCTGAGCCCTGGGTTTGGGCCTTGGGGTCTGGGCCCTGGGTTTGGGCCTTGGGGTCTGGGCCCTGGGTTTGGGCCTTGGGGTCTGGGCCCTGGGTTTGGGCCTTGGGGTCTGGGCCCTGGGTTTGGGCCTAGGGGGTCTGGGCCCAGGGTCTGGGCCTTTGGTTTGGGTCTGGGCTCTGGGCCCTAGGTTCTGGGCCTAGGGGGTCTGGGCCTTAGGGTCTGGGCCCTGGGTTTGGGCCTAGGGGGTCTGGGCCTTAGGGTCTGGGCCCTGGGTTTGGGCCTAGGGGGTCTGGGCCCAGGGTCTGGGCCCAGGGTCTGGGCCTTGGGTCTTGGGTTTGGGTCTAGGGGTCTGGGCCCTGGGTCTTAGGGTCTGGGCCCTAGGGTCTGAGCCCTGGGTTTGGGCCTTGGGTCTGGGCCCTGGGTTTGGGCCTTGGGGTCTGAGCCCTGGGTTTGGGCCTTGGGGTCTGGGCCCTGGGTTTGGGCCTTGGGGTCTGGGCCCTGGGTTTGGGCCTTGGGGTCTGGGCCCTGGGTTTGGGCCTAGGGGGTCTGGGCCCAGGGTCTGGGCCTTTGGTTTGGGTCTGGGCTCTGGGCCCTAGGTTCTGGCCTAGGGGTCTGGGCCTTAGGGTCTGGGCCTAGGGGGTCTGGGCCTGGGTTTGGGCCTAGGGGGTCTGGGCCCAGGGTCTGGGCCTTGGGTCTTGGGTCTAGGGGTCTGGGCCCTGGGTCTTAGGGTCTGGGCCCTAGGGTCTGAGCCCTGGGTTTGGGCCTTGGGGTCTGGGCCCTGGGTTTGGGCCTTGGGTCTGGGCCCTGGGTTTGGGCCTTGGGGTCTGGGCCCTGGGTTTGGGCCTTGGGGTCTGGGCCCTGGGTTTGGGCCTAGGGGGTCTGGGCCCAGGGTCTGGGCCTTTGGTTTGGGTCTGGGCTCTGGGCCCTAGGTTCTGGGCCTAGGGGGTCTGGGCTTAGGGGTCTGGGCCCTGGGTTTGGGCCTAGGGGTCTGGGCCTTAGGGTCTGGGCCCTGGGTTTGGGCCTAGGGGGTCTGGGCCCAGGGTCTGGGCCCAGGGTCTGGGCCTTGGGTCTTGGTTTGGGTCTAGGGGTCTGGGCCCTGGGTCTTAGGGTCTGGGCCCTAGGGTCTGAGCCCTGGGTTTGGCCTTGGGTCTGGGCCCTGGGTTTGGGCCTTGGGGTCTGAGCCCTGGGTTTGGCCTTGGGGTCTGGGCCCTGGGTTTGGCCTTGGGTCTGGGCCCTGGGTTTGGGCCTTGGGGTCTGGGCCCTGGGTTTGGGCCTAGGGGGTCTGGGCCCAGGGTCTGGGCCTTTGGTTTGGGTCTGGGCTCTGGGCCCTAGGTTCTGGGCCTAGGGGGTCTGGCCTTAGGGTCTGGGCCCTGGGTTTGGGCCTAGGGGGTCTGGGCCCTGGGTTTGGGCCTAGGGGGTCTGGCCCAGGGTCTGGGCCTTGGGTCTTGGGTTGGGTCTAGGGGTCTGGGCCCTGGGTCTTAGGGTCTGGGCCTAGGGTCTGAGCCCTGGGTTTGGGCCTTGGGGTCTGGCCCTGGGTTTGGGCCTTGGGGTCTGGGCCCTGGGTTTGGGCCTTGGGGTCTGGGCCCTGGGTTTGGGCCTTGGGGTCTGGGCCCTGGGTTTGGGCCTTGGGGTCTGGGCCCTGGGTTTGGGCCTTGGGGTCTGGGCCCTGGGTTTGGGCCTAGGGGGTCTGGGCCCAGGGTCTGGGCCTTGGGTCCTGGGTTTGGGCCTAGGGGTCTGGGCACAGGGTCTGGGCCTTGGGGTTTGGGCCCTGGGCCCTAGTGTCTGGGCCTTGGGCCCTAGTGTCTGGGCCTTGGGTCTGGGTCCTGGGGTCTGGGCCCTGGGTTTGGGCTTAGGGGTCTGGGCTCTGGGCCTTGGGGTCTGGGCCTGGGTTTGGGTCTAGGGGGTCTGGGCCCTGGGTTTGGCCTAGGGGTCTGGGCCCTGGGTTTGGGCCTAGGGGTCTGGGCCTTGGGGTCTGGGCCTAGAGGTCTGGGCCTAGGGGTCTGGGCCTGGGTTTGGGCCTAGGGGTCTGGGCCTTGGGGTTTGGGCCCTGGGCCCTAGTGTCTGGGCCTTGGGCCTAGTGTCTGGGCCTTGGGCCTAGTGTCTGGGCCTTGGGTCTGGGTCCTGGGGTCTGGGCCCTGGGTTTGGGCTTAGGGGTCTGGGCTCTGGGCCTTGGGGTCTGGCCCTGGGTTTGGGTCTAGGGGGTCTGGGCCCTGGGTTTGGGCCTAGGGGTCTGGGCCTAAGGTCTGGGCTCTAGGCCTTGGGGTCTGGGCCCTGGGTTTGGGTCTAGGGGGTCTGGGCCCTGGGTTTGGGCCTAGGGGTCTGGGCCTAAGGTCTGGGTCCTGGGCCTCGGGGTCTGGGCCCTGGGTTTGGGCCTAGGGGTCTGGGCCTCGGGTCTGGGCCCCGGGTCTGGGCCTTTGCCCTGGGTCTGGGCCATGGGTTTGGGCCCTGGGCCTTTGCCCTGGGTCTGGGCCATAGGGTCTGGGCCCTGGGTCTTGGGGTCTGGGCCCTGGGCATTTGCCCTGGGTTGGGGTCTGGGCCTAGAGGTCTGGGTCCTGGGTCTGGGCCCTGGGTCTGAGCCTAGAGGTCTGGGCCTAGGGGTCTGGGCCCTGGGTTTGGGCCTAGGGGTCTGGGCCTTGGGGTCTGGGTCCTGGCCTGGGGTCTGGGCCCTGGGTCTTAGGGTCTGGGCCCTGGCTC
The DNA here is from genome assembly GCA_009667805.1 of Leptobrachium leishanense. Classification (NCBI taxonomy): domain Eukaryota; kingdom Metazoa; phylum Chordata; class Amphibia; order Anura; family Megophryidae; genus Leptobrachium; species Leptobrachium leishanense. Next base: position 184,614,266 of record CM019066.1, read on the forward strand.
ACCACTCGCTGTCTTCTATCTTCTTTTCTTCTGTCTTCAGCTCTTCTTTTCTTCACCTTTTCTTTTAATCTTCTCTTCTTTTCTTCTGGTCTTCTTCCCAGCCCCGGTGCGCAGCTTCACTGAGTGGAGGGGCGGAGCCAAAGCAACGTGCTTGGGAGGCCCCTCACACGCTGCTTGGCCCCGCCCAGCCAGGAAGTGAAGCTGCCCGGAGCCGGAGGAGACACAGTGTCTCAGTCTCCTCCGGCTCCTGCAGCAGCAGCAGGGACACAGCTCCGGATTCGGACTCATCGAGTCCGATACCGGAGCTGTTAAAGGGCGACGCCGCTGCCGTCGGGGGCCCGGGATCCTCCCCCCAGGCCCCGGCGGCCCAGGCCCGGGCCCCTTACGGCAGTATTGGGCGTAATGCCCTGATGGCGGCCCTGCCTATATCTCAAAAACAGAAGATGTTACAGATGTGAAAATTGGTATTTAGATTCGTCTTGAAAATAAAATAACACGTATTTTACCATTTTCCAAAAATCCAGTGGGGGGAGGCAAAAAGGGGATGAATAACTTTCATCACTATACCTATATTTCAAAAACCAATGATGTTACAGGTGTGAAATTTGATATTTACAATCTTCATGCAAAAAATTTTTTTTTACCATTTTCCGAAAATCCAGTTAAGGGGGGGTGGGGGGAAGGGATGTGAATACTTTTATCAGTATACCTATATTTCAAAAGCCAAAGATGTTACAGGTGTGAAATTTGGCACTTACATTCTTCTTGAAAAATAAAAAAACACGTGTTTTACAATTTTCCAAAAATCCCCAGTGGGGGGATGTCATGGAGCTGATGTAACGCTCCATGCTTCAAACCCCAAGAGACTTTATGTTCCTTTATATCGTGTGATTTTAGATATATTTTACATCGTTTGGTTTTAGTTTAATTTAGTGTAAAATGGCATAGCTTTAGTTTTAAATATACTTATTCCTGTAGGTAAATGTGTTTCTGTTAAGCCAGTAAACAAGCTTTACTGCTGTGTAATTTATGCACCAGGGCTTTTCCCCTTATCTAACTGCATATTTGATTCAAGAAGTCTGTGATTGTGTTTGTATTTAATCTGATGTGTTAGAACAATAGGTTATGCAAATGTTGTGTGAGCTAAAGGCTAACGATTGTAAAGAGGAAGGTTTATTGTAAGTAACTGACATAATGTAATTAGTATATTGGTAGGACGAGGTGTGTCATTTATGCAAATTATGACTGTTGGCGTTTTTATTCATTAAAAGTCAGAGAATCCTGTGGGAACATACAGCTCGTCTGGTGTCTCATTCAGGGTACCCACTATCACCCTCAGGAATTTCCAGAGGGCCGCTCTGTGCCTTCTAATGGCTCCAGGGCAGAGAATCAGAAGCAGGCGGGTCAAGCTGCTTGAGGCGCTGAGGACAGCGCTCCCAGTAGCCGGGCTGACCGCAACGAAGGGGTGTCTGGAGAGTCAGGACAGGCGGAAGAGAACGGTTCCGTCACAGGGGGGAAAGGGGGGGGGCTTCTACCAAAAAACCCATGTTTCTTTTTAATAATTTTAACAAATCCTAAAATCCACGCGAGCGACGCCGCGGGCAAAAGCTAGTATATATATATATATATATAAGTCCTGACTGACTCATCAACGCCCAGCTGAAACCGTTTAACCTAAGAACGTGAAATTTTGAAGGTGCACTGTTTTTATGATGTAGGCACCCACTAAGGAAGGATTTTTGGAAACTCCGCCCCTAAGGGGGTGAAAAAGGGGGTTGAATATTTTAAACACGATACCTATAGCTCAAAAACAGAAGATGCTACAGATCTGAAAATCGGTAGTTAGATTCGTCTTTAAAAATAAAAAAACACGTATTTTACCGTTTTTCAAAAATCCAAGTGGGGGGGGGGCCAAAAAAGGGGATTGAATACTTTAAATATTTTAAACGGGATACCTGGATCTCCAAAACAGACGATGTTACAGTCCTGAAAATTGGTATTTATTTAGATTAGTCTTGAAAAATAAAACCACACGTATTTTACCATGTTCTGAAAATTCCTTGGGGGGGGGCAAAAATGGGGGGTTGAATACTTTTCGGTATACCTATATTTCAAAAACCGAAGATGTTACAGGTGTGAAATTTGGTATTTACAATCTTCGTGAAAAAAACTAAACCTGTTTTTTGCCATTTTCCACAAATCCAAATAAAGGGGGGGGTCAAGGGAAAGGGGTCTGAATACTTTTATCAGTATACCTATATTTCCAAAAACCAAAGATGTTACAGGTGTGAAATCTGGCACTTACAATCTTCTTGAAAAATAAAAAAACACATGTTTTACCATTTTCCAAGAATCCCACGTGGTGGGTGAAAAAAGGGGCTGAATACTTTTCAACAGGATACCGATATCTCAAAAACAGAAGATGATACAGACGTGAAAATTGGTATTTAGATTCGTCTTGAAAATAAAACACCTATTTTACCATTTTCCAAAAATCCAGTGGGGGGGCAAAAAGGGGGATGATTAACTTTTATCACTATACCTATATTTCAAAAACCAATGATGTTACAGGTGTGAAATTCGATATTTACAACCTTTGTGCAAAAAAACCCAACAGGTTTTACCATTTTCTGAAAATCCAGTTAAGGGGGGTGGGGGAAAGGGATGTGAATACTTTGATCAGTATACCTATATTTCAAAAACCAAAGATGTTACAGGTGTGAAATTTGGCACTTACATTCTTCTTGAAAAATAAAAAAAACACGTGTTTTACAATTTTCCAAAAATCCCAAGTGGGGGCAAAGGTGGGTTCTACCAAAAAAACTCCAAGTTTCTTTTAAAAAAACAATTTTAACAAATCCTAAAATTCACACAAGCGAAGCTGCTGGCAAAAGCTAGTACAGTATATACACACACCCAATCCACATACGCACGCAAACATTAAGTCTCCAATTATGGAATGATTACGAAATACTGTAATTGCTGCAACATTTCTTCATGTATGAGAATGCTGTTGCTCTGGCAACTACAGAGAAATAGCCATCTCATTATATTCTCCATATACTTGAGCTCTGTAAACCTAGAACTCTTTGTAAAATTCTATCCAAATTGGAAGGGGGTCCAGCCATATCATGGGGTCCATAAAAAAAATCTATTGGATGCTTGATCCATTTTTGAAGAAGAAAAAAAAAAATGTAAACAAATTTGTTTTGGTGGTGATTGCCAACAAACGCCAATGTACTCCACCTTAGGCAGGCTCCTATCATTCCTATAGGAACCTGCTAAAGGTGGAGTACATTGGCGTTTGTTGGCAGGTTTAAGCAATCCATGGCCATGCATTGTGAACTAAATTTCCACCATTTTTTTTCCTTTAACAGAATTTAGGGTTATAAACCTATGAATAATCTTGAATGAGTAAAGAACTGTTGTAATCCTGTAAGGCGTAAAAGTTGTTGGAAGCTTTGAAGGGTTAAAATTTGATAAAATCTCAATGTTTAAATGTAGAAGTGTCACGCTGAGGCCCACTTGGGCCTTCGTGGTGGCTTGGACTGCGGAGTGTAGCCCTTTAGGCAGGTGAGCTGCTGGCTTGATACAGGACAGATATACAATACAGATTCCAGGGCAATACAGGAACCAGACTGAGACACAGGGGACAGGAGGGCCAGAAAGAAAACTAAATGAATCCCTATGCCGGGGATGATTTCTAAGAGAACCTCACAAAGAATAACAGAGTAAGGGGAGCAAAAAGGGCAAGGGTTAACAAGACAGACAGAAATCCTATACTGAAGAGGTCCTTGTATGTTGGCCTGTGAGTAAGCGAAACTTGGACAAACAAGATACATAAAACATGAAACATAGGAATGGTCAAGACTCGCAGAGATTGGCAACCGAACAGGCATACAGTAATACAGGGAACAGGCAATAGAGATATCCAGAGAACACGCTAAGGTCATACACAGGAATATCTAGAAGCTCGGTACAGAGTACAGGGAATAAACCAGAGCCAGAAGTCATACACAGGAGCGGTTCTCAGCCAGGCCAGGTCAGTAACAAGATCAGCAGGATACAGTGTACAGGGACCAAGAAAGTGAATATCCAGGAACATAAGCCAAAAGTAAAACCAGAAAACACTCGACATGAAGCTATGCAGCAATGCGGGAAACAGGGAACAGGACACAAGAACCACAACTAGCATAGAACTCCACAGTCAGTCAAAGAAGCTCTGCTGCTGTGAGTTTTATATAGGCAGTGGGTCTGTGTGATTGGGCCATGTGACCTCAGACCAAAAGATCACAGCAGAACCCCAGACAGCACAGTCATATACAAAACAGGGGAAAACAGACATGAAAGCCTCTCACCACCAGGGGGCATGGCCAAAACCTGGGAAAATGTGACAAAAAGCTGCTGAATGCATTAATTGGAGTGCTCTTTCTGGTACGTGTTTATAGCTATGTATGTGTTTGTATCTCTGAGTTATATGCCTGTGTGTGGGTGTCTGGACCTGTGGTGTTTATTGCTGGCCTGGTGGTACATGATTCTTAGTGACAGGCAGAGCATGTGCCAAAACGCAGACTACAGAACTTTGCTGTGAGGAGCCACCCAGGGCCAGACTGTATGTGCTCCTGGAGGCTGCCCTGGGGCTCCTGGAGGCTGCCCTGGGGCTCCTCCTTCAGATTCCTGCACCTGGGTCTGGTAGATTTTGCAGGCAGGGACAGTTTACACGGGAGGAGAGGGAGAGCGAAACAAAACTGCCTTGCACTGTTATGACCCGCCCACGTGAAGCCCCCAAGGCGTAGCCTCCCCAATACATCTGTTTGGGGTGCCGACCCCACTACTTTTATACCCCCATCCAATCTCAGTGGGGAAAGGGAAACCCTTTAGCCTCCACTTACTACACAGCTGCCCCCCCCTCCCCTCTGCTTAGAGCAAAAAGCTTGGCAGGAACCTGGTGGAGAATGAGTTACTCCAGGGTCCCCCTGCATGACAAGGAGGCCTTCCATGTGTGAGGTGTTTGCAACCCGTGTGCGTGTTTGCAACCCATGTGCATGTGTGCGTGTTTGCAACCCGTGTGCGTGTTTGCAACCTGTGTGCTGTTTGCAAACACCTCACACATACACACAGGTTGCAACTTGTATGTATGTGTTTGCAACCTGTGAGGGTTTGCAAGCTGTGTGCGCGTGTTTGCACCAGTGGTGTATTTAGGTTTTGTGCTGCCCTAGGCCTGACTAAACTCGTGTACCCCCCCCCCCCAATTTAAATTTGAGGCACCCCTTCCTGTCAAGGGCACACCTCTTTCTGGTTAATCCCCACCCTTTCTCTTTAAGCTCCACCTTTTCCTCTTAGAGCTCCGCATTTTCCTCTCTTTATATTAAAAGTGGATAACAAGTGCCTACTTGTATATTTTGTATACCATTTCAAATGTATCTATTGAGATAAATAAAATTATGAAATGTTTAAATTCAAGCATTTTTACAAAGAACAGCCACACATGTCAAGTATACTGGATCACAGCTGCTCTAATTGGTTGAACAATAAAATCCACAGAAACTTACGCTCATATGCAGTGCATCACAGAGCTGCACAGCAATAAAACCCACAGAAATGGGCACTGTGTATGAGCATTAGGGATGAGCTGTTCGGGTTCGGACGGTTCGGAGTTCAACCCGAACTTTGGCAGTTCGAAAGTTCGCGAATTTCAAACTTTATGGGCGTGTTCGATTCGGGTTTCGAAAAAAAAAAAAAAAAAAAAAAAAAAAAAAAAAATTTTGAGAAAAGTATAGAAAATGCTGAAAAAAATACTAAAAAATCTAGAAATAAAGAGACTCTTTACTGCAGAATATTATAAGCAACGGTTTATTAGATATTGAATTAAAAACTAATGTGTACGTGGAAAGATTCTCAACTCTAAATGACCTCTGTTCACAAACGGGCATAACACCAGGTGTTTTTAGTCTGGTAATCAATTTGATACATTGAACAATATACTGAGGGTGGGGTGGTGTCTGCTTCTGATTGAGATTTGAGAATTAATTTCCCTAAAACATCCTAATATGCTGCATTTAACTGGTGTTTGAAAAAAATCTAAAGCAATGTTATTTTTCACCTCGGGATTAAACATTCACAGGGTTATTCAGAGAGCGGTGAAAAGCAGGAGAATAACTGGAGAAGTGAAAATTCTAGGTCAAAATAGCCAAACCAGAAAAATTCTCCCATTTATCTCACTTTCCAAATCGGCTATTTGGTATAGATTGTTCTCTTCTCTTGCCAGTTCGCCTGGCTTTCACCTCTCTCTCAGGGTTGTTCAGAGAAAGGTGAAAACCAGGAGAATGGCAGGAAAAGAAGAATCTGGACCGAATAGCCGACTAGGAAAGTGAGATAAGGCTAACGTCAGACTAACGCATTTTTCGCAGCGACCGTCAAAAAGTGGGTCCGAACGCATTGCCGTATTTTTTTCACGGATTGCGTGAAAACGGTCATACGATGAGCATTTTTGTGCGTGATTTTTTTACGCACCCAAACCAGGAAACGTCGTGTGTCTGGACGTTATGTTGGCCGGACATGAGCAGGGTCTGACGTCTCCAAATCAAGCACACACGCCGCTAGTGGACGCAGCGCACTCTGTACGTCCATACTAGCGGTTCTGCGTTCTCGAAAAAATGCATTCATTTTCCACTTGCGTTGCGCAGCCAGACTTTCGTGCGACCGTACTTCGTATATTGGCCGTCCTTGCCCATCATTTGCTGCTAGTGCGGCCGTGATTAAGTGCGCCTAAACGCACGTTAAAAATTCGCTAGTCTGACCCTAGCCTAAATGGGAGAATTTTTCTGGTTTGGCTATTTTGACCTAGAATTTTCCATTCTCCAGTCATTCTCCTGCTCTTCACCGCTCTCTGAATATCCCTGACAGGGTTATTCAGAGAAAGGTGAAACTCAGGAGAATGACTGGAGAATGGAAAATTCTAGGTCAAAATAGCCAAACCAGAAAAATTCTCCCATTTATCTCACTTTCCAAATCGGCTTTTTGGTCTAGAAGTTTCCATTCTCCTGCTTTTAACCCCAAAAAATCTGTAAACTTTTTCTGCGTGTCCGAAAATGTCTCCTCTTTTCATACAGACTGCCGCCCCAAGCCGTTGTTTATGGATAAATTAAAGGAAAAGCATTTACTGTCATTTGAAATGTCATTTTTTGGTTTTTACATATTTCTATACATCCTAGAAATCCGCCACTTCATGGGCAGGTTATGGGGACCTCCTAGGCACGATATTTGAAGGAATTTTTCATTTTTATTTTTAACCCTTATTTCATGGAAAACTCACTGTCCCTTTTAAAAACGTTTTTTTAAAAACTTTTTGTCCTTGTTTCCTGTCCCCCAGGGCACTACCCGGACCCCCATACACCTTTTATGGCAAATATGTAGCATATATGCCCTCTTGGAGGGCACTCCAAAAAACCGAATTTCAGCCCCATTGACTTGCATGGGAGTTCGGGTTCGGTCCCGAACAAATGAAGTTCGGGTTCGGGCTCGACCCGAACTCGGAGTGTTCGGCTCATCCCTAATGAGCATATCACAGAACTGCACAGCAATAAAACTCACAGTAATGTGCAGTGTGTATGAGCGTATCCCAGAGCTCCAGGGCAATAAAACTCACAGTAATATGCAGTGTGTATCACAGAATCCACAGCAATAAAACTCCCAGCAAACGGAGTGTATATGAGCACACAGCAATTATGCTGTGGAGCCATCTTGTCAGCAGTGGGGTGCCACTGCCAGAGGGTGCACTGTAGCTTTGATTCCCTTCCTGGTGGGTGTTCAGTCCAGAATAGAGTCTGTGTTAACGAAAGGGCGGGCAGCTGCGCGCGTGCGTTTCATGTGGTTCAGCCAGTCATGTGGTACTGAGACTCAGAGAAATGGCAGTGAAATGCACCGGATGTTCTGTGGTTTTTAATCAGCAGGTTTATTCAGGCGAACGCCATAGGTTTCAGTGTTAAAATATTCCCGTTTTTATGCAATATCTAATAAATGATTTATTATTTTAATCTGCAGTAAAAAGTCTTTATTTATTGATTATTTTTTTTAGTACCGTTTTTAGTCATTTTTCAGATTTTTTTTGGGCAAAATTCCCCCCTTTTTTTTTTTTGTTATAGCAGTTTTTCTTTTTTCTGTAACAGAACTTTTTATTATCAATCATAGGATCTTATATGTAAATTCCAGACATTTTCGTTCGGTAGTTCTTTTGAAAACAGCAGGCCACGGGTTTGCGGTGGCAGCATCCATGCACTTTGGGGACCCTGCGGTGAATGGTGAATTCACTGCAGAGTGGGGAAATTTTATTCTCCTAAGTGCAGGGAACTACAGAACACCAAAAAGTTTGCGTCATTTCGGTACTCTGTGAGTAACCCATTTAGTGGTGAGGTTTTTTGCTGCCCCCTGGAAAGTGAAAGCCTAGGCCTTGCCTACCCAGGACATACTTGAAAATTAGTGAAATCTCAATGTATCCTTCCTGGTACAATACTTTGCAAAAGTAAAAAAAAATATATATATATATATATATTATTTATTATTTATTATTATTATTATTATTATTGGGTGGGGCCACCCAGTGCGGGCCTCCGCCCCCTGGAAAGTGCCGCCCTAGGCCTGGGCCTAGTCGGCCTAGGCCAAAATACACCACTGACTTGCACCCTGTGTGTGCACGCACGTGTTTGCAACCTGTGTGTGTGCACTGTGCAGCATGCATGGTGTGAGGGGGGGGGCAGGGTCTCCATGTGCATGTGTGTGAGTAATATTCTATATTTTTCTTAAATACAAAAATAATATGTCTGCAGTGGGGCTGTGATCAGAGCTTCCAAATGATGCCAAACATAACCATGTAAATGAGGAAAGCAAAGTTTTTGGGGTGGAGAGAAAATGTGCATGGGGGGGCCCAAGAAAACCTTTGCCCAGGGCCCAGTCAAAAGTAAAGATGGCCCTGTATCTGATGGGTCTGATTTTGTCTGGGTATACATGTATCGGGGGGGGAGGTCTGATTTGTCTGGGTATACAGGTGTCTGGGGCATCTGATTTCGTCTGGCTATACATGTATATGGGGATCTGATTTGTCTGGCTATACATGTATATGGGGGGTCTGATTATTGTCTGGGTATGCGTGTATGGGGCTCAGTGGGAGCTGACATGACCATCAATTTTTTTTTTTTTTCATATTGTGTAATGTTTCTTCTATAACAATTATTTGGAGATATGTAGATCGATTTTTTTTTTTTTTTTTTTTTTTTTGATAAGCTGTATCAGTCCAGATGCCAACATCACCAGAGTACAGTGGCGTCACTAGGGTTGGTGTCACCCGGTGCGGTAACCTATGGTGTCACCCCCCCCCCCCCCGAGTTTTACGGATTTTTTTTTAACTACCCTTACTCCTAAATCAGTACTCCCAAATAACACTGAATGCTCATACACACTGCGCACATTACTGTGAGGTTTATTGCTGTGGCGCTCTCTCATATGCTCACACAACTTTTTGCCAACTGCCAGCAAGTACGATGCCTGTTCGAAGGCAGTGAAAGCACACATGGATATATATTGCCCCCAGCAGCTCACCCATGGATATATATTGCCCCCAGCAGCTCACCCATGGATATATATTGCGCCTCAGCTCACATATGGATATATTGCGCCTCAGCTCACATATGGATATATTGCGCCTCAGCTCACCTATGGATATATTGCGCCTCAGCTCACCTATGGATATATTGCGCCTCAGCTCACCTATGGATATATTGCGCCTCAGCTCACATATGGATATATTGCGCCTCAGCTCACATATGGATATATTGCGCCTCAGCTCACATATGGATATATTGCGCCTCAGCTCACATATGGATATATTGCGCCTCAGCTCACATATGGTTATATTGCGCCTCAGCTCACATATGGATATATTGCGCCTCAGCTCACATATGGATATATTGCGCCTCAGCTCACATATGGATATATTGCGCCTCAGCTCACATATGGATATATTGCGCCTCAGCTCACATATGGATATATTGCGCCTCAGCTCACATATGGATATATTGCGCCTCAGCTCACATATGGATATATTGCGCCTCAGCTCACACATGGATATATTGCCCCAGACCAGCTCACACATGGATATATTGCCCCAGCTCTCATGGATACTGCCCCCAGCACACATGGATAATGCCCCAGCTCACATGGATATGCCCCAGAAGCTCTCATGGATATTGCCCCAGCTCCTCTCATGGATTTTGCCCCAGCTCCTCTCAAGGATTTTGCCCCAGCTCCTCTCATGGATATACTGCCCCAGCTCCTCTCATGGATATACTGCCCCAGCTCCTCTCATGGATATACTGCCCCAGCTCCTCTCATGGATATACTGCCCCAGCTCCTCTCATGGATATACTGCCCCAGCTCCTCTCATGGATATACTGCCCCAGCTCCTCTCATGGATATACTGCCCCAGCTCCTCTCATGGATATACTGCCCCAGCTCCTCTCATGGATATACTGCCCCAGCTCCTCTCATGGATATACTGGCCCAGCTCCTCTCATGGATATACTGCCCCAGCTCCTCTCATGGATATACTGCCCCAGCTGCTCTCATGGATATACTGCCCCAGCTCCTCTTATGGATAATGCCCCAGCTCCTCTCATGGATTTTGCCCCAGCTGCCATCATGGCTATGCCCCCAGCTCCTCTCATTGATATTGCCCCAGCTCATGGATTTTGCCCCAGCTGCCATCATGGCTATGCCCCCAGCTCATGGATAATGCCCCAGCTCACATGGATATGCCCCAGAAGCTCTCATGGATATTGCCCCAGCTCCTCTCATGGATTTTGCCCCAGCTCCTCTCATGGATATACTGCCCCAGCTCCTCTCATGGATATACTGCCCCAGCTCCTCTCATGGATATACTGCCCCAGCTCCTCTCATGGATATACTGCCCCAGCTCCTCTCATGGATATACTGCCCCAGCTCCTCTCATGGATATACTGCCCCAGCTCCTCTTATGGATAATGCCCCAGCTCCTCTCATGGATTTTGCCCCAGCTGCCATCATGGCTATGCCCCCAGCTCCTCTCATTGATATTGCCCCAGCTCATGGATTTTGCCCCAGCTGCCATCATGGCTATGCCCCCAGCTCATGGATAATGCCCCAGCTCATGGATGGATATGACCCCAGCTCATGGATGGATATGACCCCAGCTCATGGATGGATATGCCCCCAGCTCATGGATGGATATGCCCCCAGCTCATGGATGGATATGCTCCCAGCTCAAACATGGATATGCCCCCAGCTCAAACATGGATATGCCCCCAGCTCAAACATGGATATGTCCCCAGCAGCTCATGGATGGATTATGCCCCAGCTCACCACCTCCTGCGCCGCGTGTTCGCTCCCTCTGAGCGTCCGGCGGCGCGCAGCTTGGGCGCTCGCCTGGGGGAGCCACGTGACCAGCCGCGATTGGCTGGTGACGTGTTTCCTCCAGGCAAGCACCGAAGCTGCATGCTTCAGACGCTCGCAGGGAGCGAATACGCGGCAGAGGGTGAGACACCCGCCCTTAGGGTGACACCGTCACCCTAACGGCGGGTGTCACCTGGTGCGGGCCGCACCCCCCCTGCCCCCACGTTACAACGCCACTGCCAGAGTACAGCAGTACGTAGTGATACCTTTTTTATTGGACTAATGTTACATTTAAAAGACAAGCTTTCGAGATGTATACCTCTCTTCTTATTTGTTAATTGTACCGTTAGTCCAATATAAAAAGGTATCACTACGTACTGCTATACTCTGGTGAATATTGCCAAAAGTATTCACTCACCTGGCTTGACTCGCATATGAACTTAAGTGACATCCCATTCCTAATCCATAGGGTTCAATATGACATCGGTCCACCCTTTGCAGCTATAACAGCTTCAACTCTTCTGGGAAGGCTGTCCACAAGGTTTAGGAGTGTGTTTATGGGAATTTCGACCATTCTTCCAGAAGCGCACTTGTGAGGTCACACACTGATGTTGGATGAGAAGGCCTGGCTCTTGGTCTCTGCTCTAATTCATCCCAAAGGTGTTCTATCGGGTTGAGGTCAGGACCCTGTGCAGACCAGTCAAGTTCATCCACACCAGACCGTCATCCATGTCTTTATGGACTTTGCTTTGTACACTGGTGCACAGTCATGTTGGAAGAGGAAGGGGCCAGCTCCAAACTGTTCCCACAAAGTTGGGAGCATGGAATTGTCCAAAATGTCTTGGTATGCTGAAGCATTCAGAGTTCCTTTCACTGGAACTAAGGGGCCAAGCCAAGCCCAGCTCCTGAAAAACAACCCCACACCATAATCTCCCTCCACCAAACTTTACACTTGGCACAATGCAGTCAGACAAGTACCGTTTCCTGGCAACCGCCAAACCCGGACTCATCCATCAGATCGCCAGATGGAGAAGCGCGATTCGTCACTCCAGAGAACGCATCTCCACTGCTCTAGAGACCAGTGGCGGCGTGCTTTACACCACTGCATCCGACGCTTTGCATTGCACTTGGTGATGTATGGCTTGGATGCAGCTGCTCGGCCTTGGAAACCCATTCCATGAAGCTCTCTGCGCACTGTTCTTGAGCTAATCTGAAGGCCACATGAAGTTTGGAGGTCTGTAGCGATTGACTCTGCAGAAACTTTGCGACCTCTTCGCACTCTGCGCCTCTGCTCCGTCAGTTTACATGGCCTACAACTTCGTGGCTGAGTTGCTGTCGTTCCCAAACACTTCCACGTTCTTATACAGTTGACTGTGGAATATTTAGGAGCGAGGAAATTTCACGACTGGATTTGTTGCACAGGTGGCATCCTATCACAGTTCCACACTGGAATTCACTGAGCTCCCGAGAGCGACCCATTCTTTCACAAATGTTTGTAAAAACCGTCTGCATGCCTAGGTGCTTGATTGTATACACCTGTGGCCATGGAAGTGATTGGAGCACCTGATTCTGATTATTTGGATGGGTGAGCAAATACTTTTGGCAATATAGTGTATTAGCTTGTGCCCGCGGCTTCGCTCGCGTGGATTTTGGGATTTGTTTAAAAAAAAAAAAGTAACCGATATATACTGTTTAAAAGTATTCACCCCCCTTTTTAACCCCCCATTTGGGATTTTTGGAAAATGATAAAACCTATGTTTTGTTTTTTTTCCCAGGAAGATTGTATATACCAAATTTCACACCTGTAACATCTTTGGTTTTTGAGATACAGGTATACTGATAAAAGTATTCACCTCCCTATTTAACCCCCCCCTCCCATTGGATTTTCGAGAAAATCGTAAAATGCGTGTTTTTTTTGTTTTGTTTTTCAAGACGAATATACATACCAATTTTCAGGCCTGTAACATATTTGGTTTTTGAAATCTAGGTATACTGATGAAAGTATTCAACCCCCCCCCTTTTGTGCCCCCCCACTGGATCGTTGGGAAAATGATAAAATGTGTTTTTCTTATTTCTCAAGAATATAAATACAAATTTTCACGTCTGTAACATCTTCTGTTTATGATCTAGCAATCCTGTTTAAAAGTATCCACACACCCCTTTTTTTCACCCCCACCTGGGATTTTTGGAAAATGGTAAAACACTTGTTATTTTTCAAGAACATAGTAAATACCAAATTTGACGTCTGTAACAGCTTTGGTTTTTAAAATCTAGGTATACTGCTAAAAGTATTCAGACCCCATTCCCCCCGACCCCCCCCCCCCTCTTAATTGGATTAGTGGCAAAACCTGTTTGTTTTTTTCACGAACATTGTGAATACCAAATTTCACACCCGTAACCTCTTCAGTTTTTGAAATATAGGTAATACTGATAAAAGTATTCAACCCCCCTTCTCCCCCCCCCCCCCAAGGAATTTTCAGAAAATGGTAAAATATTTGTTTATTTTTCAAGATGAATCTAAATACCAATTTTCAGGCCTGTAACATCTTCTGTTTTTGGAGATATACAGTAGGTATCGCGTTAATTTTTTTTAGAATATTCAACCCCCTTTTTTTTTTTTTTTTTTTTTTAGAATGAAAAGTTTATTTCAACAATGCAGAAATACAGGAATATTAAGCAGTACATTACATCTTCAATGCAGCAGACATGTTTTAAAGCTAGAATGTTTACAAAATAATCAACTATATAAAGTCCGCGTCACAAATCTGCCAATATAGAAAGAAAGAAAGCAAAGTCACATAAATATAGCGTAACCAAGTAGTGCTACTGAAACATATGGCGGGACTCTATTGTCGTATGCTACATTCAAAGTGTACCATATCGTCAGTAAGTAGCTAAAAACAGATAGTGGAGTATAGCTGAACATTTCAAACTTAAGGTTCAAAACACATTTGACCTCCCTCAATGTGCGTCCCCTGCAACACTGACCACGCTCGTATAAATCCCGAGGTAGAATGCAAATAGTAGCTTTAAGACAATGGGTATTCAAAAAGAGATCCTTATGAGGATCTCAATAGTCAATAAAGTGGGGGTATGGAGGTAAGGACATGTATGAGCAGGAAAAACTGCTAGTGGTATTAATGAAAAGGGGAAAGAAGCGGAAGAGTAAGTGTAGAAGAAGAAGAAAGGAGAGAGAAGGATGGACAAAGAGGGGAGAGAACGATATATAAGAAAAAAAAAAAAAGGGAAGGGGGGGAGGGTGAGTCAACCACCCTTGAATTGTCTCCTCTTAATGCGAACTTTTGCCTTCTTAGGCGTCATTAGAATATCTTTTAGTGTCCTACAGTACCAGTCTCTCCAGCGCCTCCGCCACCTCCCTCCAGGGCTCTCTGAAATCTCGCCGAAGAGCAGAAGGACGACCAATGAAACCACACATCTAGAAAATGTTGAGCTGCCATTGAGGGCGAGAGCGCAAGTTCCTCGTTAGATCTTAGTATTTCAAGTCTATCGACCAGGACCCTCATGGTGGGCGCGGAGGTCGATTTCCAAAAAACCGGGATCAGTGATCTAGCTACCAAGAGGATGCGGAGCAGTAGTGATTTTTTTCAGATTCACAACCGAAAACGGTAGCTGAAGTAGCAGGAAAGTTTGGGGCGTAAATTCCAAGGTCACGTCCGTGGTATCTTGTACCAGGTTCCGTACCATCTTCCAAAATGGTTGCAGGAGTGAGCATTCCCACCAGATATGGATATATGTGCCTATGGCAGCATCGCATCTCCAACAGTTCGGAGAGACAGTGATGTTAAATGAGGCCATTATTGCCGGTGTGCGATACCAAAAGGTTATTATTTTATACGATGATTCCTGGTACTTGGAGATCTGGGACCCCGAGTGAGTAAGGGTCAATGTTTTCGTCCAATCAACATCTGGTATGGGGCCATCTAGTATGCGTTCCCATCGAGACATGAACGCGGGGGTTCATTATCAATTTTCCTTAACAAACTGTAAATGGTGGATACTGCATGTGCCAACGGCGTGGTTCGGTGACACAGCGTTTCGAATGCGGAGAGTCGTCTGGTTAATGAGATATTATTCGGTAGTTTCTTCATAAACGATTTAATTTGGTGAAAATTGAATTTTTCCGCAAAGGTAAGCACTGTTTGATCATTGTCTTCTAAAGAAATAAATTTGCTATCTTTCAGTACGTGACAGGCCCGGATAATCGGGTCTTCTGTGAGACGTGACGCCAGGGAGCAAAGTATCATCACAGGAAACTCTGGGTTATGCGATAGCGGTAGTAGCGGAGAAGGGTAGGTAGAAAGCGAGTACTTTGTGCGGATTTTATGCCGTACTACAAGAGTACAGCTCACCGGTGAAGTCGCCTTGGTTAGGGACCTAATCGCCTTCCAAGGCAGCCATGGGAGTGTCTGTACTGGGCGACCAATTTGTGCATCCTCCAGGTCTATCCACCTCCGCTCAGGTGAACCAGTCATCCAGTCCACCACCCTGTTTAAGTGCGTCGAATAATAATAAAGACGTGTGTCTGACAGGGCTAGTCCACCACACATCTTCGACTTGCTGAGTGTGTCATATTTAAGTCGAGGTCTTGTCTTCGGCCAGATAAATGAAGAAAAAAGCGTTCGTATTTCTTTGTGAAAGGATAGAGAAATAAGTATAGGAATCGTGTGAAAAAGATAGAGCAGTCTTGGTAGAAGGTTCATTTTTATGACATTAATACGTCCCATCCAAGACAGAAATTTAGGTGACCAGCGTGCTATATCCTCCTTAAAGACTGCTAGAAGTGGTGTGAAGTTTGTTGAAAAAAGGTTTGCCAAATCAGGCGTGAGGCGTATGCCGAGATATGTGAGTGATGACGTGCACCAGCGAAAGTTATATTGAGAGCTTAAAGTCCGCCGCCATGTATTTCGCGGCACAATTGGCAGTATTTCCGATTTGGTCTCGTTTATTTTGAATCCAGATAATGAGCCATAATGCCGTATTTCCCTAAGGACCTCCGGCATGGAGCCCACTGGGTCTGGTAGTAAGAACATCAGGTCATCCGCGTATGCGGCGACCTTATGTTCAGATGAGGAGCCCCGCACCCCTCTGATGTTATCATTTGTGTGGATGGAGGAGAGCAAAGGTTCCAGGCTGAGGGCAAAGAGTAGTGGGGAGAGTGGGCAGCCTTGTCGTGTACCGTTGTGTATGCTGAATGAAGATGTAAGCGCGCCATTCACTCGAACCCTCGCAGAGGGTGTCGAGTACAGAGCTCGAATCCAACTTATAAAGCCCTCTCCCACCCCATACCTCTTTAACGTCCGAAACAGAAAAGGCCACAGTACACGATCAAAGGCCTTTTCGGCATCGGTCGAGAGCAGCAGAAGTGGCGTTTCCGTTTGTTTGGAGTAAGTGATAGCGTTAAGAACTCTAATCGTTGCGTCTCTGGCTTCTCGACCCGGGATAAATCCCACCTGATCTGGGTGGATCAGTTGCGGCATAAACCGTTTTAGGCGATTAGCCAAAACTCGGGCTAGAAGCTTCATGTCATTGTTGAGTAAGGAGATGGGCCGGTAGTTTCCACAGACCGTATGATCCTTCTCCGGTTTCGGCAATAGTGCGATCGTGGCCATCAGTGAATGTGGATGGGGTGCGCTACCTTCCTGAAACGCATTAAATAAAGCCACTAGTTTGGGTAGGAGAGTATCAGAATTTTTTTGGTAGTATTCGATAGGTAAGCCATCAGGCCCAGGACTCTTCCCATTTTTAGATGATTTTAGCGCCTCCATGGTTTCTTCCGCCGATATGGCAGCGCTGAGTGATTTACGTTCTGAGGGACCGAGTGGCCTAGAAATCGTTTTCGTTAAATAGGCATCAATACGCTCTAGTTGTGTGGTTGTAGCAACATCAGTATGGTATACGTCAGAGAAGAACTTCAGAAATTCGCCCGAGATCACCTTTGGATCCGTGGCCAAAGTGTCCTCAGAGGTACGTATTTTCGAGATGTAAGACCTTATCCGCCTGTCTTGAAGTATTCTAGCTAAAAATCTTCCTGGTTTGTTTTCACGTAAAGCAAAAAACGATCGCGCTCGTAGTGCCTGGTATCGGAGAGATGTATTTATCATCTTCTCCAGTGCTTGTCTCGACTGGAGGAGACGTTGATGTACCGTCGCATCGCCGGTTGTAATGTGTTCAAGTTCCAGTGCTCTAACGTTGTCCACTAATGTGCGGTGTTCCGCATCTCGCAGTTTCTTACGAGCTGTCCCTTTACTGATAAAAAATCCGCGTATAACCGCTTTATGCGCTTCCCATAACGTCGGGATTGTGATATCAGAGGTGTTGTTTTCCGCAAAGAAATGTTCGAGAGTGGTGTGTAATTCCTCGCATATTGGGGGGTCGTCCAGTAATGACACGTTCAACCGCCACTGTCGTTCCCGCGGAACCAACAGTGGTGATAGCAATTTAAGGTTGAGTGGTGCGTGGTCCGACCATGTGGTGGCCAAGATATCTATTGAGCTGGTTAAATTGAGATTGTGGTAATGCATGAAAAAATAGTCGATTCGAGTGTGTGTTGAGTGCACCTGTGAGAAATAGGAATAATCCCGTTCTGAGGGGGCAGGGCTCGCCACACGTCCACCAACCGATGCGCATGTAATGATCGGCGAATAGAGCGCAAGACATGGGCAGGAGATGAAGAGGAACCAGTGGAGGAATCTATCTGTGGTTCCAATGGTATATTGAAATCTCCGGCCACTACCGTAATCAACCCCCTTTTTTCTCCCCCCCCCCCCCCCCAACTTGGATTTTTGAAAAACACAAAAATTTGAGTTTTTTTTATTTTTCAAGACTAATCCAAATATCGATTTTTCACGTCTATAACATCTTCTGTTTTTGAGCTATAGGTGTCCTGTTTAAACTACTCAACCCCCTTTTTCACGCCCTTAGGGGAGGAGGTTCCTAAAATCCTTCCTTAGTGGGTGCCTACATCATAAAAACAGTGCACCTTCAAAATTTCACGTCCCTAGGTTAAACAGTTTCAGCTGGGCGCTGAGGAGTCAGTCAGGACTTTCGCGTTAGATAGACATATACAGTAACGGGAACACACCACTGTTGTTCCCAACCAAATACATGAGACCATGGGCTCACTTAGTATCCTTTTCGTTTGCACTTCTCACAATATAGGGCTGGTCGGAAAAAAATATATATATTTCCAGGGCTGCTTTTTATTCCCAGTCTGGCCCTGGAGCCACCTGAGCAGCAGGAGGACAGGTGCCATGCTGCAATGTTCTGGAGAAAGTGAGTCTGATCTGGCTCCCGCTCTGCCTTCACCATTACTGTGAAACAAACACCAGATCTTAGTCAAAACTGGTAGTGCCTCTCTCGAAACTTGTCTGGATCTGCTCCTGTCATGTACATTCTACAGAGGTTACATTTGCACCCTGTTAAATAAAAAAATGTAGCTAATCAAATCAATGTTCTAGTTGGAATTCCAAAAACCTAAGTTTCTGCCCAAATAAGAAAATATTAAAAATAAAACATGCGCCGACGCTTGCGGAGACCGTAATATTAACCACACATGAGGTATAGCTGCATCATGTCTGCATGTCTTTGTTCAGACAAACCGCAATAGAAGCATTTGTTATAGACAAGAGGTTCAGTTCCACACCACATAGGAATGTGATATAACAGCCAATCAGAGCAGATACATTTCTACGTCAGAATTTAGTCAGCACAGTTTAACAAAGATTACATATATGGTTCAGAGATGGGTTTTCTCTGGCTTACAATGTTCACGCACTTTTTCCTGCACTTCATGTAACAAAGACTTACAGGAAATCTGGCTACAAATTCCACAGGCCATATCCTATAGAAGAAAAAACTATCTACATACAGAATTGACACTTAAAATGGGCTGTGACTCCCTTTTTCTATCAGAACAGGCTTTTCAACACAGGGTATTTATATTCATACAGGAAATTAAAATCTAACACACCCAAAACTAGATGAGCGAGTTATGCCATGGTAGCTTATTCTTCTCGTTTGGGGATCGTTTTTCTCCAAGAAATGAAGACTCAAAGAACCTGCTGTTAAGTGAGTTTGCTTTTGCAAAATCAATTTTAAAACTGTGTGATAACCCCCTTGATAATTAACTTTCCTCTCCTCCTACAGTGGAGAGAGCAGTGCGATCCTCAACGTCTTCTTGCCGTGGACAGAGTGAGACTGGGAACAAACAGTTCCCAGTGTCCCTCCACTTAATTTATGCAGCATTAATGCTGTATCAGACTGTCTGCATTTCATTCCGTGATCAGCTGCTAATAAAGCAGCTAGTGTGGTAAAAGGGAGATGGTAAGGAAAATCAGTTTAACTATTTATTTTCCTCACGCAGTCTTACGTTGATCGGTGACAGCAGACTATGGGTCAAAGTATCTTATTTATACCATTTAAAAAATTCAAGTGTTTGGTTTAGATACTCGTTGCTGGGAGGTTAATTACTTTGCAGCTAGCTATTGGCTTCTGTAATGATATGCCATTTAATTGCAGTGTAACTGTAGATACTCTAGTACACCACTAGATTTTGGTGACAAAAATTTACCTTTAAAATTGGAGGGGTCGCATTATATTTGAGACATCTGCATTGCGTGTTTAAAAATAAATAAATAAAACCGAAAACAACAAAAAAAACTTGCTCAGGGATCCCAAGTGTCCCGGAAGTTCTGGTAGTCTCCCTGAAGTGAATGCAGGCTCCCTGACGCCTGCAAACACTTCAGGAACTCCCAAAAGAGGTGGGATCCTTCACGGCCAGAATGCGCACTTTGAGTCAATCATTCAAGATGGGTGCATGCTCGATTTTAAGCCAATCTTGAATGATTGGCTTAAAACCAAGCATGCACCCTCGCTCCTCACAGCACGCTGGGAGGTGTAGTTTTTTGACCTCTGGCTTCAGCAGACAGGCTCTTCCACTGCGTTGTTTGCCAATAGTCAGCCCCACCCCATTGTTGCTCCATCCTGACATCACTGCAAACATGCTGCGCGATTCTCATATTCTGAATGCAAGGAGAATCATGCAGCGTCTCTGCAGTGACATCAGGAGCTCATTAGGGGGGGCTCACTATCGAACAATGTGGTGGATGAGACTAACTACTGGAGCCGAAGGTCAGAGAGCGGCACCTCCCGGTGTGCTGGCTATTGGTGAATGATTCCCTGAATTGGTCATCTAGCTCGGCCGGCCATCTTGCCGCAAGTAAAGACGGGTGGCCGGCAGCTTCATCCTTGGTAACAACCACAATCATTCTAGAGCAGGGCACCCTGGCCTGAGGGGGAGCCTGACTGTATTAAGAGAACCGCAAAGGATTTTAATTGTTTACCGGTACAGTATACTTTTATAATTTTGCTCCTTGCGTTCTATTCGAGTCTTGAGAATTCTCACATTTCCATAATAAATCTCTATCCATCGTGTCATATTCGGGTCGTGTAATGTGTTCTACTCGACTATCTACGGTAGTTCTAAACTCAAATTACCTTTTTATAGTCTGTTTTTGATTTTTTTTTTCTTTTAAAGATGCTGAAGCATGGATCATTCCTTGACCTTAAAGGGACTTAATTGATAATTTAGAATTTTTTATTTATTATCCTTAGTTTTAGGCTGGGGTCAGACGAGCGCAGTGTTCACGTCCATGTTGCCGCACATTTGTACGTCCGTTATAGCATGTAATTATGACCAATGGAGCCCCACACACGAGTGACGGAACGAAGTGAGACGGACTGCATTTTTGACGTCCAGCATTTTGACGGACAAAATGTTTTTCATATTCATTTTCCCTTCTACATCAGTCAAAAAAAGTCACAAAAATGGACTGTGTGGCCACTACCTTGTCGTCAGTCAGAAAGTACATCCATTGTGCACGGACGCACAGTCCACGCAGAATGCACTCGTCTGACCCTAGCCTTCATAAACAGGTTTACCCATAATTATTTACTTATTATGCAATGTGCTTCTGTCTGTTTGTTTTTATGACGTTAAATTTTTCTATACACATTAGTGTACTGCAGTGGGAGTAAATAATGGTTTTCTAGCAAGACTTTATTTCATAAAACTTGCCAAATTTTAATGTAGGAGTCTTTCGTTTAGTTTCCGTTCTTCAAATAATGCAGTTACTTATATAGCGCAAACAGATTCCGCAGCGGTTTATAATGGGGGAAATACAAACATGAGATGTAGTAAATGGTACATTAGGAACAGACGGCCCTGCCCATAGGATAATTGTCCTGCTAATAGAGCACTTTATACAAGTGCCTCCACCACACATCCCTTGAGTTTACAATCTAATGAGTTTACAATCTAAGGGACAAAGATAAGTGAAACAAAAGGGAGCAGGGGGAGTGTGGGTCTGGTGACCAAAAAGAAAATAGCAGGGATTGCATGGGAAGGGCTAGAAGCTTTGGCTTGAAAAGGGTGATTAGAAAGAAAAGTGGAAGCACCCGGAAGGGAGAGTTCTAAAGTTTAGAATCTGGACTGGATGGGCAGGAAGGACTGCAGAGTGAAAATGCACAGCAGAAAAGGTCGATGGCTTTGGATGGTGAGCTGTATGAAGAGATACACAGATAAGGAGAGTGGGCTTTGTAAGCGTGGTATTTACAACACTTGGAGGGGATATGGTAGCAAATTGACAGAGTTTTAACTACTAAACGCCGTACAGGGGGTTTACGCTGGCTGCTTCGGCGGGCACCTCATCCAGCCCACCTAGCCGCTGACATGTGTCATTGGTTGCAGGGGGACGGCCTGAGTTCAGACCGTCCCACAGCAACCAATGGCACACGCAGACTGCTGGACAGGTCGGGGCAGCACCCAGAAGTCAATGGAGAATACTATTATGCCCCGCATCTTCCAGGCCCACCCGCTGCAAGGAAGGTATGGTACACAATGCGGCGGGAAAGGGTTAACAGAAACAGAGGGAAAATTTAAACTAGTCAGCCAGAAATTATTACATAAATAAAAGCATAAACTATGGACCGTAGGATTAGAGCAAAGGTTGTGGATTGGTGTGGCGGATGACATGTTGCTAGCAGGATACCTCTTTCACAGTTAAAATGCAGCAGGAAAGGATGATTGCTTTGGATGGTGAGATTGGTTTATAATAATAAACAAAGGGCATGGCACAATACTGTTGACCCCTTCACACTCAAGTACACAGTGGATTTAAGGAAAACCATATTCGATTGCAGGATGTAAAAATTATGCACCCTTCATAAAAACATAAATTATAGACAGTAAACTTATGACGTGCAGAAGGCTGCTCCTGTCAGGGGTGGCACCTGGCGTGCGCCGTGGTGGGACCCAGTTCAGGGGGTCTGAGCCTTTAGCTCGGGGATACGCTTATGGTACCTTGGAGTAGGCTGGCAGATATACAGGGAAGAATCCATGGCATGGTACATGAGAGTATTCAGAGAGTGGTCAGGATGGTCCGTGGATCAATGGCTGGCAGCAAGGAGGCAGAGTCAGTGGGCATAGCAGGGTCTGGTACACGGTTGTCAGTAGAATCACAGTAGTAGGTCAGAACCGTACAGAGTTAGACTTGTAATGCAAAGCCATCTTTCTTTGGGGGGTTTGACCTTTTATTAGCACACAGGAGGGTGTGGTGTGTGTTTTGGTATTTCACCGTGATTAACTTCTTTCAGTGCTCGTTGGACTGAGGGCAGCACTTTACACGTATTGCACACATTCAGGTGTCGTTATTTGCCCCTACAGGCACTGATCCCGGACAGCCCCACTGGCCAAAAATTTCCACTAGATATATAATTCTAAAGCCAGAAGCTGTCTTTCTGGAATAGGAAAATGGAACGCTAAACTGTTCAATTTCAGCACCTTGGATGACTTTCAAATCGCTGAAAATTGCGCACATTCTGGAGCCCGATAGCAAATAAAATTTGCTTGCACTAAACAAAATTCCTTTACCTGGTCATATTCTAGAGCAATGCAGCGTTTATTTGATGATATGCTCCTGAAGGAGCGTTTGAACATCTTGTATACTAGAGATGTGCAATTCGTTTCGTCTCGAATCCAAATTTGGATGAAAATCACCAACTTCGTATTTCGGGAGCATTTCCGAAAACGAAATATCGTCCGTCTGAAATTTCAAATCGATCCGAAATTTCGCATCGATATAACCACGCAAACGAAATCAATTCGGAATGGATCTGAAATGGAAAAAAAAACTGAATGAAAATTATATGAAATGCTGAAAAAATGGAACAAAACTATCAAACGAATAAAATTTGGAACCAAATGATCTGAAATGAGAAAAAAAAATGAACCAAATGATTTAAAACTAAAAAAAAAAACAGAACGAAATGATCTAAAACAGAACCAAAAAATCCAAAAATAATTTTAATGCAGCATGTGAATCCACACACTGCTGGGAAGCACATCTCTGCAGCATAATTAATGCAGCATATGAATTAGAGATGTGCACCGCTGAAAATATCGTTTCGTGGTTTTTTGTTTCGGGTCGTTATGGACCATATTCGGTGATTCGATATCAATTCGAGATTTTGGATTGATTCGGGTGATTCTGTTCAGTTTGTGTTTTTTTTTGTTTTTTAATGAGTTGTTTTTTTAATGCTTATTTAAGAATGGGAAGTAGATTACTACCAATAGTATGAAAGTTCCTTTTACTTATTTATTTAAATTTTTATTTTTTTAAGCATTTTTTGGGTGAAATTTTAGGTTTCTTTTTTTAAAGAAACCAGGCTTTTTAACCCATAGGTTTCAATGCAGCAGGTGAATCTGCACACTGCCGGGCAGCACCTCTACAGTATAATATATTGCAGCATATGAATCCGCACGCTGCCGGGCAGCACCTCTACAATAATGCAGAATAAAACGAAAAACTAACTGAACCGAATGACCCGAAATGATCCGAATCATCGAAATGACCCGAATCATCGAATCGTCCGAAATATTGAATCGAATGACTTGAAATTTCGAATCGATCTGAAAATTTCGTGTGGTTGACATTTTGGATTTGGGATGCCCTCGGAACCACGAAAATGGTAAATTTCAGATTTGGTACAAAACGAATTGCACATCCCTAATACGAATCCAGTCTCTACACTGCTGGGTAGAAGCACCTCTCTGCAGTATAATCAATGCACCATATGAATCCTACAAGAAAAGAGAAGTGAAGCACACCTGTGGATTTGAACAAACATATGTTGCTTCCTTGCTAGATTGACACGTTCATGGCTTACATTGCCTCAACAAAAATACAGCCGTATATTAAAATAAAAATACCAGCCAGTACCAAAATAATCTATGTTTCAATAAAAAAATCCATGTTTATTAAATATTTATTAAACCATTAATTTTGTTTCACCTGCAGCAATAAGCCATTTTGTTTATTTAGGATTTTTTTGGGCATTCTTTGGGAAGTTTTGGGTTAAAATTTAGTTCTAACTTATTTTAAATTTTCTTTGAGTGCAGCTGTACTGTTTTCTCACAGTCCGTCTGTGTTCAGCAATGAATTGGATAGGGGATACATTGTGTCAGAACCATGGACAGCTCCGAGCAGCTTAGCCATGGTCCTAACTCTTGAAAGTGAAACATAGTATGATACGATGTTGTTTCACTTACAGGACTAAGGCTCGCTCGGAGCTGTCCATGTTTCTCTGATGCAAAGAAAAAAAACACAGCTCGTTATTACATTTAAAATTATGAAACCTTAAAATCAACCTGAGAAATGCCAATAAAAGCCTAAAAAATAAACGTCTTGAGGGGGCGTGTCCAGCGGCTAACCAAGATGGCCACGTGATCCCGGAGCTCCGCACTCATCCCAGCGAACAGTGACCCTGCAGCCCAGCCCAATCGACCCTGGCTCTGAGTGCTCTCCTCGGCCTGCACCAGGTACCTGGAGATGCCCCCAAAATTAAAAAAAACTCACCCACCGGGCCTCCTCTCCTGCCCGGCCTGGAATCTTCTGCCTCACCTAACATGGCGGCCGCCACCCCGCGCTCACCAGACAGCGACCCGGCCACGCGACGGGACATAGAGAGATTACTCTCCATGTTTCGCTCTGACATCAAGGGGGACATACAGGAGGGACTGGCGGCAGTGAGGGTGGAAATTGATGCGGTGGGGGCACGAACGGACGCTCTAGAAAGGGCAAACGATGCCTCAGCTAAAGTTTACAACGAAATGGCTCAACACTTGGAGGCTCTCACTGAAGAAGTGCACCAACTCCAGCGAGCCCAGGAAGATCAAGATAACAGGTCCCGGCGGAACAACGTGCACCTCAGAGGGGTCCCAGAAGATGTTACAGACCTACAGGACTTTATGCACAGGTACCTGCTCAGTCTCTTGCCTGATACCCCCCCCTAGAACACTGCTTATTTGACAGGGTACACAGAGCCTTACGACCCCAACCACGACCAGGGGATCGTCCTAGAGTTATTATCGCCAGATTTCATTATTATGGGGTAAAAGACGCGGTGGTCGCAGCCGCTAGAACGCAAACTCCGTCCATTGACAACGTTATGCCGAAACTGTTTATTGACCTCTCTCCAACTACTTTACAAAATCGCCGCTCCTTTAAACCTATCACGGACCAACTGATTGCGCATAACATCGGATATCGCTGGGGGTTCCCGTTTAAACTTGTGGTATCCCATCACGGCACTACGCATGTTCTGGAAGATCTACAGAGGGCTGACCGCTTTCTTCATGCTCTGGGCCTGGCAGGCACGCGATCCTCCCCACCACGAGAGAGGTCCTTCACACCGCAAAGGATGGAGACTGAATGGTCTCAGGCCTCGCCAAAAGAACGACGGCCGCGATCCTCACCACCCCCTCCACCATGAATGCCATCTCTTCACTTTGCCACATGAGGCCTACACGAGGTTGCAGGGACCTTGACGGTGTTGTAAGACAATTGGATACGGAACTTATCTACGTTTTTTTAAACTACAGCCTCATTGGGATGATGAGCCTCCGATTGGATCCAAACGAGACCTGGATTTTGACCTTGGTGATGCCACTTGGTGGATGTCGCTGACCACCCCTCCGTCCAGGGCTCTGGGCACCCTTCTTGGTTTCCCCCCTGAAGTGGATGACTACGGGGGGTTGGATGAAGCCCGAGACGGTTTCCCTAATAGATGTGATAGATAGTTGGATTGTACTTTTTCTCAATCCGAGTTAATATGTGTGTGTGTTCCTTTTTTTTGCTATTCATTTTTTCCTTTTTTCTCTCTTTTTCCAGACGTTTTTACTTTTTGGTTTTCTTTTTTCCATTTTTTTCTTTTTCGCCTTTTTCTTTTCCGATCAAGGTCTCGAAAGGTCAGGTAAACTGTGGTCATTTGTTACTGAATGTGATTTATTATACCGCACGGGTGCTCTAGGTTTCCTACTGCCATTTTCCCATGCCTCAACTCTTCTGCCCTGTCTGACCTCGGTAGAGACTGTTAGCTCACAGCTGCTTCCCCTATATTCTTCTTATCAATGCCACTACATGTAATTTCGCATAACGTAAAAGGGTTTAATAATCCAATGAAACAACGTAAGGCGATGCGATCCTACATTTCTCTGGGAGCGGACATTCTCCTCCTCCAGGAAACGCAGTTCGCTCAGGGTAAATCCTCAAGATTTTTCGATCGATTCCCGCTGCATTACCATGCCTGTGCAAATACGAAACACCGGGGAACCTCTATTTTTTTTTCCGCTCCCGTGTTAATTTTGTACTTCGTAGAAAAGTGTCGGATAAGGAGGGAAGGTTTCTTTTTCTTCAGGGCACTATTGACAATAGACCGATATCACTCCTCAACGCCTACGCTCCTAACACCAGGGACCCTGCTTTTTATGACCGGCTCTTGACTTTGCTAGAACCCTTCCCAGGGGGGGAGGTGATCATCAGGGGCGACTTTAACTCCATCCTTGAACTGGTTTTAGATAGATCTACCCCTACTCAGTCTGATTCTCACCCTAACCGTCCACTCCTTAAAGATTTTTTGCAACAAGCACATCTAGTAGATGCATGGCGCCTCCTGCACCCCACGACAAGAGACTACACATTTTACTCCCACCCGAACATGACATATACGAGAATTGACTTTGTCTTTGTCCCCCAATGGGCGGCGAGGGAGGTGCTATCTGCTAAGATCCATGAGATAACCTGGTCGGATCATGCCCCTCTCAGTGTGGTCTTGGCGGATGGTTCCAGGGGCTCTCCCCACCCTCCCTGGCGTCTTCCTGACGCCCTGTTGCTGAGACCGGAAGTCGCAACTGAATTGGACTTGGCTTTAGCGAACTTTGTTCTGGATAACAACCCCGCACACTACCTTCCAGATCTGCTGTGGACTACCCATAAGGCAGTCCTAAGGGGCCGGCTAATAGATCTACAAGCGGCCCACTATAAGAAATTGCGCACCCAAATGACTGATGTGACCACTACTCTCGCTAATTTAGAGAGGTCACATAAAGCTCAACCTGACACATTGATCTGGAACCGAATAGTGACTATCAGGGGAGAACTGAACTCCCTACAGAGAGGGCACTATGTGATCTCCGTAGGGTGGGACAGCTATTTTGTGAGAAGGGTAACAAACCAGACGCCATGCTAGCTCACAAACTGCGCGCCCTGCATAAGCGTAACTCCATAGCGAAAATCCAGAGACCAGGGAACTCCCCAGCAGTAGCTCTGACAGAAATAGCGGAAGAATTTGTGCGCTATTATACTAAGTTGTATGACGGCACAACAGCCCCATCTGACGACCAGAAACAACAAGATTCGGTCGTTTTTGGAACAATTGCCACTACGATCGCTGACTCGACCACAGGCGAACACGCTGGCGAACCCAATTACTGCTGAGGAGATCCTCCCACTACTGAAAGAACTGACATCTAAAGCCCCAGGCCCGGACGGGTTTAGCCCCCTATACTATAAGAAATTCCAAACTCAATTAGCCCCACTCCTAGCTAATATGTATAACGGCTTCCTAGAAGGCAAAACCCCACCCAAAGAGCTGTTGGCCGCCTCCATAGTGGTGATCCCCAAGGAAGGGAAGGATCCCTCTACTTGCGCTAGCTACAGCCCAATATCACTACTGAATGTAGACTTGAAAATTTATGCAAAGGTCTTAGCTACGCGTTTGAGCCGTCATCTGCCATCCCTAGTACATCCTGACCAGGTCGGTTTTATCCCGTCTCGCGGAGCCCCTGATAATATTCGCCGCACGGTAACCCTGCTCTCTATAGCGCACGCCTCCAAACAACCATCACTACTGCTTTCCCTCGACGCCGAGAAGGCCTTTGACCGAGTGGATTGGACATATTTATGGGAGGTCTTGAGGCGGTTTGGTGTGGGAGACGGGATGATAGGGGGTATTCGTGCGCTTTACACATCACCAACGGCCTCCGTAACGACTATGGGAGGGAGATCACGACCATTTGACATTCTAAATGGTACTCGACAGGGTTGCCCCCTGTCCCCACTTCTGTTTGCCCTATGCCTTGAACCCCTGGCGGAGCAGATACGACGTCACCCGGATATTTCAGGAATAGCAGTGGGCGACAAAAACTATAAGTTGAGCCTTTTCGCAGACGATATCCTACTCACGATAACCCGACCCCTTATTTCATTACCGAACCTATACAGTTGCCTTTCCTCCTTCAGTGCCCTCTCTGGCTACAAAATTAATATTGCCAAATCTGAAGCTTTAAATATTTCATTGCCTCAGGAGGTTGTTACACTCCTACGGGACTCCTTTACCTTCCGCTGGTGCCCCCAACGACTCCAATACCTGGGGATCTATCTCACCGCTCACATATCTCAGCTCTACGCCTCTAACTATCTTGACATGACTAAGCACATTAAATCCCTACTATGGCAATGGTCCTCTTACTCCATCTCTTGGATGGGCCTCATTTATGCTCTTAAAATGACAGCACTTCCGAAACTTCTGTATCTTTTCCGCACCTTACCGGTACCCCTACCACTGACGATCTTACCCGACCTCCAGTCAGCCTTTTACCGTTATGTATGGCACGGGAAGAAACCGAGCGTTTCCAGACTGATACTACGCCGTCCTAAACTACATGGGGGCCTTGCGGTCCCTGACCTAGCTCTGTATTATAAATCTGCACAATTGACGCAACTTCTCCAATGGTCCTCTAGAAGGGGTAAGGTCTGTTGGGTTGATATAGAGAACAACTATATTGCCCCCTCATGCTTATCACAGGTACCCTGGAGACAGATCTCCCCGACAGAAAGAGGTCGCTTATTGCCCACCACCACTCATTCATTGTCTATATGGTCTAAGGTCAAATATCGTATGTCCCTCACCACCACTACATCTAGTCTGCTACCCCTGCGAGATAACCCGCTCTTCCCCCCCCCCCATGGAATAGGGAGGAGGGCCGAGCTTTTGCTTGGTGGCAAAGGAAGGGCTTTACGACACTGGGAGCGGTGCTATTGCAGGGGAAATTTCCCCATTGGGAATACTTTAGAGAATCACACGATATCCCGCTACGAGAGTTTCACCGATATTCTCAAATTCGACATTTTGTATGTAGTCGCTTAACTATGGGCACCCCTGTAGTGACCTCATTTGAAAGCCTGGTAATGAGAGGATCAAGTGTTGTGGACAATAATATGTATCTGCTTTCATAATATTCAAAGGCCTAGAAAAAGGCCTAGAATGCTCATTTAGGTTAAGTATGCTATGGCTTTAAGACGATATTAATAGAACGGTCTTTTCAGATAAAACCACAATGTATCTTGCGTAATTTCGCTGTCTCTGCAGAAATAATGAACCACAAGCAGGTGGCCCTACAAAAACAATTGACCACAAGCAGGATGAAGAACCCAGTGTACATCCTGTTACAGGACATCACAAGATCGCCCAGGATGCAGAGAACACTGCTGACTAGGCCGATGACACATGATATCTTGACCTTTGGAAATAGCTGATGTTTGATTCTCATTTATTTAATAAATAAATGTATGTCCGCAATTTTATGCTGAAGTCAATCAAAATGTTAAGTTGACTCCCACTCGCTTACGCAGCAAACTACTATAAAACATGTATCGAAACCTATTATTAAACAGAGGAATCATTGGCTTTGACCAGAGAAGCTACATAGACTTTTTCATTGTCTGTGTGATTTCTTTATCCGCGCATATATCTTACCTGATTTCTTCACTGAATTAGACCAGAGACTGGCATCCGAGGAAGGACTACCTGTCCACTTCACAAGCACAGCAGGAGCGATATCCCAATTATATAATCTTCTCCTCCGCCCATCTCTTGAGTGCCCGTGCTCGTACCAGCACCTATGGGAAATAGACCTGTGTCGCCAACTAACCCGGGAGGAATGGGAGGCGATAAAGGAGTCCTCGATGGGGATAACATGTACTCTGATAAAAGAGAATTGCTACAAGCTACTCTCCAGGTGGTACCTGGACCCGGTCCGATTACAGAAAATCTATCTCGCGCTAACTGACTTGTGCACTAGGGGTTGTGGCCTACGTGGAACGTTTTATCACGTGGTGGGAGTGTGGGCTGGTAACCGTCCTGTGGACTTCAGTTTTCGCTATGATCTCCCGTGCTCTAGGTTTGCCAGTACCCCCTGATCCCGCTTTGGCCTTACTCAATAGTCCGTCTAGACGACATGGTCTATCACGCCCCTCCCTTCGACTAGCCCACTGTATTTGTACATCTACCCGCATTTGTATAGCTCGCTCCTGGAAACGAGACCTCCCCTCTGTACCGGAGATAGTTGCGAAGGTGTGGTATCTCTATAAAATGGAACGTCTAACAGCACCACTACACTACACGCTCCAACAATGCACAAAGATCTGGGAACCTTGGCTTATGACTCATTACTTATGATCACGTAATCAGGTTTAGAACTGTTGGACCCAGAGACCTTGATCTAAATTTTTATTTTTTTATTTTGTGTTTTTAACTTTCTCTTTTCTCTCATTATTTTTGTTGTTAATAATGTCGTTTTATATAATTGCTTCGCATGTCCTC
This sequence comes from Leptobrachium leishanense, assembly GCA_009667805.1. Classification (NCBI taxonomy): domain Eukaryota; kingdom Metazoa; phylum Chordata; class Amphibia; order Anura; family Megophryidae; genus Leptobrachium; species Leptobrachium leishanense. Next base: position 184,645,706 of record CM019066.1, read on the forward strand.
TCGAGGCATCGTTATGTCTCAGGGAAAGAAAGCAGGTTCAGTTTCTTTATTCTATTTGTTTAATCTTGTTACTGCCTCCCTGAGATTATGCATCGCTCTATGGGCTTCCATGAGCGCATTGTTGCTGTATTACTGAAAAACCAATAAAAATTGTGTTAAAAAAAAAATAAACGTCTTGTTGCTGAAAGTGAAAATAATAAACGGTTTAAGGAATATTTAATAAACACAGGGATTTTTATTAACCTTGAAACCTATGGTGGGGAAAAAAAGCCTTGTTTCTATAAAATAAGTTAGGAAACCTAAACTTTATCCTAAAAAATAAGTAAGACTTAGATTTTAATGGTAGTAATCTGTTTCCCATTCTGAAATAACATCTAACAAATAAACAAAATAACTCACAAAAGCGAAAAACTAAAGGACCCGAAATTCTGAATCGATCCAAATTGGAACGAAATGACACAAACTGTCCGAAATGACCCGAAACGAAAAAAAAAAGCCATGCACATCTCTAGTGTATACTTGATCATGGTAGTGAATGCAGTAAACTTCAGTAGAGTCATACGTCTTTACACCTTTACCCAAAGGAATGTCCACTAAACAGGCACTTTGGAAATGGTTTTAGGATGTCTGTTTCAGGAACAGCAAAGCTTTGAGTGATGACTTTGCTGCAGGGATATATTCTGTGCATGACAAACGTTAATGCTGAAAATCCTGTGTATATAAAATTGTCCTTTTTATAATCTATAATGTTATCTATAGACTTTTTTTTGTTCTTTTCTTTTAGGGATAAAAGTGGTGTACAACACAAATAAAGATCCTGGAAAAAGAGTTGTTAAATTAGAAGTGATTTGTACCAGATGTCGTGTACCAAGATATGTTCCTCTTGAAATGGACCAGACCTACAAACTTGTTCTTCCTGACTTCCTTGCCACAGGAGGGGATGGCTTTAGCATGTTGCTAAACGAGACATTGAAACATGACAGTGGTGAGATTTTGAGATTTTCGCAGTGGTTTATACTTGTATGTAAATGTGATCAAATATATTTTTACATCTGATATAAATGACATCTGTGAGATTATCTGGTTAATATTTTCTACACTTATTCTATAGTTACAACAAACCTTGATATGCAAACATTTAGATATTTCAACAGTAGGTCATACGTGCGCAAATCACCGCTGGAATTACAATTCTCGCGCATTTTTTCATCTGTCGAGCAATAACGTACGTAAACCAGATGCGCACAAATGCTCGCGCAGAAATCCGTGTGCGCACTGTTTTTTTGTAGCGATTCAGCCAATCAGAATTAAGAACCACAATTATCTCACGTTACGAAATTGCACCTGCCAAAGTCAATCTGAGTGTATATATGCTGCAGCAATAATAAATGCACACACAACTTCTCCATCTTATTGGTTTGGTAGAAGTAGAATATGTAACTATACTTTGCTGCATTTTTTTTTTGGCTGGTGTATTTGGGTTTGGCCAGGTTGTTCAGATTTGCCATTAACACCAGCTTTTAGGAGTGGCTAAAATTATGCGTGCTAAACCTGTGCGTTAAATCCTGTGCATAGATTGTAATACCATCCGCGTACCAGCGTACATTCGCGTTTGCGCTCACAATGTTAAGTATAGGATGCGTACAGTACGCTCGCGCAGGTTCACCCGCGTTAGACGATTACGTGCGTTTGTTGCGCTGACAATGTAGTACGACATTCGGCACAAAGTGTTTTACCCCTCGCGTTAATGCGTTTTTGCGCCGGCGCAAATGTTTGCATGAAGATTGTAATTTAGCCCATAACTGTTAAAAAGGGATGGGATTTTAGTTCACCAAATACAGCCATAAATTGCTTAAGCCTGCCACAACATCAATGTATCCCATCTTGACAGGTCATATTATAAATCATCTAATGGCCAGATTAATGGTATTACGCCACTGAGGACAGAATCCTTTCTGGAGCTTCTAGTGATTTAAATAGAGCCTGCAAATGAAACACCTGTGGCAGGGAGAGGTGCATGCCGGAGGGTTGTAAGCCCTTTTTATACAAAATACACCAGGCAGGCAGCACTCAACCTTTACCAAGCATAACGGGCGGGTGCTTCTCAAGACAGAATAATATAGCTAACCAGGAGGAGAGCGCACCAGCTCATACATTTAGAAAGTTCAACAGTAGCTCATACGTGTTAAAGATTTTAACAATTAATCAAAATGGCTTATTCTATAGTTGGATAACTTAAAATGTTTATTTTCTGATCTTAAAGAGATTCAACCCTCCTTTGAAGCACCAAGACCATGCTGCCTGACAACATATTCTGACTATGGTCCATGCCACAATGTAAATTTTATGTTTGGCATATTTTGTAACCATATGGTTTTCCTGCACATTATGATACAGCTTTGCAACTTGAGCAGGGTTGGGGAAAAGAAATAACAAACTACGCCCCTTGAATCATGGCTTTGGAAAGGCATAAATGTTTGTAAATACCAGGGGCACGCAACCTTGATGTTTTGGAACTAAATCTAACATGCTGTTCAGACACTAGATTGGCTGACCTTCATGGGAGATATAGTTCCAAAATACCTGGAGTGCTAAAATTGCTCAACCATGTGGGGTTTTGATAATTGTTATACAAATCTTTCTAGTAATGTATGTTTTTTTTTTGTTTTTGTTGCAAAGCCATAGCGTAAAGTCAAGAGAGATGGTTCTACAAAATTTGTTACGCATGCAAAACTATTTTGTCGGTTGCTGTTTATCATGTCTCTACTGTTCCCTTTTAATTACTGAATTTCCTGTCGCCTAGGCTCTAAAAATAACTCTGAAAGTGGATTTTCCCTGAAAAGAACATTAACTCCGTAAAAAGGAACACTCAGGCTGGTGTCAAACAAGCGTTTTGCAGAGCAGAAGGAACGTCCGTGAGAGTGGACTTCCTTCTACTCTGACTCCATCTGGCCACCTCGCTGAGCGTGGTTAGCCCCGTCGAACATGCGTCGTAGTGCTTCAATGGGGAGGCTTTCAGCATGACTGCTGTTGCGCAGTCAATTCGTGCACATGCTACAGCGTGTGGTCGGCCCCGTCTAAGCGTCACAATGCTGCGATGGACGCTTGGAGGCGCGTCCGTACGGGCGCACATAGTGCGCTCATCTGACACTGGCCTTAATGAGCTCATAACTACCTTTTAAACCTGACCTGAATTCTGGATTGTGCAGAACACTTACAAAATGCCATTCTTCAGCATTGCTGCAACTATGTTAAACTTCAGTGATCCAGATCGGGAAAATCTTAGGTGATCCAGATAAGAATAAATAAAAGTTGAACTTGGTTGCAACAACATTAAATGACAGTGTTTTTTAGATAACCCTCATATTTTGTGACCAGTCCTTTAGTCCTGTCCCGTAGACTCTGCGCACACACAGGAAGCATTTTCTTCCAAAACCTGTAAATCTTAGTAGAATTTACATATTCCATTACCTAGATGGGCAGCAAACCGCAACACTGTAAATACAGGTATCCTATAGCAAAGTTGCCACCTAGTGGTCGCCTCAGGATACGACACAATAAAATAAAGTCTCATATTAAACATGTTCTGAAATTTTAGGATGCTGGTGGAATAAAGTTGTATTTCAGAATTATATACATATAAAGTATTGTGGAAACTGTTACTTCTTGACATTTTCATTAAATTAAAAATTTTTGTGAAAATTAATACTATTGGCAAAAGTGATGTGGCTGTAAGAATGTCTTGGAAAAGTTGTTTGTTGCATTTCTTATGGCTCAAATAGATGTTTATAGAAAATTGTTTCCCAACCCTGTTCTTAAGTACCTGAAACAGGCCAGATTTTTAGGATTACCTTGGGGGAAAGCAGACTGAATCCTGCAATCATTGAGCAACAAATCATATCGCCTGTGCTGTGCGTCAGATATCTGGAAAACCTGGCTTGTTAGGGGTTCCCAACCCTGGTCTTGAAACACTACCGTTAGAACATTTTTGACAATGTTAAAGATTTATTGTTCCTGTATGGGGGAATAAAGGTTCTTCTAAAGACCCGAAAAAGTAGTCCATTCAGTAAATTCTTACATGGGTGAAGATTGCAAACAGGCGGGTTGCTGATTCATGACCTACATATGTTTCATTAAAGTGTGTCCATATACTTTTGGGTTTATAGTGAAGTCTTTACATTAAGATGTTCAGTCTGTTCACGTTATTTTATTTATTTTTAGGTGATCAGGATGTGGCTGTAGTTTCCAGGTACATTAGAAAAATGCTAAGAGTTCATCCTGCAGTTGAAGGTCGGATTCAGTTTTCGAACGAAGACTCTAACAGCGGAGCATCGCATTCTGCCCATGCAAGCTTCTCATTGGTTATTTGCATAGCTCTAATTGCACTACTGCAAAACATTTTAAGAAGTGACTTGTTATAGTTTTATGCAGATGTTCACACGATGGAAAAATCGCATGTTTACTTTCTGTTCTGGGTAAACTGGATATGGTATAATTCTGACAAAGCGACGGATCAGCAAGTCCTGACTTTTGGAACAATGGAGAAGTTATTTACAGTTTATAATTTTTTTATATCCGACATCTCGTGTTTTGGTGCTAATTTCAGCTCCTGTGAAACGTGTCATAAAGTAATCTGAAAGGGCATGATTAAAAAATCTATATCAATTATACATAATCTGAATTGGAAAATTTACAAACGTTAAATCCTAAGGAAACAATACTTTTACCCTTTCGCTGCGGGCAATGCGTGGGACACGTCGTTAAGTGATAACAGGAGACTTCCCTTACCCCGGAAGGGCCAAACTAGAGTCTGACCCTCCAGAGGTGGATACATTGTGACGTTACACCCTCTTAACTGAGAGGATTTATTAGTGGAGGCAAGGGTTCTTGGACTTGCCAGGATCTGGCTTTTCCAATGTGGGGGGAAGAAAGGAAAAAAGAAAATCGACAGAATATTTCTCCTCCGAGTGGGGGCTAACACATTAGGGAGGAGTTTAGTGGATTGCAGTTGCTAGTATTGTAATTTTCATTGTGATGATATAGGAACCTTCTCCAATAAATGATATAAAAAAAACTGCTGAAATGTAAAGAAAAATCTTTTTTTTTTAAGGTAGTGGCATTGTCCACTCTTCGCATAAGAGTGAACAATGCTGCTGATGCAGGAGCAAGTTAAGTGTTTTGACACGGTCATATTATTTATGATATGCAATATGTATAAAAGTAGATTTTTTTTTTTTTTTCAACAACGAAAAACTGGAGTAACTTGGTCTCCATTAATTGATTCTATTTTAAGTAAATAAGCATTTATAGCACCTTCCCGCTGAGGCATTTCATCCCTGTGTGCTGAGCTCATTTTGACAGTTTTGTGCTCATTATGTTAAATGTGTTTTGAAGTCGTGGTTCATGGTTGATCCAGACAAATTATATAGCCTTATTTTCAGCAGATTTGAAATACATCATCTGTATAACAAAAATGTAAATTTCTAAGCTGTAAATGATTGAAATTTGTATGGAAATTTACATTTTTATTATCCAAATATTTGCTTATATATTAAAAAATAGAAATTGGGAACCTGTTACTGTATTTTTCTGAGAAAATACGCAATTTTAACTAAAACTGAAAAATTTCAGAATTTTTGCTTGTATTTTGACACATTGGGTTTTATGAATATTATGACTGTACAAAACTCTGACCTTGTTCGGGGTGTGGAAAATCAGAAGGTGAGTAATGACCGTGGCATTGTTTGTCACGTAAAAAATGAGCAATGACATTGCTTTGGAACAAAAATAAACCACAGAAGATTTTTCTTTTTACATGTTTGGTATCATTAGAAAGGCCAGGCTCTGCCCTGTCCATTGACACCTAGCTTCACATTGTGGGGTGTAATGCATGGAAATACAGAAGTCCAAAAGACCCCCGCTTTCCTTGTAGCAGTGCAAGCAGCTTGTGTTTTAGATAGACCATATGCGTAATAATGCTTTGCTCAATCACATCCACATTTGGTCCCAGCGTGGGAAATGAGAAGTTGAATTAGTCCAGCAGCATTTTTTGCTTTATAAGTAAAAGCACATAATGCCACTGCCTTTTGAAATGAGGGAAAAAAGTAAATTTTGCATACCTGTCATGGTTCAGGAGATACGGGGGTCCAAAGGACCTCTAGATCTCCTCCACAGGGATTTCCCTGCCCGGCCGGCGGACTCCCTTTCTGAGCATGCACGATTTAAGTCAGTGGGCTGGGGGAGGTCTCAGAGGCAGGGCTGACATCCAAGATGTCGGCCTACTCTGGGAGAAGTCCAAGATTGGTGCAGGAAAGTGTAGGATGCGCTCGTTGCGTTGTCTGCAGTCAAGTGATTAAAAGAGTACCCTAGAAAATATATAAACAAATATGGTTTGGCTGACAAAATATACTACTAACCTTAACATCCAAAAGACCTAAACATTGGAGTCGAATGGGCTTCACCCAAAAGACCTATCTTGCTCAGTCTGTGAACTATGGTGCTATAACATGACCATAAAATAATAATATAATCGCTCTCTACTCTTTGCTTATACATTTGTTGGTGCCCATTGGATTTTCCAAATGCCATAGATTAATCTCAAATAATCGTTCTCAATAAAAAATTTAATTTGCTGTTTTTTGGACTAGCAGAATCACATACATAGTGAAGATTGTGGGACTCTCAATTCCACAGTCTTCAACAGCCACGCACTTCAAGTTGCCAAAATACACTTATTCATAAAGAGAGTACACTGAATCATATTATACATTGGTCATCAAATTCGAATACGGGGGGGGGGGGCGGGTTTGACAATGAATCTTTGACCCAACATTATATATATATATTTCACATTGTAAGTATCACCCATTATGCCACATGACATTGCTTAAAGCTGACTGCTGCTATAACTTTAATTCGCTACATGGGTTGCCATTGAAAAACTCAGATGTAATTTCATGTGCCCACTAGATAAGTAAACATTATTGAAAAATACATGCGACTGTTAAACACTCAACGCGTTTCACAACCTAGATTCTGTGACGTCCTCAGGAGAAATCAGTCCTTCCACACTGTTCATTTTTTATCATGTGCCCAATTACCCAGCATCCATCTCTGGCATCTGGTTTTCATTTCTCTCCCTTCGCTCGTTGGTGACGTCATCACAGCTTGACCCATCCCCTCTCATTCTCTCTGCTTCACCTGTGTCCAGTTGCTAGGCAATCTGCTGTAGAATTGCAGATAATCTGCGATTTCAATAGTTAATGTCTTCCTATGTATTTAACCTCTATGCAAGGTGCTACATAAAGTACAAACCTGTTAGTCCATAGAGCATCAGATTCAATTTACATTAAATCTCAATGGGCACCATCAAATATAACAACATATAGATGTATATGCAAAGGGTAGCTTTAGGTTTCCTAACTAATTTAAAATGTAATAACGAGGTCTGTTTTTTTCTTTGCTGAAATAGGCTGATGAAATGTTTCACCATCGGTGACGGTCCAAGGTTCAGCGCCCTGGACAGTAGTCGATGGTGAAATACATCATCAGTCTAACAGCAGGCTTGTTAGTAAGATGTTACTATCCAAGGTCCTGATGTGAAGAAAATGGACTGAAAAATTAAAAAAATCCTGAAAAGTAAATTAAAATAACGGTTTGCTGCAGATGAAACTAAAAAGCGGTTTAAGAGATCTTTAAGAAGTTAAAAACGCAACTATATTTTTACATTGAAAAGTATGGAGGAATAAAGCCTAGTTTTGCTTAAAATAACTTAGGAACCCTAAAGATTAACCCAAAAAATCCTAAAAAATTCATTTGCAGCAATATGCCATTTTTAAATTAAACAACTAAAAAATGGTTTAAGAGATATTTAATAAAAAGTGAATGCAAATAAAAAAAATTTAAATTGAGAAAACTGCTGCATTAATTATACTGCAGAGAAGAGAAGTGCTGCTCAGCAGTGTGCAGATTCAAATGCTGCATTTTTTTTTTTTTTCGTTTTAAATCATTTGTTGTTTTTTTGGTTTTTTTTCAGATAATCTTCAGGGTTTTTTTTCAGTTTTAAATCCTTTTGTTCTGGTTTATATTTTTAATGTCAGACCATTTGGGTCAGTATTTTTGCGGTTTTTTAAATCGTTTTGTTATTTTTTTTTTCCTTTCATACCATTTTAATATGATTAAATAAAGTTGTGCAATGCATATTCATAAGAAAAAAAGGATCTTTCATAAAAAAAAGATACCCCCGAAGGAACGACTCGGCAGAATTACCGTATCGTCCGAAATATCGGAGCATCCGAAATACCATTCGTTTAAGTCAAAATGGAATAGACACTTTGAAACGAAGAGAACAGACGATCCGAAAGACCGACAATTTCCGATTAACACGAAATCAAAGTGGATACGAAACGAGCCGAAATGAAAATTTGAAACAACCGAGCGAGCCGAAAGGAAAAAAAAAATGCGTGCCCATCTCTATGGTGGACCAATAGTCTTCTGATTGCTAGATTATTTTAACACTGATGTAATTTATCACGAATACATTACTTAAATATGTCTCTTTGACGCTGCCTGCCCAAAAACAATGTCGGTATGGATGTAGGGGTGTACAGTTTCAGGGGAAGTGCATTACTTGCATATGTAGAGGATTTAAGTGGATATTTTTCTATATTAGGTAGGTGTGAATGCAGAGAATGTGTATTTGAAGGAACATGTACTAAAACCTATACAGAAAACACAATGAACAAATATGTATGTGAACAAAGTAAAAGCTTTAGCATTGCTTTTGACATGAAATACAAACATTTTGACTTCATACCATTCATTTCTGCATTTTTTTTATAGACACTCCACCTATATAACAAAAACAAACGCTTCTAAATACTTACGTACTTGTGTTGTGCAATGTCTTGGACAGTAAATTCAAATCCATAATCAAAGTTTTTATTAATTTTCAAATGTTTAGAATTTGCAGAACATCAAAAGAAAAGTGATAAACAGAAGATCTAAAAGAAGGGGAAAAAAATGAAAAAAGATTGACTAAAGCATCGGCAGAGTGAACATGCAGGTTCAATCTGATTTTCAACAGAACTCATCAGCACTCGTGGACAAGAATCAGGGTTTTGTTTTTATTCTTTTCCTTCTCCCCCTTTCTTCTCTCGTGCTGTTACCTGCAGGAGAATTTTTAGTTGTACAGAGAAGCCATGTGTCAAATACATATCTTTATTCCTATGTGCACATGCTTGTGGCTGATATTGTGTTTAGAGGTGTGCGTTTCGTTACAAATTTCAATTCGTTATGAATTTCGTTAATTCGTATTTCGGAAGTACTTCCGAAATAGTTGATTTGATCTGAATTGCAAACTAAACGAAACGGTGTATAACAAATTTAATTTGTTACTGTTTCATAAGCAAAATTTGATCAATTGGTTTTAATGATCTAAAATTCAAATCGATATCAACTATAGAATCGATCTTTATAATACATACAAGTACTACAGCAAACGACTTTATGAAACGAATCAGATTGGTTTCACTGTTACACAAAGCACACCTGTACCTGTCCATTGGCCTCTGGTGCTGAATCTGTTGTCAGCACCACAGGGCAATGGACAGCTCAACATTTAACCCTAGCTTGCCTTTTATTAGCAAAATTTGATCAATTGGGGTTTTATTTTGCGATCTGAAATTCAAATTGATATCTCAATTATTTAATTGATCTTAACCTACAATACATACAAGTACTACAGCAAAAGACTTTATAAAACTAAAATTGATAAACTATCAAATGAAACAAAATTAATTTAAAACCAAACGAATTTTCCAGCCGTGCACACCTCTAATTGTGTTAATACAGGTCTGACTATATTGTTGACTGGTTTTCTATTGGATGTTTTTTTGACCCTATGTACTTTATTTTAACCTGTATACCATGCATTTTTACCGGCTTGTTATTCGCTCTCCCTGGCCTACTTTTCACATGTCTGTCATCTGCCCGTCCAAAATTCATCCACTATTCATCCTGTCCATCACATGCTATTCCTGGCTTAGAATTTATTGAATCTAAATTGCAAACACCTACAACCTGAAGTAGACAGACACTGGGTGGGTGATAATGCGTGACACTATTAGCAGACAAATAGTACGGTTGCATTGTGCAAATTTCTTGTCAATGACTTGCATAGCTGGATTGCTTGCTAAACATCACTATTTGAATATTTATAATGCTGCAGGACATACCGGACACCCCTAGTAACCTTTATAAACTCTTCACTGCCAAATCTAACATTTTCAATGCAATGCCATTATTTAAACAGACTTAAGCCCATGGAACACACACATTTAAAAAAGTTTCCTTGATGCAAAATGTAACTTTCACATAGTCCTCAATTCTCATTTAGTCATTAATCCTGTAGATGGAAGGAACAGGCCTTGCCCTCACTAAAATAATGTTTAATAAATATTTAGTGCTGCATTACAGCAGCCAGGAGAGCAGACGCCGAGTGCCCTGGGGGTCACTCATTATGTACAGAGATCATGTGGTTAGAAATAATGCAAACTGTACAGATAGAAGGTGTTAGTGCAATTTCATTATACCCACTTTTTATATAGATGTTCATCTCTACAAATACCCATAGGCAGGATATCTGGCCATTTTTCTTGATAAAGCCATTTCTGCCTGTATCCTAATAAGGCCAGGGTCAGACGAGCACATTTTGTACGGACTGTGCGTCCGTACAGTATGGACGTACTTTCTGACTGATGACAAGGTAGTGGCCACACAGTTTTTCACTGATGTTATTTTTGACGGATGTAGCAGGGAAAATAAATTAAAATGCAAAAAACATCTTGTCCGTCAAAAATGCTGGACATATAAATGCAGTCCATCTGACCACGTTCCATCACTCACACACAAAGCTATGCGGACGTTGCGGAGGTGGCGCACTCTGCACGTCCATTCTAGCAGGATAACGGTCTTGCCTAACCTGCGTCCGTTTGCCGCATCCGCATGCGTCCGCACTTCTGTGCAGACGCACTTCATGTGTGGGTCTCCATTTAACACAATTGTATGCTATCACGGACGTACTTATGTGCCGCAACACTGCGCTCATCTGACCCGAGCCTAATGCAGACCACGTGAAACTGCAAGAGATGGGACGGTAGCTAGAGTTGAGAACTTTCATACCAACGATATTACGGTACTTCAGGCTAATGTAGATTCAGTATATTTTAATAACCAAAAATAATCTTTACACAAAACTAGTATTTGTTTCTATGACTGCGTTTTAACTCTGTCAAGTGAAAATATTTGGGGCAGTGAGACGGCTTGGGAGGAGAGGGACATTTCTGATCAGACCCACTCCTCTGCTTGAACACGTAGACCATTGTTTCTCAAACCTGTCCTCAGGACCACCTAACAGGCCAGGTTTTCCAGGTAGCTGAAGCACAGCACCAGTGATATGATTTGCTGCTCAAGGATTGCAGGATTCAGTCTGCATTTCCTCATGGTGATCTGTAAAATCTGGCCTGTTGGGGGGTCCTGAGGACAGGTTTGAAAAACACAGAGTAGACTACTGCCAAGTGCTGGTTGAAAACAAATGTACAAGAGCAGACTCTTCTGATGTTTCCTTTTTGTTATAAAATATTTGCTTTTTACAGGTCATATTGTGGCATTTGATTAAACCAGGTTAAATTTAATACGGACGAGCGCTTCACAATACATCATGGCAAAAGCAAACAGAGAAGTTGGGAAATATAATATTACTAGCTTTTGCTCGCGGTTTCGCTCGCGTGAATTTTAGGATTTGTTGAAATTGTTTTTTAAAAAAAAACTGAGGTTTTTTTGGTAGAACCCCCCCCCCCACTTGGGATTTTTGGAAAATTGTAAAACACATGTTTTTTTATTTTTCAAGAAGAATGTAAGTGCCAAATTTCACACCTGTAACATCTTTGGTTTTTGAAATATAGGTATACTGATAAAAGTATTCACATCCCTTTCCCCACCCCCCTTGACTGGATTTTCGGAAAATGGTAAAACATGATTTTTTATTATTTTTTGCTCGGAGATTGTAAATATCGAATATCACACTTGTAACATCATTGGTTTTTTAAATATAGGTATAGTGATAAAGGTATTCATCCCCCTTTTTGCCCCCCCCCACTGGATTTTTGGAAAATGGTAAAATACGTGTTTTAGTTTCAAGACGAATCTAAATACCAATTTTCACGTCTAACATATTCTGTTTTTGAGATATAGAAACATAGGTTCTTATCTGCCGACATTTTTCTTTCGGCCCATCTAGTCTGCCCAATTACATGGATACTTTACCTGGATTTATCTTTTGTTTAGGATAGCCTTATGCCTATCCCATGCCGGCTTAAATTCAATTACTGTTTTGGCCTCTACCACTTCAACTGGAAGACTGTTCCATGTATCCACCACCCTCTCAGTAAAATAATGCTTTCTGATGTTACTTTTAAACCTTTGCCCCTCTAATCTAAGACTATGTCCTCTTGTTTTGCTACTTTGTTTCCTTTTAAATATACTCCCTTCCTCTACCTTGTGGATTCCCTTTACGTATTTAAATGTTTCTATCATATCTCCTCTGTCTCGTCTTTTTTCCAAGCTGTACATGTTAAGATCATTAAGCCTTTCCTGGTAACTTTTCTCCTTCAAGCTGTACACCATTTTAGTAGCCCTTCTCTGAACTCTCTCTAAGATGTCTATATCCTTCTGGAGATACGGTCTCCAGTACTGCACACAGTACTCCAAGTGAGGTCTCACCAGTGCTCTGTACAGTGGCATGAGCACTTCCCTTTTCCTACTGCTAATACCTCTCCCTACACAACCAAGCATTCTGCTAGCATTTCCTGCTGCTCTATTACATTGACTACTTACCCTTAGATCCTCTGAAATAATAACCCCTAAATCCCTTTCCTCAGATGTTGAGGTTAGGACTGTATCAAATATTCTATATTCAGCCCTTGGGTTTTTACGTCCCAGGTGCATTATCTTGCACTTATCCATGTTAAAACTCAATTGCCACAGCTCCGACCATTTTTTTAGTTTACCTAAATCATTTGTCATTTGGCTGATCCCTCCAGGAACGTCAACCCTGTTGCAAATCTTTGTGTCATCAGCAAAAAGACATACTTTTCCATTAATACCTTCTGCAATATCACTAATAAAAATATTAAATAGAATGGGTCCAAGTACTGACCCCTGAGGTACCCCACTGGTAACAAGACCTTGCGCCGAATAAACTCCATTTACCACAACCCTCTGTTGCCTGTCACTCAGCCACTGCCTAATCCATTCAACAATATTGGAATCCAAACTCAAAGATTGCAATTTATTGATAAGCCTTCTATGCGGAACAGTATCAAAAGCCTTACTGAAATCTAAATATAGGTATCCTGTTAAAGTATTCACCCCCCTTTTTTCACCCACCACGTGGGATTCTTGGAAAATGGCAAAAGGTGTGTTTTTTTTTATTTTTCAAGAAGATTGTAAATACCAAATTTCACGTCTGTAACCTCTTTGGGTTTTGAAATATAGGTATAATGATAAAAATATACAGACCCCTTTCCCCCGACCCCCCCCCCCCTCCCAATTGGATTTTTGAAAAATGGCAAAAAACATAGTTGTTTTTTTCACGAAGATTGTAAATACCAAATTTCACACCCGTAACATCTTCGGTTTTTGAAATATAGGTATACTGATAAAAGTATTCAACCCCCTTTTTGCCCCCCCTCCACTGAATTTTTGGAAAATGGTGAAATAGGTGTTTTTTTGTTTCTCAAGACTAATCTAAATACCAATTTTCACGTATGCAACATTTTCTGTTTTTGAGATATAGGTAGCCTGATTAAAAGTATTCAGCCTCCCCATTTTTTCACCACCCCCCCCACTTGGGATTTTTGGAAAATGGTAAAACACCTGTTTTTATTATTCAAGAAGATTGTAAATACCAAATTTCACGTCTGTAACCTCTTTGGTTTTTGAAATCTAGGTATGATAAAAATATACAGACCCCTTTCCCCCGACCCCCCCCCCTCCCAATTGGATTTGTGGAAAATGGCAAAAAACATGTTTGTTTTTTTCACGAAGATTGTAAATACCAAATTTCACACCCGTAACATCTTCGGTTTTTGAAATAAAGGTATACTGATAAAAGTATTCAACCCCCCCCCCGTTTTGCGCCCCCCCAAGGAATTTTCAGAATATGTTAAAATACGTGTGTTATTTTTCAAGACTAATCTAAATACAAATTTTCAGGACTGTAACATTGTCTGCTTTGGAGATACAGGTATCCCATTTAAAATATTCAACCCCCTTTTTTTGCCCCCACTTGGATTTTTTAAAACAGTAAAATACGTGTTTTTTTTATTTTTCAAGACGAATCTAAATAACGATTTTTCACATCTGTAACATCTTCTATTCTTGAGCTTTGTTTAAAATATTCAAACCCCTTATGGGTGGATTTTCCAAAAATCCTTCCTTAGTGGGCACCTACATCATAAAAACCTTCAAAATTTCACGTTCCTAAGTTAAACGGTTTCAGCTGGGCATTGAGGAGTCAGTCAGGACTTTCGCGCTTATATATATAGATGTATTTAACCCCCCATTTTGGCCCCCCACGGAATTTTCAGAGAATGGTAAAATACGTGTTTTTTTGTCGATGAATCTAAATACCGATTTTTCACGTCTGTACCATCTTCTGTTTTTAAGATATAGGTATCGTATTTAAAATATTCAACCCCCTTTTTTCACCCCCCCCCGGTCGAATTTTTGAAACACGGTAAAATACGTAAAAACTCACTGACACAACCATCAATCACTCTCACCTTACAGTCCTCTCCTCCTGTTTCCAACCCCAACCCTCCTAGATTGTGAGTTCCTACGGGAATAGGGCCCTCATCTCCTCATGTACTGTTTGTCAAATGTTGTTCAATGTATTGTAACCCTGTCTATACTGTGCTTATTGTACAGCGCTGCGGAATATGCTGGCGCTTTATAAATAATGAATAATAATAATACGTGTTTTTTTTATTTTTCAAGATGAATCTAAATACCGATTTTCACATCTGTAACATCTTCTGGTTTTGAGCTATAGGTATCCTGTTTAAAATATTCAATCTCCTTTTTCAACCCCTTAGGGGTGGAGTTTCCAAAAATCCTTGCTTAGTGGGTGCCCACATCATAAAAATAGTGCACCTTCAAAATTTCACGTTCCTATGTTAAACGGTTTCAGCTGAGCATTGATGTGTGAGTCAGTCAGGACTTTCGCATTTATGATAAAAGTATTCAACCCCCCTTCCCCCAGTTGAATTTTTGAAAAACTGTAAAATACGTGTTTTTTTTGTTTTTCAAGAAAAATCTAAATACCAATTTTCACATCTGTTACATCTTCTGTTTTTGAGCTATAGGTATCATGTTTAAAATATTCAACCCCCTTAGGGGCAGAGTTTCCAAAAATCCTTCCTTAGTGGGTGCCCACATCATAAAAACAGTGCACCTTCAAAATTTCACGTTCCTAGGTTAAACGGTTTCAGCTGGGTGTTGATGAGTCAGTCAGGACTTTCGCATATATATATATATATATATATTTGCTCTTTTGATGGACGTTGGCAAAATCCTTTCCACGTAAAATAAAGATTCACTTCCTGTTACGTCAGTGGTTCTCAACCGCGGTCCTCAAGTACCCCCAGCAGGTCAGGTTTTCCAGATATCTGAAGCACAGCATAGGTGATATGATTTGCTGCTCAGTGATTGCAGGA
This sequence comes from Leptobrachium leishanense, assembly GCA_009667805.1. Classification (NCBI taxonomy): domain Eukaryota; kingdom Metazoa; phylum Chordata; class Amphibia; order Anura; family Megophryidae; genus Leptobrachium; species Leptobrachium leishanense. The sequence continues at coordinate 184,661,482 of CM019066.1, forward strand.
TTCAGTCTGCTTCCCCCCCCTCGAGGTAAACCTTAAAACCTGGCCTGTTGGGGGTACTTGAGGACCGCGGTTGGAACCACTAAGTTACGTCATGTATTCTGTATTGAACGACTCAATTGGATTTAGGACCTTTCTGTGATCCTTAATTCTCATCTCTGGGTTTAGAAAAAGATGGGTTCGATTCTCTTGATTTCTGATCTGTTGGAATGTCTGCGTTCCATTCAGGTTCCTGTTTGATGTTTTTCTTTCCTGTAAACTTGTCTCTTTTGTGAAGCAATATGGATTTATTGGCCAACTATCCAGTTTTAAATTTATACATATTGGTGGCTAGATTGCAAGCCAGGTGTAAACTTAAAAGATCCAGTATCGCCAAAAAATGAAATGTCCATATTTTGTTTTATGTTGCTGGCGTCTTACATGTGCTTTGTATTTCTCTTGTATGTTTAGGTAAGAAACTATTTTATTCAGTATGTGTCAATCAGTGCAACCATTGTGATCTTTTATGTTCTAAGCTGCCCTCCGTATCTTTACTTCACTTGCTATTCACTTTGTGGCAATGGCCATAGACTGGAGGATGAAGATTTGTCCTGCGTTGCAATCCTGGGATCAGTATATCGATCGCGCTCTACGTGCCTGTTGTGAGAGCAAGTGTGGCCGGGACGGGAAGAGAAGCGCGCTTGATTATTTGGGTCTAGGATAGATAGTGAGCGGCTTAACCCGGCGTCTTTGCGCAGCAGCGCGCGTAGTGGTCGTGACAACTGGTGGCAAGCGGTGGGATATCAGGTTAGTATTTGGATCTGTGAAGCAACATAGATCCAGATACTAAAGAAATTGGTTTTCCAATTTCCAGAGCAGAACTCAGGGCATTTATTAGAATTTACACAATACACAGCAGTTCCCTTCCCCTTCTTTGTTTTCCTTTTCTATCTTTTATTTGGCAGGAGTGAGAATGTCGCAACAATCATCGAAAAAGACCTTGGAACAATTATGTTGAGACAAAAATATTTCGACAAAGGATAAAAAGAAAGAGGAACTTTTGCAAGCTCTCAAAGGATTATGAGGTGAGGCGAGGCAAGCAGTCCAGGACGCAGCAGAGCAGGGTACCACGCTTGACCCAGCCGAAGGAAGCGCAAGTCCAGTGGAAAGGACAGTGTCAAGTGCTTCGCCCAAGGGTGATACTGCCCTGGATGTTTACTTGCAGACTGTTTTAAAACATGTGGACTCTGCGGACTCGCAGACGCGGCTTCAGCTCATCCTGAAGTACCAAGAGCGAGAGGAGTGCAGAGCTGAGGCTGAACGCGGAGCGCCGAGCTGAGCAAGAGGCGACAGCGCGCCAAGCAGACAGAGAAGCTGTGGAGCGCAGGGCTGTGGGTGAGCGAGAAGCGGCGGAGCGCCAAGCCGAACGGGCACATCAGCTCGCTCTGGCACAGGCAAGCAGAACGCAATTATCTCCTGCCCCTGCGGGCACTGCAGATCTCTCTACGCCCCGACCTCGTGCTGAGAACTTTCCCACCCTTGACAAAGATGGGGACCTGGATGTGTTCCTGCGAAGTTTTGAAAAGACTTGTCGACGGTACCAGCTGCCCAAGGAGCAATGGGCCCGGTACCTCACCCCTGGACTAAAAGGTCCAGCGCTTGAAGCCTTTGCTATGAGACGATTAAAGCCGCGCTGCAGAGACGTTATAACCTCATGCCAGAGGTATATCGCAAAAAGTTCAGGTCCTTGCAGAAGCGGGCCGCGGAGAGCTACTCTGCAGTTGTGAGCCACCTGACCACCCTATTTCGACAATGGGTCAGGGGGCTGAAGATTGATACCTTGGAAGCCCTGGAAGACCTGTTAATCAAAGAGCAGTTCGTGCAGGTGTGCCCACCGGAGATCCAGGAATGGCTTCTGGATCGCAAACCCGAGACGGCCCTGGAAGCTGGTGAGCTGGCCGATTTCCATGCGGCCAACAGAGCGTCCGTGGACCGGAGCAGAGGTTTCCCCAAAGGATCGTCTGGATGGAAGCCCAACTCCAACAGACCCCCTGACACCAAGCCGGCGGTGCCCCCCTCTGTGCCAGTCTCTGCTGGGGATGGGAGAAGTGAAAGCCGCCGGTGCTTTATCTACAACAGCGGGAGACACCTCAGGTCAGCGTGCCCCGAGAGGAAAAGACCGGCACCCACATCTGGAGGGGGGGCACCCCTCCGGGTCACCCTCCGTCTTGTTCGTGACCAGCTCGGAGGGCAGTGCCAACGTAAATATTGGGTTGGATCCAAGGTAACTTTCGGGTTAAGAGATACAGGGGCTGAGATGACTTTGGTGCGCCCCGAATTGGTCAGCCCTGTAGACTTTATTCCTGGCAGGACTATAGCCGTAAAGGGTTTTGGTGGGGTATGTCCTGCAGTGCCAATGGCACGTGTTTACCTGGACTGGGCAGCGGGGAGAGGTGGGGGTGTCCGAAAACATTCCTACAAATGTATTACTGGGTACTGATTTGGGTAAATTGTTGTCGCAATATGTGCCGGAAAATGATGTCGGGGGGTACCCAAGCCCCCTCGTAGCCCTACAGTGGAGAGGGCTCTGTGTGAGAGTACACAACAGGACCCCTGGTTGGATGGACGTGAGATGGTGGTGAATCAGTCTGCGCCCGAGTCAGGTGTGTCTGCGGAGTTGTGTGACAGTGAGGGGAGACGTGTGACTGGGAGGACGGGCGGGGGGTGAGTGAATGCCAGCCTGTACCCATACCATCCACCCCCCTGGGTCCCGTGGGCGAGGGGGGCTAGCATTGCCGTAGTTACCTGCCAGCAGTCTGCCCGGAAGCAGGGCTTGGAGCCACTGGCCGATCCGGTGGGGCTGCTGGCTGACAGGCATGCTGAGGGGGGGGGGCCGAAGCCCCTTCCGGCCTAACCCAGTCCCCAGTGGTGGCGCAGGAGGCTGTCTCTGATGCTGAGATCGGTGCTGACTCTGAGGCCGAGGTGCAGAGTCCCGAGTTTTAGGAGGCCCAGCAGACAGACCCCACGCTCGAGAAACTGAGGGAGCGGGCTAGGCGACCCCTCACTGGCCTGGATAAGTAACGAGTCTACTGGGATAAAGAGAGGTTATATCGAGAGACTCTACCGGGGGACGGGCAAGGTCCCTGTGTGATGGAAAGGCAACTTGTGGTGCCCCAGAGGTATAGGGACCAGTTGCTGAAGATGGCCCACGCTATTCCCATGGCTGGGTATTTAGGGGTGCATCAGACGAAGTCTCGCCTGGCGCATCACTTCTACTAGCCTGGGATGGGCACTGAAGTAGCCAACTACTGTCGCTCGTGCCCTGAGTGTCAGAAGGTTGGGAAGCCAGGGGAGGTGGGTAAGGCCCCTTTAATTCCCCTCCCCATAGTGAGCGAACCCTTTGGGAGGGTGGCCGTAGATATTGTGGGGCCCTTAGCTACTCCCAGTAGCTCAGGGAAGCATTTTATCCTGACCATGGTGGACTATGCCACCTGGTACCCAGAGGCCGTGGCACTCTCATCCATCAGGGCTGACAAGGTGGCCAATGCGTTGTTGGGCATATTCTCACGCTTGGAGTTTCCCAGAGAGATGCTGACCGACCAGGGCCCCCAGTTCACCTCTGATCTGATGCAGAGCCTATGTCAAAAGGTACAAGTCGAGCACTTGGTGACCAGTGCCTACCACCCACAGACCAATGGCTTGTGCGAACGGTTCAACGGGACCCTGAAACAAATGCTGCGGACGTTTGTGGAGTCGCAGGGTAGAGACTGGGAGCGATACCTACCCCATCTCCTCTTTGCCTACCGGGAGGTACCACAGGAATCCACGAGCTTCTCCCCGTTTGAGTTACTCTATGGGCGGAGAGTGAGCGGCCCCCTCGCCCTGATGCAGGAGGGTTGGGAGGGAAAACTGGGGTCCCCCAAGACATCGGTAGTAGAGTATGTGTTGAAGTTCAGAGAGAGCATGCAAGCCATAATGGGAGAGGTGTATGACAATCTGAAAGCTGCCCAGTCCAAACAGAAGCAGTGGTATGACAGAGGTGCCCGGGAGAGAGTGTTTGAGGTGGGCCAGAAGGTGCTTGTGCGGATTCCCACGAGGCAGAACAAACTGCAGGCAGCCTGGGAGGGCCCGTTTACTATACTCCAGAGGATGAATGACGTGAACTATGTGGTGGCTCTGGATGAGAGGGGAAAGCGTAACAAGGTTTATCACATTAATATGATCAAGGCCTACTACGAAAGGGACCCCGCGGTCCTAACCGTGTGCAGTCTGCCTGGGGATGAGCCAGAAACTGACCCCCTCCTTGATCTGTTGGCTGCAGCCAGGGCTCCAGACGACTTAGACGCTGCCCAGATCAATGCGGACTTAAGCGAGAGTCAGAGGGGGAAGCTATCTCGCGCACTGGCCCCCTACTGCAGCATCTTCACGGGAAAACTGGGCCGAACCTCTCTGGTGGCCCACCACGTGGATACGGGAGACCACCATCCCCTCCGACAGGCTGCATACAGGGTGTCTCTGGAGGTGAAGGCAGACATTAGAAGGGAGATAGAGGAAATGCTAACGCTAGGCATGATCCGCAAATCGCACAGCCCCTGGGCCTTCCCCCGTGGTACTGGTCCCCAAGAAGGATAAGACCACCTGATTCTGTGTGGACTACCGGCGGTTGAATCTAGTAACTGCATTTGACGCGTATCCTATGCCCCGCATTGATGCATTACTTGACCAACTAGCTGGGGCCAAGTTCCTCAGCATTATGGATCTGAGCCGGGGCTACTGGCAGATCCCAATGACTCTGGAAGCTCAAGAGCGGTCTGCCTTTATCACCCCCTTTGGGTTGTATGAGTTCCAAGTCATGCCCTTTGGGATGAAAAATGCTCCTGCCACCTTCCAGCGGCTAGTTAATCACCTTCTAGAGGGGCATGCGGTGGCCTATCTGGATGATATTGCAGTGTTCAGTGACAGCTGGGAACAGCACCTGGGTCACCTGACCAGGGTCCTGGACTGCATTTCAGCAGCTGGGCTAACCATCAGACCTGACAAGTGCCAGCTGGGCATGGCAGAGGTACACTACCTGGGACATAGGGTGGGAGGGGGGACCCTACGCCCCGAGCCCACTAAAGTAGAAGCCATAGCGGCCTGGCCAGTCCCCACTACAAAAAAGCAGGTGATGTCTTTTCTGGGTACAGCAGGCTATTATCGAAAGTTTGTGCCCCATTATAGTACGCTAGCAAAGCCCCTGACAGACCTAACAAAAAAGGCTCTTCACAGTGTGGTGGAATGGACCCCTGCATGTGGAACAGCCTTTGATAGTTTAAAGCAAGCCCTCATGGCCTCCCCAGTCCTGCAGGCCCCAGACTTCAACCGACGGTTCGTAGTCCAAACGGATGCTTCCAACTATGGCCTGGGAGCCGTATTAAGCCAGGTGGATGGGAAGGGCGAGGAACACCCCGTGGTATACCTCAGTCGAAAGCTGTTGACCCGGGAAGTGGCCTATGCCACTGTAGAGAAAGAGTGTCTGGGCCCTACAGAAACTACAGCCCTACCTATATGGGCGCCAGTTCAGTGATAACTGACCATAATCCCCTACACTGGCTACATACAGTGGCTGGAACGAATGGGAAGCTCCTCCGGTGGAGCCTTTCTCTCCAGCAATATGAATTCTCCATACAGCATAAGAAGGGCAGCATGCATGGTAATGCGGATGGGCTCTCCCGGCAAGGGGAAGACATGTGTTAAGACGCACGTGAGAGGCATGGTAGCCTCCCTTTCTGCGTATCCGTTGTATGGGAGATGTGGCAGATTAGATCTGTATTTCTATGTGTCTATCTGCCGGTTTATACATATCTCCTCCATATAGAGTATATTCATATTTGTGTCTGGCCATTTGGTAAATGTATCCCTGTGTTCACAGCTGAAATGTAATTAACATGGTTAGCTTTCTCCCTTGGGGGAGGATATAACACGTAGCTGTAAAAAGGGAATTTCTTTTGTGCACTAACATAGAAAATCACACGTTGGCAGTCAGCTCGGCACCAAGAGATTTGGACACAATCTTCAAAGACAGGAAGCACATCCTTGATCTCTAAGGGGGGTCTGGAGGGAAGAGGGATGCCTTTGGGCAATTAAAGATTAATTGACATGCGCTGTAGCAAAGGGCACTCTGGGAAATGTAGTGCTGGACACTGGGCCATTTGGGGGTGGGCTGGAAAGATCAGGAAGTGTATAAATTCTGAACACTGGCCATGTGCTGGTGCTGATCACTTGGTGTACCTTCGAAAGAGGACTGATCGGTCCATGCTTTATCTCCAGACTCCAGGAGGCCATTGCTGCTAGCTTAATGAATAGCTCTTCGTAAGTAACGCTCTATGGTTCACCCTTTTTCTTTCGTTTGCTGTGTAGTGTGTAATTAATTGATTTATTCTAGTTATAATTTTTTATGTACCAAAGCACTGTGATTTTTCTATCATTAATAAACAAAAAAGTATTTAAGTTTTGACTCTGGCTGATGAAATCCACGCTAACTAAGAGATTGGGAGTATTGCTATTTGCTTTAAGCTCGGTTATATAGAAGAAATTGCGAGTTGCGGTCGTCAGGAAACGGCAGGGAATTGTGGGATCTGTAGTCACTGTCCGAGTCTAGGATAGTGCGGCTGCTAAGCCCTGCGTCTCCTGTTGTGACGCGCGTAGTGTCCATGAGGACTGGTGGCAGCGTTACTAATAGAATAAGAAAGTGAGTTCCGGGAATGTGTGAGACGTAGTTAGTACGCGCTTCAGGAGAAGACTTGTACTGCGTTGCAATCCTGGGATCAGTATATCGCGCTCTACGTGCCTGTTGTGAGAGCAAGTGTGGCCGGGACGGGTAGAGAAGCGCGCGTGATTATCTGGGTCTAGGATAGATAGATAGTGAGCGTCTTAACCCGGCGTCTTTGCGCAGCAGCGTGCGTAGTGGTCGTGACACCCCCATAGACAAAATCGTTAGTGCAGCATCATTGTTCACATTATAATTGAAATGGGAACAATATTGCTGCACTAATTAAACCAAAAAAAGTTTATTTTTTTAATTAAATTTTTAATTTTTTTTTCTTACAGGTTACATGGTCATGTTTGGTATCATTGGAAAGGCCACACTCTGGCCGTTCCAGTGATATCAAATATTAACCCCTAGCTATCGGATCGGGAGATCGGGCGATAGGGGGTTCATTGGAATCCCCTATCTCCACCATAGGTGGCAGCAAGGGGTTAATTGTGAACCTGGTGCCATTGCGCGATGACGCCAGTCGTTGGGGGGATATCCCGGAAGCTTGGCTGACATCCAAGATGTCGGCCTGCTCCGGGAGGGGACCGCGATACGGCGCATGTTAGTGCCATATTGCGATCCAGCCCCCTAGGGGTTAAAGACAGCCGCTGCTTGGAAGGGCAGGCTGTGCCCTTCCAAGCGGTACCTGTCTTCAGCCGATGGCTCACATGGATGGGGAGGGGGAGAGGTCTGAAGGACCCCCCCTCCCCGCACTTTCCCTGCAATGGCGGGGGGTGCCTGAAATAGACGTCATGATGTCTATCGTGCCCGCCGGGGTCCCGGAGGCTGGATGCTCCCCCCAGATGCTCAGCGCATCCTGCCGCACGGCTACTTGTCAGCCCTCACCGGGGGGCCGCCGCGATCGGCTGGAATCCCGGCCGATCGCCGCTGCACATGGAGGACGCGCTGAGCGCGTCCTCCGCAGCCAAGTAGCCATGCGGCAAGATGCGCTGAGCGCGTCCGCCGCATTGAAAGGGTTAAGCTTAATTTTATCTCCTTCAGCAGCCATCTATGTTGATTAGCTGAAGAATGGACCCTGACAGCCTTAACTGTTAAATATTGTAGATTAAATAAACCACAGAAGTAAAGAGCTTTTGGTAAATGTTGCCTCATAGGAAAAATCAACAAAATGGTTGGGAGATGCAAACTAATTTTATTTTTCATTTTTACATGCAATCATTTCAAAGAAAAAAACTGCAGCATGTGTTTTAGAATGTGACTTTGTAATGCAGAAGTAAATTAATTACAGCTTATGTAAGTGGTAATGGCCCTTTAACCGCAGCTGTGTTAAAACTTACCTGAAACCTTAATGTCAATGGAGTTGCCAGGTTTACCAGAGCTCTGGTTAAGTATACACCAGGCATGACCACAGAAAAAGGAAGGGTCTGACATGGCTACTATAACCGAACCAAAGGTAATACATTTCAGCTCTATTCAGAGCCTTTCTCAAGTACTTAATATAGGCTTGTGTATTGATCCAAAACCTATTTTGTTTGGTCTTCTTAACACCGTCATATCAAATACTGCAGTATGACCAGAATTTCTTTACTTTAGCTATGAATTTCTGGAGATGAAAAGCCTTATCCTGTTGTGTGGAGCCTGTGATTGATTCCCTGGTTTGTGCTTCCACTAACCCTTGTTCAGCAGGCTTGGGACCTTCAGAGTGGCTTCAGTCTCCGGGTACATGCTCCATTAAACAAGCTATAACCTTTAAACACAGAAAAATGTATCAAAAGGAAGGAATATATATACCTGAGACCCTGTGCATCCCAATTTGCTGAGCCAGTTACTGACAGCTCGGATTATAGGAGCATGTATTTGGATACATCTTGAATTAATATGTATTAGTGAATGAAATTGTAATGTGACACACAATCAGTGTTATTCAGAGAAAGGTGAAAACCAGGAGAACTGGCAGGAGAAGAGAACAAACAGCCAACTTGGAAAGTGAGATAAATGGGAGAATTTTTCTGGTTTGGCTATTTTGATCTAGAATTTTCACTTCTCCAGTCATTCTCCTTAGTTTCACCTTTCTTTGAATAGATCTGTAGGTAGACACCAGGAAACTGCATCTCGCATGTTTTTCGAGCTACCCTTTCATTCCATGTAATTGTCTTGTATGAATTAATGATTCCAGATTTATATATATATATAGCTACTGTATAAACATAACATTTTTGGGTCTACTGCATTTGTCCACTTTTATTGTATTCTTTTGTGAGTTTCTTTAAAGGGGGGTCACACACAATGGTATCTGACAACGTATGCAGATGAAGTACTAAACTCCACACCGGAAAATTAACTTGGCTCCCCAAATGAACAGTCTAATTCTGTCATGTGTACAGGAGAATTGAATATATACAGAGGCGCTTAAATAATTCTTTTGAGGAACTTAATACTTATACAATGTTTAATAAGTGCAGCCTAAACGGAGTCTCGCCATAAAAAACCTTAACAAAGGTCTGCTCCGTGGTGCAAAAATAACATGTACAGTTGTGTTCAAAATTATTCAACCCCCAATGCTGTAAAGGGTTTTAGGGAATTTAGTGTACATTTGTAATTGTAGGATTTCATTCTGAATACAAGGACTTTTTAAAGAACCATATGCAACTAAAATGACATCAATTTGTTTTGTAATACAGTAGTAAATGTTTCTTTTGTGAATTCTTCATTGACACAATTATTCAACCCATTAAAGACTACCACTCTGAAGAACAGAGGTTCATTCAAGTGTTTTCAATCAGGTATTGAAAACACCTGTGGATGTCACGGAGCAGCAATAAAGCATAATAAGCACCAATTAGGCAGCTTTAAAATGACTGTGATACTCAGCTCCTTCTAGACATTTACTGGTGTGGTTACAAACATGGTGAAGTCAAGAGAATGGTCCAGGAAGACAAGAGAAGAGGTGATTACTCTTCACAGGAAGGGCAATGGCTATAAGAAGATTGCAAAGATGTTAAACATACCAAGAGAGACCATAGGAAGCATCATTCGCAAATTCAAGGCAAAGGACACTGTTGAAACGCTACCTGGTCGTGGCAGAAAGAAGATGCTGACTTCGACTGCTGTGCGCTACCTGAAGCGTAGAGTGGAGAAAAGTCCCCGTGTGACTGCTGAGGAACTGAGAAAAGATTTGTCAGATGTGGGTACTGAAGTTTCAGCTCAGACAATACGGCGCACACTGCGTAATGAAGGCCTCCATGCCAGAACTCCCAGGCGCACCCCTTTGCTGTCTCCAAAGAATAAGAAGAGTCGACTGCAGTATGCCAAAAGTCATGTGGACAAACCACAGAAGTTTTAGGATAGTGTTCTGTGGACTGATGAAACAAAATTAGAACTGTTTGGGCCCATGGATCAACGCTATGTTTGGAGGAGGAAGAACAAGGCCTATGAAGAAAAGAACACCTTGCCTACTGTGAAGCATGGCGGGGGGTCAATCATGCTTTGGGGCTGTTTTGCTTCTGCAGGTACAGGGAAGCTTCAGCGTGTGCAAGGTACCATGAATTCTCTTCAGTACCAGGAGATATTGGATGACAATGTGATGCAGTCCGTCACAAACCTGAGGCTTGGGAGACGTTGGACCTTTCAACAGGACAATGATCCCAAGCATACCTCCAAGTCCACTAGAGCATGGTTGCAGATTAAAGGCTGGAACATTTTGGAGTGGCCATCGCAGTCCCCTGACTTAAATCCGATTGAGAACCTCTGGTGGGACTTAAAGAAAGCAGTTGCAGTGCGCAAGCCTAATAATGTGACTGAACCGGAGGCTTTTGCCCATGACGAATGGGCGAAGATACCCGTAGATCGCTGCAAGACACTTGTGTCAAGCTATGCTTCACGTTTAAAAGCTGTTAGTACAACATCCTTTTACAGTTATAAGTACTAAGATTGAATGTCACTTGGGGGTTGAATAAAACTGATAATGATGTGAGCACAGAAAAGACATTTGTGGTTATTTCATTATAAATGTTATGTTATGTTATATTTGTCTGACCTACACGTGCCTCTTTGATTTAATTGTAAGCAAGATGACTGAATGATCAAAATCCATGTCAAACTGGCCAAAACACTCAATTTCAGTGGGGGTTGAATAATTTTGAACACAACTGTAGCTCAGTATGCTTATTGTGCAGTATATAACAGATAAAGCAACTGTATCCAGGTCCCAGTACAGGTGACAAATGTATCTCAAAATAAAATGACAGTGCAATCCTGCTAAATTGGAGGTGTGTGTGCGTGTGTCTTAAAATGTGTCTTTTATGGTGCAAACATTCTAAACCAGAGCCATATCTTGTAAAGCAATGTTTCCCAAACCTGTCCTCAGGACCCTCCGCCTCACCAGGTTTGCCAGATATCTGAAGCACAGCACAGGTGATATGATTTGCTGCGCAGTGATTGCAGGACTCAGTCAGCTTTTCCCCAAAGTGATCTGCAAAATCTGGCCTGGTTGAGGGTCCCGAGGATAGGTTTGGGAAACCCTGTGGCGTGGCTCTAGAGATGGTCTGTGGTCGAAATAGAGGGGGACACTACCCTTCTTTACTGCGATAATTATCCTCAGACACAGTTATATAGTTCGGCTTCCTCCTTGCCATCTGGGCTTTGAGGTGTGGGTAGGTCATCCCCTTCCCGTCTCTTAACCGTGCCTCCATAGCGATTGTTTGGTCTGGTTTCTTCCGATCAATGTAGCATTTTTGGCGAATGCATTCGGTGGCTCATTTGCAGTACTTCGAGGACCCTGCGTTGAATACTGAATTCACCGTATGGTTTGCGAATTTGACGAAGTGCGGAGAACAAGAGCGAACTGAAATGGCGTTGACATTTCAGTGCTCTCTGATTAACCTTGTATGTGACCAGTAGCTCAGCCTAGGATGATACCGGGGGGGGGGGGGGGGTCAGATAGTAGAGAATGCTTCTCACTAGCCAAACTGCTGACAGACTTTGGCTTACACCAGGCAGAATTAGAAGAGCTTTCAAATGAGCTACAGTTTTTTTTGGTGTGATTGGTGAACTTTAATGCTGAGCATTAGGTCCTGGAACCTAAGCTCAGATCTCATGCGTTGGACTGCACCCTAAGGCCAGGGTCAGACAAGTGTTTTGCTGAGCAGAAGGAAGGACGTTCCTTCCACTCGGACACTCGTCTGGCCACCTCGCTGAGCAGTTGGTGCACTCAGTGCTGCAAGGCTCGTTCCTCCTATGGAAGATCGTGTTGGTTATGTATGAAAGAGGCACTGGAATCTTGTGAACTTGCAGTAGAAACTTTACTTAGTGCATAAAAACAAAAAACTATATCAGACTAGTGACTGAGCAGGAGGCATTACACAGGGAGAAATCCAGGAAATGAGAGAAAAAAAAAAAGACTTCCTGTGAATATACCAACAAGTGCAGAACCCATAGTACCCTTTAACATTTAACCTGCAGGTGGTGCTGTTGTTATAGTACATGCTTTTGTATTTCCAACAGATCGCTCTTTGCAGCCCCGTCGAACGCATGTTGCAGCGCTTCAATGGGGAGGCTCTCAGTACATCCTCAGCAGGCCCGCTGTAGTGCATGCGCTGGGTGGAGTGGAGGTAATGTCACCGCTCTGCATGGAGAGAGCCTGTGGAGTCATGGGTTCGATCCCAGCGAGCACCTCTCCAGTAAGTGTCCTTGGCAAGACACCTAACGGTACATACTCGCCACCCAGGACATACTTGAAAACGAGAGAAATCTCAATGTATCCTTCCTGGTAAAATCCTTTCACAAAAAAAAAAGTGTGGACGGCCTCGAAGTGTCACAATGCTGCGACAGATGCTGGGAGGCACGTCCGTACAGGCGCACATGGTACACTTGGCTGATCCCGGCCTAAGTGGCCACAGTGCATAGTGTCCCTTTTAAACATTTTTCCTGTCATATCCTCTATCTGGGGAATCTGAAACCATATTCCAGTGGCTTGATGTAGTGAATGCTTTTGACAGGGCTGTAGCATGGAGAATACAATATCTAGTAGGAGTGCAGTATTTGCTCAACATGTATCAATACCTGAGGCATGCACATGTGGTTGTGCAAAAGATCAACAATGGAAGAATATAGGCAGAGAGAAGACTTAAAATGGGTAGTTTATGCAGACAGAGGGCAGAATTGTAGGTCAAATACAACAATTGCATGAGTAATTACTCCAGATCCTCACAATTGTTGCTATTCTATACTTTGCTTAGGATGTGGAGGACCTTGGGGCAGAAGGCTAGAAGAAGCTGCATGGTCGGTGTTTGCATAAGGCATGTATTGGCATCAGAGGCTTCATGTCAAGGGTCAGATGCAGCATCATGTGACAATTCGAACTTTGTAAAATAGCTTTAGATTAAGTTTTGCAAAATTTTGGCAGATTTTTTTTTTAACCAGTATTTGCAATGGTGAATAACCCCTTATACATTTTTCTGTGTCCGTTTGGTTCTATGCATCGGGGTGGGTTGCAAAGTGTGTATTATCCTATGATCTCCACTATCTTGCACTGGTCACTTTCTGATCTGCTGAGGTGCAGGGGTCTGGATCAAAGGGAGTTCATATGTTTTAATTGCATTACTATCCAATTGCAATTACAGTTGCTTTACTATCAACAAACATCTAAAAGTAAACCTGTTCAATGCCTTGTCTCGGTTAGACCACTTTTGCTCACTTCTGAAGTCGGTAATTTTTTTTTTTTTTGTATTCAAAATTTTTTATTCTGAAAATGTCATCACACAGATAAACGTAGAGTGAGGGCCTCGCAGGGCCATTCATGGTCATCTGCAATAGCACAGCGTAAAGAAAATAACAAAAAACAGTATCTTAAAGAGAGTCAGCAGTGAATCATAAAAATAAACAATAAATGTTCTCGCAGGGTCAAACAGTAAACATCACTGAAGAGTAAGTTAAAGGGTGGGGAGGTGGACACACACACCAAGAAGTGCTCCAGGACCCAAAAAAAAAAAAAAAAAAAAAAAAAGGGGGGGGGGAAATGTAAAAGGTGGCAAAAGCCAAATGTGTGACTGTCCTGGCACGCTCCCGAAGTTCCGAGGTACCGTAGGAGGCCATGGACATGTGCAGGTCACAAAGGCCGGGGAACGTGAGGGCCAAATGCGGCAGACAGAGCCATGGTGGCCGCCACAGTGGCACACCCCAAGTTGCCCCAATGCCAAAAGAAAAAAAAAAAAAAAAAGGGGGGGAGGGGGGAAGAGTGTCTGCAGCACGAGGTGGTGTGATGAAAAACATCCCCAGCTGGGGAGTGTCAGCAGAATAGGCCAAAACGTCAGCAAAAAAGGGGGGGCATTTCAGTAAGGTACAGGTCGGCATCAAAGAAATGTCAAAGGGGGGCAGAATAGTCCGCTTCAGCCTGTATCCAACAAAAAGGCTGGGTATGTAGCCCAGCCAGGCCACGGTACCTCCTGCAGGACATTACGAACAAGCATCCCCTGGTTCTTCTCATCCACGACAGGGGTCACGCCACGAGGCCGGAATCTGAGTCCCAACTTGGCAACAGTCAGCCCTCCAAAGCGCTGCAGCACCGCCATCATGGACTGCACGGGAGTATTCACCACTAGCCCTGCAGCAGCAGCTAACTCCGCCGTTCCTCCATACTCTGCAGGCAGCAGTACATCCCCGCCGCATACCCCTGGAGTCGCACCCGGAGACCAAGGGTCATACCGCGTCGCGGCAAACAGGTCCACAGCTTCTCCGCAATACTCAGCTCTCAGTTTCAGGGGTCCGGATCCCATCCCCTCAGACGTGTCACTTCTCCCGATGCCTACTCGTGGCCCAGGGTTCCCCTCCGCACATGGAGAACTCCAGCGCGGCATGGGATCCCCTAGGTCTTCGGACTCCTCTACCGCTGCACAGCCAGGCATCCCAGCCACCTTCAGGGCCCCTCTGGCGCAGGCGAGCCCAATGCAGCCGCCTCTCTGCAGCTCCGCAGAACCGCTGTGAAGCGCCTCATGTCACCCCTCGTCAGTGGGCGATCAGCCTCTCCCTCCTCCAATAGCAGGGTGTCCAGGCGCAGGAACAGTGCCTCCATGCCAGTCCGAGAGGGAAGCATCAGGGCCCCGTCCTGCCTCCACGTGTGCACTCCACTCACCCCCTCCACCAGGTCAGTCGTATATGGCGGGAGACGGGGGTCATCCGTCGTCCCGTTAGTCATCCAGGCAGGGGTCGGTGGGGGCATCAGAGAGGCTGCGGAGCGGGGCAAGGCTCCAAGATAGTCGCTGGAGGGACACCCCGTCTGGGGAGCACTCAAGACTCTCGGTCCAGGGATTTGCCCGATGGTAGGCCGCAAGATGGCCGCCGGCATCGTCCTCAAATTTCCTAAACTCAGGTCCGGAGGGGGGGAACCAAACGGCCTCCGGACAGTAGTAAACCGACAGCCAACCGTTCAGGGACACTTCAAGAAAAAAAAAATCTCTGTAGGGAAAGTCTGCTAATTGTCCCTATACCGAGCAGACGTGCGGAGCTCCTGTAGAACACGTCCGCTCTTGTGAACAGCTGGCCACGCCCCTACCTGAAGTCGGTAATTTACTCAAACTTTATAAAACAAAGTTTTTTGTAATCCAAAGGAACTTTAATTAAAAGTTGATTACTAACCTTTGCCAACAACCTTTTGAAATATTTAATAGGATTGATGTCCCATTACCAACACTTGGATAGATTATATTAATGAGTTGCGCCTAACAGATCTAAGACCAATTGCTTAGACGGAAAATGAACAATTAAAAACATGACATTGTGCCACATAATTAAAACTTTGTTCCATTTACTTCACTCATAATACAAGTGACCGGTTCAGTGATTTCAGTATTTACCAATGGAATTAAATGTTTTACACATGACTGATCTAGTTCACTAGATTCAGATTTTTTTTTTTTTTTTAAAAATGTTAATGTCATATTTACAAATTAAAATATGTTTGGCAAAGAAAAGCTTGTATTGAACGAGATCTAATTAATGTGAATCATGAAATTTCAGGGGCCAGATCAAAATCAACATTTTCTAACAATTGGCAATAACTTTATTCCCTTTTTAGGGTTCCAAAATATAAGCTAATCAGCCAGTGGCGTAGCGTGGGGGGGCCGTGGCCCCGGGCGCAGTTTTGTTAGGGGCGCATTTGCGCCCCTAAAACTGGCCCGGGGTTGAGGGGACCCAGATGCCGGGCAGCGCGGGAGTGCCTGCCCGGTCCTGAAGAGTCCGTCCTGTTAAAGGGAAGCGGCTGCGTGCAGGCGCAGCCGGTCACGTGGTCCGGCTAATCAGGTGGTACTGAGTCTCTGTACCACCTAACTGGCCGGACCGCGTGACCGGCTGCGCACGCACGCAGCCGCTTCCCTTTAACAGGACGGACTCTTCAGGACCGGGCAGGCACTCCCGCGCTGCCCGGCATCTGTGTCCCCTCAACCCCTGCCGGAGCTGGGGGCAATATCCAGGTGAGAGCTGGGCAAATCCATGAGCTGGGGGCAATATCCTATGAACGGGGGGCAATATCCTATGAGCTGGGGGGGGCAATATCCTATGAGCTGGGGGGGGGGCAATATCCTATGAGCTGGGGGGGGCAAATCCATGTGTGAGCTGGGGGGCAAATCCATGTGTGAGCTGGGGGGCAAATCCATGTGTGAGCTGGGGGGCAAATCCATGTGTGAGCTGGGGGGCAAATCCATGTGTGAGCTGGGGGGCAAATCCATGAGCTGGGGGCAATATCGATAACGTGTCCACAGGTGGGGGCGCACAATTCTTGGCTGGCCCCGGGCGCTGAAAACCCACGCTATGCCACTGTAATCAGCAGTAAATGCAGATTATGTGAGTGGGATCCCGATCGAGGTGGTGTTTTGAAAAAGATAATCTCCAATCCAAAGTCGTTCCGATCCCTAAATCTGGGACCTGTAGGGCAGAGCTATGGCCTGCTGCAGTCTTGACTACCATTTACTACGTTCCAAACAAATACATAACTCTCTGGGTACTTTTGAACTACAAAACGCTGCCTGTACAACAAGTACTTATGAAACTTTACTGGCATCGAAGCACAAAAATTGCTGGTGTAATGTGAGACAACAGTTTTAAGTTCTACATTCAAATAGTTTAGGATTCTACAGAAAAACACTGACATACTTTCAGTAGACTGTACCAAGATGCATTCACTCCCAGATTTGATAAATTGCAGGGTTCTTCTCAGTGCCCAGATTTAATAGTCAGTATTGCCGAATCTACTTGCACCTAGTCTACACTGGGTTTGAGGACAAAGGAGGAAGTGGCACAAAAGAGAACAGATCCAGAGTGTATAGTGAAAGATACACTGGTCTTAAAGGCTAAAAGAATGAACAGCTTACCTTTGCTAAGAGTTTCCAAGTCAGACCAACATTTTGGTTTGAGAGTCTGCCAATGTAGCGTTGGTTTCCTTCATGTTCCAAGTGGGTATACCGCAAAAGAGCAGACATTAGCCTGGCATTAAGTAGGAATTGCCCACTGGGGTATACTGTCACATTGATCACATTTGATAGAAAATCTACAATTTACCAAATCTAATGCTTTTAAAGTCTTTTAGCCTTTATTATAATGGTGTACTCTGGCCAGACAACATAACATAGAAAATTCATTCTGCCAGAAATTTACAGTCCTAGAGTGATCATAAAACATATCCCCTCTGAGCAGTGGCGGAAGTACCACGGTCGAAGCGGTCGCACTTGCGACCGGGCCCTGGCATTCTGCCACTGGAGGGGGGCCCAGGCAGCCACCAGATTCCGGCAATTAGCGCCAGAATCTGGGAGCAGCGCCGCCAGCCGTTCCTCTCCCTACGAGCGGCCGTCGGCATGCAGCTTGGCACCTCACCTGGGATGGGAACCACCTGACCAGCGCACGAGATCCTCTAGCGAGATTGCGACTGCGCTGGTCAGGTGGTTCCCGGCGAGCGGCCACTCCTAGGGAGAACAGCCGCAGACAGAGGTGGTGAGAGATATCTATCTAAATTTCTATCCACGTGAGGGGGGGGGGGGGCTTTCATGGATTCTTGCACCGGGGCTCTCAGGGTTCTAGTTACGCCTCTGCCTCAAGGTTTTTTTTTCTCAGTTCTAAATGATATCCATGCACTTTTGGAAAGTTCATGGCTTTCCTAGGAATGGGTTGTTGAGTATAGAGAAGGGTCTATTCACAAAGCACAAAATTGTGTGCAATTGTGGGGCTTTGCGTCTTTCGTAGCAAATACTGTGAGTTCACTAGCGAATGGTCGCCATAATTTGCAGAAATTTGAGACGCTGGTGAAAACAGACGAACTGGCATCGGAGAATTCCACTGAACTGTAAAAAGGTCTATTCTCCTAATAGGCATTTCAATGAATAAAAGTGTAAATAATAGAAGTCCTATTAAAAAAAAAAAAAAAAAAGTCTGTTACAAATTTAGTCTCATAAAAAATATCAGTTTTTGCAGAAATTTTTTTTCCCAATAAAACCTATTATGGTTATTTTATAGGTTTTATTGTAAAAAAATAAGTGCCGAACTTGTCACCGCATGGTGAATTTCACCTAGGACCCTGCGAATCATAAATTTTCGCTCGAATCGAATCACGAATCGAATCGGCTGTAATGGTTCGAACTCGAATCGAATATCGAATCGGATACTGTCCCCCAGCTCATGGATATGCCCCCCAGCTCATGGATATGCCCCCCAGCTCATGGATACTGCCCCCCAGCTCATGGATACTGCCCCCCAGCTCATGGATACTGTCCCCCAGCTCATGGATATGCCCCCCAGCTCATGGATATGCCCCCCAGCTCATGGATACTGCCCCCCAGCTCATGGATACTGCCCCCCAGCTCATGGATACTGCCCCCAGCTCATGGATACTGTCCCCCAGCTCATGGATACTGTCCCCCAGCTCATGGATACTGCCCCCAGCTCATGGACACTGTCCCCAGCTCATGGATTTGCCCTCAGCTCGCTCATGGATTTGCCCTCAGCTCATGGATATGCCCCCCAGCTCATGGATACTGCCCCCAGCTCATGGATACTGTCCCCCAGCTCATGGATACTGCCCCCAGCTCATGGATACTGCCCCCCAGCTCATGGATACTGCCCCCAGCTCATGGATACTGCCCCCCAGCTCATGGATACTGCCCCCCAGCTCATGGATACTGTCCCCCAGCTCATGGATACTGTCCCCCAGCTCATGGACACTGTCCCCAGCTCATGGATTTGCCCACAACATGGATTTGCCCTCAGCTCGCTCATGGATGTGCCCCAGCTCACCTGTCGCCGCTGCATTAGGCTCCCTCTGAGCGTGCGTCCGGCGGCAGGAAGCTTGGGCACTCGCCTGGGGGAGCCACGTGACCGCGAGATCGCGGTCACGTGGCTCCCCCAGGCGAGTGCCCAAGCTTCCTGCCACCGGACGCACGATCAGAGGGAGCCTAACCCGGCGGTGACAGGTGAGCTGGATGGGATCTTCCAAATTCGAAATTTTTTCGAATCGAGCTGCTAGTTCGAATTCAAATCGAATTCGACCAGCGATTCGATTTCGAATCGAATTTCGAAGCTTCGCAGGTCCCTAATTTCACCATAAGGTGCAAATTTGTGGCAGTTTGGCTATTCAGAAAGCTGTCAATTCGCCAAATACTTTCTAGGAAAAATAAATTGTGAAGTGCCAGCGAAATACGAATTACTGCAATTCGGTGACCATCGGCGGCAGTGCAATTGTCCCATAGAGAAGTAATGGTTAATTATTCAGGGACCGCCGAACTGCACCCGAATGCTCAGATTTTCAGAATGCTCAGGTATATTTTGACAGGCGAATCCTATAGGATTCGCCTAAGTATAAAAAAAATACCTTTTTTTTTAAATTTAACAATTTAGGTTGGGGTCAGACTAACGCATTTTTAACATGCGTTTAGGTGCACTTAATCACGGCCGTAGTAGCAGCAAATGACGGCCAATATACGAAGTACGGCCGCGCAACGCAAGCGGCAAAGTAATGCATTTTTTCGAGAAAGCAGACCCGCTAGTACTAACTTAGAGTGCGCTGCGTCTGCTAGCGGCGTGTTTGCGTGATTAGAAGACGTCAGGGGGCGTGTCCGGAAGCCATGCGAGGAGGACGCGAGTGAACTGAGCTCCGTCTACCCGCCGGCATAATTCCAACCCTGCGGCTCTCATACCCAGCGGAATCCCGTCAAAATCACGGGAATTACGAATACCTGGATTGTCGTTTCTGGGGTCCAGATATATCCCTACAGAGGTCTCCCTCGTCCGTGTTGGAGCACGCCACCTTCCTGTCAGTCCCGAAGAGGTTCCATGGGTTTCACTGCACCAGCGGCTCCCCTATAATGCCTGTTCTTCTCCACATAGTAAGTCTCATACCATGAAAATATTCTCGTTGAATGTGAAGGGGCTAAATATCCCTCACAAGAGACGCTCCTTATACACGGACATTAAATCTGAGAATCTGGATATAATCTGACTCCAAGAGACGCATTTCAAACACTTGGCGTATCCCCGACTATATTTACAATACACTACGCAATTTCATGCGACTTCAACGAAAACTAGGAGTTTCAATTTTAATTCAGAACCGTCTCGCCTCCAGCCTGACCAAGTGGTTGCTCCCAATGGAAGATTTATTATATTAGCGTGTTCCTTGAACCATATCATTTACACCATCGTTAATGTGTATAGTCCGAACGACTCCCAACTTCCCTTTTTGAACAAGGTTTTTTCCCGAATGCAAAAGTCTCTCGCTGGCAGATTGATTGTTTGCGGAGATTTCAACATGTCCCTTGATTTACCGTCCCGAGCCTCAAAGCGAGTGGGAGCGGCGCGCACCAGATATGCAAACTTATTGGCAGCGCACCAACTTTTTGATGTCTGGCGATTGTTACACCCAGGAGAAATGGGCCACTCCTTTTTTCCACAGCCCATAACATATTCTCAAATAGACTATAGGTTTATAAAAGGAGATGCCCTGACCCAAGTCCGAGACTGCTATATTGGACCAATAACGTGGTCAGATCATGCTCCAACTATCTTGTGTATTGCAGATGCCTAAGATTCATGTGGTAGAGCCCCCTGGCGATTGAATGAATCGTTATTATCTCGTCCTGAGATCAGAGAAGAAATACAAGCTGCCTTAATTAACTATTTTAGGGAGAATTCGTCTGAAGGGATATCAGAGGGAGTACTGTGGCAAGCTCACAAAGCGGTAGTGAGGGGTATTCTAATTAAGTGGGGTGCGCGTCTTAAAAAACAACGCACGGAACATAGACTATCCCTGCTACACCAAATCACAATAGCTGACGAATCCCACAAACTACTTCGCACGGAGGCCTCCCTGTCTTCTATTACTGACCTTCGTAGACAATTGATTGAGTTAGACAAGCTAGATTACACCTGGGTATCGCGTAGACTTAAACTGAAAGCCAAAATGGGTAAATCACGAATACCACAGATACTAGATTGGGAGGGGCAGTTCAAACACCAACCAAGACAAATAGCTGAATGCTTTGCACGGTATTACGCCTCCTTATACAACCTTTCTGCAGATTCCGAAGTACACCAACCTTCCCTGCAGGACATATTTCCCTTCTTAAACTCCCTCCACCTTCCACAGCTGTCAGATAACCTTCAAGGCGAGTTAACCAGACCCATAACCTCTATTGAGCTAACATCGGCACTAAAAGGTTTACCTAATGGCAAGGCCCCTGGCCCAGACGGGTTCACAGCGAAATATTATAAATGTTTCCCAGATCTCCAACCCCATCTGCTAAAAAAATTTCAATCCATCTTTGAATCGGACCAGCCACCTCGGGAGTGGTTAGCAGCACACATTGTAACAATCCCTAAAACGCCACTTCCTTCCCCTCACTGCTCGCAATATCGACCTATATCGCTCCTTAATGTCGATACCAAGTTATACGCGAAGATAATGGCTATTAGACTATCCGAGGTACTGCCATTCTAAGGCTGCTGTCAGACGAGCGTAGTGTTCACGTCCGTGATTGCGCCTAAAAGTACGTCCGTGATAGCATGAAAGAGAGTCCATTGGAGCCTGACACATGAAGTACGTCCGCACTGAACTGCGGACGCATGACGGACGCTGCAAACGGACGCAGGTTAGGCAAGAATGTAATACTGCTAGAACGGACGTGCGGAGTGCGCCACGTCCACAACGTCTGCATAGCTTTGTGTGTGAGTGATGGAGCAATGGTCAGACGGACTGCATTTATACGTCCAGCATTTTTGACGGACAGAATGTTTTTTCATTGTAATTTATTTTCCCTCCTACATCCGTCAAAAATAACTTCAGTGAAAAAAGGACTGTGTGACCACTACTGCGTTCCGTACTGACGATGTCCGTACTGCACAGACGTACAGTCCGTAGAAATCACGCTCGTCTGACCCTAGCCTTAGTGGCGGATGACCAAGTAGGCTTCATAAAAAATAGACAAGGCCCAGATAACACCCTGAAAGTACTTACCCTCGTTGACCATGTAGTCCAAACATCCCAACCTACCTTACTCCTATCAGACGCAGAAAAAGCTTTTGACCGGATTAACTGGTCCTACTTAAACCATGTATTGTTAAAATTTTATTTCCCAGTCGCTTTGATTAAGGCGGTGGGGGGGCTATATACATATCCCACTGCACAGGTCTTGAATGCTGGCTTCACATCCGATCCCATTAAGATCTCTAACGGTACGAGGCAGGGATGCCCGCTATCACCCTTACTTTATGCGTTGGCACTTGAACCACTAGCCCAAGCCTTTAGGCAAGCCTCAGAAGTCCAAGGCATACACATAGGTCCCACACATAGCAAAGTGAGCCTCGATATACTATTGACGCTGACGGAACCATCATCTCTACCCGCCCTTCACGAGATTCTAGCTAGTTATGGTAAAGCCTCTTTTCATAAAATTAATCTGAAGAAATCACAGGCGTTGTCGTTTGCGATTCCCCAAGAGACTCTTCACCCCCTACAACTTGCCTACCCCGATGACTGGAGGAAATCACACATTACATATTTGGGAGTTAAGATAGCATTTTCCAGAGCAGAACTATTCACTAATAATTATCAACCTATGCTTACACAACTTAGACCAATTCATACATAGATTTCTAAGGTAGAGGTGTCCTGGGAGGGTCGAATTGCAGCGCTTAAAATGTCTCTATTGCCAAAACTGCTTTATCTCTTCCGTGCCCTCCCGATAGCATTACCGCAAACCTATCTCTCGAATCTACAATCTGTACTCTAAATTTGTTTGGCGAGGTAAACGCCCTAGAGTGAGAGCGGCCCTACTGAATCAATCTATAGAAAGCGGAGGTATGGGGGTCCCTAATGTATTATAAAGCATCCCAAGCCCTTCTTAGGACTCCTCCGGGTCCCCAGTGGACTAGATTTCTCTCGGTTTACTTTCTCCCATATTCCCCTTCAATAATCCTCTGGCTGCCCAGATCCCTACGCCCTAAGCTGCCACCTCTTCCTCCTTTTGCCAGTTTGCTTCATAGAGAATGGGACAATAACACAGCTAAACTCATAAATTATCACCCCATTGCCCTAGCAGCCCCACTTACGGTGTTAGGTCACCTCATTCCTAACTTTGACCCACGGGTATGGACATTACACGCCGTGACGAGGCTCTTCCAATTTTTTAACCAAGAGGAATTTCTCTCTTTTTTCCAACTAATTGATAAATACACCATTCCCCGTTCAATGTGGCTATCATCTGGTCTAGCGGTGTGGGGACTTGGAGGGAAACTATCTTCTACGCGCCCCCTGCTTTCTCCGTTTGAAAATAGGTGTTCCCACCCCCTAGAACGGAGGAAAATGATATCCATCTGTTACGATCTCCTACTTACATGCACAGCTAATAAACATTGGGAATATCAAAGAAATTGGGAGAAAGACCTGGGAAGGGAACTCCCAAGGGAACAGTGGAAAAATAGTTTCTCGGATGACAGAAGCAAGTTTAAATGTGCATCATTGTGGGAAGCACGTAAAAAGTTACTATATAGGTAGTACTTAACGCCTGATAGAGCCACATGTCAAGTGGGGCTTCCTCCACATGCTGGAAATGTGGGTTATTAAGAGGAACGCATTATCATACTTGGTGGACGTGCCCCCCTTTGGAGGGATGGTGGAGGGAGGTTGCGACATTGAGCTCCAAGATTCTAGGTATCACGGTGGAGCCTACCCCGGAGATAGGGAAGATTTGAAGGGGCACTAATTCGTATTCCAGGTTCCAGAAACAAAATGTTAGCACACATCTTGACCATATCGTCCCTATTGGTGGCAGCTAGGTGGAAGTCTGCCGACCTCCCATCTCTTACCCTACTTACTGACCGCCTAAAAGAATTCCACTTATTAGACGCAATGTCCCGGGCAGTTACAGGAACTCTACCATACAAGAGGAACTTCTGGTATATTTGGGACACTTATCTTATATCTACCAACTAGATAGGGGGAGCATACACGAGGGGGGGGGCTTACATGAGGGACAGCCTTATGATATTGATCCTATCGAGGTTATATGGTGAAGTCCTTGAGAAGTGGCCTGTGGAATTTAGCGTACACCTAGAATAACTGTTAGTCAACAATAAAATGTAACCTATCGCAGCAGCGACAAATGTTTGTTTCTTTCTTTTTGTTTTCTTAAATGTACAGATTGTTCATTGAAGTACTGCTTTACCATTTATAATTGTACGGTTTAAAAATAAATAAAAACTTTTCAATTTTTTTTTAAAAAAAGTCAGACGCTGCTAATGTCCGGCCTACATAACGTCCAGATGCAAAAAGTGTTTTATTGACGATCCGTAAAAAAATCACGCACGAAAATGCAGTTTTCGCGCAGTGAAAAAATACGTCAATGCACTTTTTTACGAACGACGCGAAAAATGCGTTCGTTTGACCCTAGCCTTATTCTTTTCAGGTTCAGCAAAAAGGCTTTAGAATTTTGATAATTCTCAGGATTTTTTTTTTTTTAAGCGAAATTTGATTCCCATTTTTTAAGTTGTTTTGTATAGGACCTTTTTATTTCATGAATTTATATGGTTTTAAACCCCTTAAAGAATACTTTTTTTTTATCCCCAGTTTGGCGCACTTGGAGGATCCTGCGGTGAATACCGAATTCCCCGCTGGGTTGGCGAACTTGAATCGCTGAAGGCCGGCGAATGGAAGAGCATTGAAATGTCAGTGCTCTTCAAATAACCCCTTAGGATTCGTTGGTTTGAAACACCCGTATATCAGGGCGTGTCACCGGAATTTTCGTGCAACTCTGTATTCTGTGAATAGAAGACACGGTATTCTTCTTGGGTGACAATTTCGGTGCTGCTGAATTGCATCATATTTTGCTGTCACTTCACCTGTATTTGTGAATAGACCATTTGGGGCAAGTCAAGGCCAATTTGGAGATTGAATAATTCTTATAAGTGTTAGTCTTTGCAGCCACCTTTCTACAGCTTCCATGGAACAGCAGAAAAGGAAAACCAGGTATTTACAAAGGTCTTTCCTCTGGCTTTTGCAACTTACAGTATACCCAGTGGTATCTACAGCACCGACAGCCTGACTTTACTCAGCATTGCCTTAAACAAAAATAAAGACCAAGTACACCTCATTGCAATTTTATTCTAGGGATATTGTTATACACAATGCAACATATTTACAAAATTATGTACAACAAAAGTTTCCCACTTCACTAATGCAATAGAAGACACAAAGTGCACTTTGTCAGCATCAAACAGTTTCATCTAATACAGAGAATTTGAATCAAAAACAGTTTTAAAATCACGTTGTGCTCCTCCATGCAATTTTTCAGTGTTGCTGGCATCTGAGACTTTTATTGACCGTGTCGCCATTACATCTGGTCAGTTCGTTTGCGTTCTTTTTTTCCCCCTCAAACCCAGGCCGGAGCAGCCAAAACCTCCTTCTGGGACTAATTAACAACAACAAAGAAGAAGAATGTAACTTCATAATCTCACTGAAACATAGTAAAGCACACAAGCATGCCTGAACACTTACTAACAGGGTAAATAGTTCATTTATACATCATTAACAAGTACAGAGGATACAGAAAGGCTTATGTAAACAGAAGGGGCATCTTGGGTAAAGAGCATGTCCTGTCTCTTGGCAAAAAGAACATCAGAATTGGACTTTTCCTGGCAGCAACTCTTGAGGGACATGGTGAAACCAGAAGCTGGTCTTTACATGGCCATGCAACCTATAGCTAAAAATCTGTTTTGCAAGAGATCCAGGGCCACATCTTAAATAGGAGACGGATATTTGGGAGGCATTGAATATAATTTGAGGCAGCTTGAAGAATCTCCCATCTCCTATGTGTATTAGTAAAGGCTTAACCAGGATATAAAGTGGCATGGGCTACTCTAATGACATTAGTTTTTATAATCTATAATATCACAAAATCACTACGTACCAGCTTTTGACAGCTGGTATTTTATTTTTTTGGCTGTGAACAATGAGGGGCTTGGAATAGCAAGTTATTCTGAATCTACCACTACCTCTGCATGCACTATACAAAGTATAGGACCTTTAAAAGATACAGTAAGCTGCCTACAAGTGGAACCATAACTGAATTAGCACTTGACTAGCAATAGGAAGAAAGCCATTACTGATATTATGCAAAAGAACCAAGATCATTAGTAGGCTACTTTCAAACACTAAAGGGGTTATTTGCTAAGCGTCAGTGGTGCACATACAGGAGCCGGCACACCCTAATCACCCCACTCGGGCCTGGGTGCTAGACAGCTGGCTGAGCACATAGTGTAGCAATCTTAAGGGTAACGGTTTATGAGGCACACTGTTGCAGCAGCCACGGTTTCATTGAAAGTGTCTCCATATACTGTATTCAGCATGTGTAGGTGTGATTTTAGGTGCACCTCCATATATTCAGTGTGCAGTTCTCTTTTTGAGGGTTCCTCCATATAGTCAGGGTATACTGTGTCTTACGGGGTTTCTTCCTAAATTCTGGGTTGCAGCTAGCTTATTAAATAGATCCCTATATATTTGGGGTGTGCGGGTGTTTTTTTTTTAGGCCTTATTTCACATATTTGGGGTGTGCGGGTGTTTTTTTTTTTAGGCCTTATTTCACATATTTGGGGTGTGCGGGTGTCTTAAGGGACTCCTATTGGGGGATAGCATCAGGCGTCATAAGGAGCCTTTGTGCACGTCTGTGTGCACAGATCTATTGCATACTAGAGAAAACTGCAGTTATTGCAGTGCCAACAAATACTGGCATTTCACAAAACTAAAATCCTAAGGGTGTCAGAAAATTCACAGAATGTAGGTTGTGTGAAATACTGGCACTGGTTGGCATTGCAATACCAGTAATGTTTGCATTGCTGGAAAACAACGGTACTTAATGAATAACCCCTTAACGGACTGCTTGGAATAGGAGTCCAAGTGTACTTGGTAATTCGACTGTGTTTATACATTTCCTTGATGTTGTCTACTTCACTTGCAAATTCTATAAAAAAAATTTTTTATATTTGAATAGATATGTCAATCCATTTTCCATTAAGCCCACGGTGTTCTATATAATAGGTGTAAAGTATACGACATAATGCAAGCAATGCACTTCATACCTTGCTGAGCTCTGGGAAAATTTCCAGTATAACAATATCCAATAAAACATACGATAGCTGAAATAAAAAAAAAAAGGCATACGTTACAGATGGTAAAATAAGGGAAATTGGCATCTATTTTGTATAGTCTATAGAGAGAAAAAACAACCCCCCCCCCCAATAAACGCTAGGGCTGCTAGCAACAGATGCTTGGCCACGATCATCTTAAAAGAGGAAATGAGAACATGTACCTTTTTTTCTAAATTTTAGCTCCTTTTTGATTACAGTATGAGAAATGCCAATGTGTGTTTTATCACAGTTTATGAGGAACCACCAAGCAAATGTGCAGAGCTATATAATATAACCATTACCGGATACGCCCGGTACTGGTATTTCCCTCAAATCAATTTGAGCTGTATATACAGGTGATCAGTTATTGCAAATGCCATTTCAGTGGTGGCAACAAAATAAATGGAAAAGAAAACCAATATGGTGCCAGCTGTTACTAAATTAGGAACAAAAGACTTTGGTTCCTACAACACACACTCAACACCTGCAATAGAATGCGTTTTAAGTTACATAACCACTGTTCAGTGATTCATACGGTTCTAGTTATTAAGCAACCACACCATTAACGGGTATTGGAATTGAGGGCAACAAGACAACTAGGGCTGAAACAACTAATCGATTAAAATAGGTGTCAACTATTTCCATTATCGATTAATCGGTGTGGATTGATCGTCCTATGTGCAGCACACATTGTTTAGAGTCAGACTGAGTTAAATGTAAATAACCTCAGCTTCGGAGTCAATTGGAGAAGACGCGCCGCTGCTTTACTAGGTATGATTTAGTTCTAGGGTTATGTCCAACACAACCAGTTTGTTTTTATTCCATTTACAACAGTAGAACTATAACACAAACCATGGGATACTGCCACTGGGTGAAGGAGCTGTACGTCTGGTTTTATCCTTGAAGCTGGAGGCCTGTGCCACCACCCCACCCTCCCTGCCACACCCTCTTTGGTCAGGAACTGCAATTCCCTCCCTTTGGTCTGGTCCCTTTCCCCAAACTCACTCTCACACTCAGGTCCAGTCTTTTGTCCATACCCACTCCCTCTCACACTCAGGTCAAGTCATTTGAGCAAAGTCATTATTTCGATTGAGAATAATCGTTAGTTGCAGCCCTAAAAACGCTTCTAGAAAATCCAAACTATCGAGAGAGAGATTGTGGTTGAGTAAAACTGAAACCACAATTAAATGTTGAAAGAAAAACAATTATACTATATACAACCATACAAAACAATTTAAGACATAACCTGCAGAAAATCACTACTGTAAAACTGCACCTGCTTGTTCAGTACTGGCTGCTGAAGACCATCAAACAGCAAGCGGATTCCTTCATATTTTGCATCTTCACCAATACACTTCCCGATTAAGTCTGGCCAGAAAAAGAGGGGGGGGGGGGAAA
Source organism: Leptobrachium leishanense (assembly GCA_009667805.1). NCBI lineage: Eukaryota > Metazoa > Chordata > Amphibia > Anura > Megophryidae > Leptobrachium > Leptobrachium leishanense. The sequence goes on from CM019066.1 coordinate 184,690,265, forward strand.
GACTTACAACAATCTGACTTAATATATGAATTTATCATGAGAATGCCAGCATGCATTTAGGTTAGGAAGTCCTCTACAGACTATTTATTTTTTAGGCCCGTGTCAGATGAACACAGTGTTCACGTCAGTGTTGCTGCAAATTTTAACGACCGTCGTAGCATAAAATTATGATCTATGAGACCCACAAAGTGCGGACGTGCAACGCACGTGGCACCGGACGCAATTTAGGCAAGAACATAAAACTGATAGGAAGGATGCACAGAGTGCACCATGTCCGCGTAGCTTTGTGTGTGAGTAATGGAACGTAGTCAGACGGACTGCATTTTTGATGTCCAGCATTTTTGACGGACAAAATGGTTTTTCATATCATGTATCAATATTTTTCATATTCATTTTATTTCATCTACATCAGTCAAATAAAAGTCAGTCAAAAAAAACGGACCGTGTGGTGTCTACAGTATCATCAGTCAGTTGTGCACGGATGCACAGTGTGCTCATAATGCGTTCGTCTGACATTAGCCTTAAATAGGAAGAACTTGCTAAAGGTGAAAGATAAATAATGGATGCAGAAAAATGCTTGTTTGAAACTGCACCTGTCATGGAAAATGAAAGTTGGGCTTATTGGAAAGAATCACTCCCTAGGTGTTTGCTGTATGATTTCATAAAATGTTAAGAGTTATTCCCGTATATTTAAAAAAAAAAAGTCACTTATTTCCAGTGGCATACCAGGAGGGTGAGGAACAGCCGTTAGTAGAAGAGCCGTCCTGTAGGACAACCCTCCACTCAGATAGCAGGCCGGCATGCTGGCTGACTGCCACCTTACAGCTCTGGCCATGGAGGACGAAAAGGTCAGCACCTGGCACTTCAGCATGATATATCGCAGCTGTGACATCTCATCAAGAACACAGATGTCATATATTGCTCTGTAAGACCAATGTGATATCCAGCTTCGATGGACTATCGCAGGCAAAGTACACGTAGTCAATGCAGAATTTTGACATGCTAGCTATATTTTTTCTATTGTTCTTTAGCTCTGTAATAACCCTATAATGACTATAAGCCACCAACACTCATCATGGTACAGACAGAATTAAAAGGGATACGAAAAAAAAAAAAAAAAGTACAGGAGTAAAATATTCACCCCGTCTGACCCTTATCTCTAGAGTGTCCATTAATGCTTAATATCCAGCAATAGGTTTGAGTTGCACTCCTCAGAGTTGGTGACCTCTTACTTTCTGGAACAGCAGAGTGCTTAAGAAGACAGGAGTGACTTAAAGAAAAACGCCGCTGAAAAAGTGAAGTTCTTGTTTTTGTCTTTAAATAATTGGCTAGAGGCTGCTGAACCGTTTCTGGCCAATTAATTATTAAATTATTTTGCCCCATTTCACTTACCCTTTGTCACTCGCAGTTCCTTCTCGTCGCTCAGGGACTCCCAAACTTGTAAGTCCCTAAAGCTTTTGTGCACAATACGCGGTTCAAGATGTGCCATGGTGATAGTGCGTGTATTAAAAATCAAAAGGTGCTTCAACAAAGTATTAGTTTAGGGTGTGCACACTTATGCAACCATAGTATTTAAATTTTTTATTTTTTCTCCCTCCACCTAAAAGATTTCAGTTTGATTTGAGTTGTAAAGTTTAGGCTAATGTCAGACGAACGCAGTGATCACGTCCATGTTGACGCACAGTTCATCGTCCGTCGTAGCATAGAATCATGATCAATAGAGACCAACACACGAAGTACGTGCGCACCGAACTGTGCACGCACAACGCACGTGGCAAACGGACGCAAGTTAGGCAAGAACATAAGACCGCTACCACAGACGCGCAGAGTGCGCCACATCCGCGCAGCGTTCTGTGTGAGTGATGAGATGTCAGGCGCAGCGCATTTGCGACGTCCAGCACCTTGACGCACAAAATGGCTTTTCATATCCTTTTCAAATTTTTAGAATTTTTTTTCATATTCAATTTTATTTCCCATAGTTCCCTTTTTCTTTTGTACGGCTGTCAACAAAAACGGACCGTGTGGTGTCTACAGTATCTTCCGTCAGTACGTCTGTCCGTCCGTCCGTTCTGCACGCACGCAGAGTGCAATCAGACTGCGTTCGTCTGACATTAGCCTTATATGTGCCATTAAAGGTGGAAGAAGTTCTGAAATGATTTAGCTTTGTCTTATTTTTTACATAACAGAAACCTGACATTTTAACAGGGTTGTGTAGACTTTTTCTATCCACTGTATGGCATTTAAAACAAGATAATAATGTAGTACCAGGCCAAGATTTTCCATATAAAATGAAGAGTCAGGAGAGCACCTCAGACCAAGCATTTAACCCTTTTCCCATTGAAAAAAAATTAACATTTTAAACATTGACTGTGCATTTAACATTTAGGAGTTACAATAGCCATTACTGTAAATTTAAATCTAATTATTTTATCTTTGATCGAAATATTGCTGGGATGAATAGTTCTAGACTCTAGATGGTATTCCTTAACTTGCACGATTTCGCACACGGTCTACATCATTAGAATAGAGGCAGAAATTGAGTCAAATACAGTAAAAATGATGCAGATAGATACTAAAACCACATATCCTGCTTATGGGTATTTGTAGCGATCATAATGAGATTATTATGAATGCAGCTTCAGCAAAATACCAGTAGAATAACATATGTGGCATAATGCCTATATATGGAAATTAGAATTTTGTAATGTACAGGAATGTCAGTAACTATTTCCACCTTATCCCTATACAGCAGTGAGTGACCCCAGAGCTCTCCCTGTATTTTGTACTCACTGGCTGCTGTAATACAGCAGTATAGCTTTTTTTTTTATTATAACTTTTTCTTCTAGTGAAGGAGGGACTGCTTAACAGTAACACAGGGTGAAGAGTGAAATCAAGCAGAGTATTGCATTTATCTCCATTTTTCATTAAAAATGCAAGTAATTTAGGTTTTATCTCAAATTTCATTCCCCCCCACTGTATTTCAAAAGAAATACCGTAGCATCAGCCAGACTTGTCTCCCAAAGTTTTCAGTGTAGGTTTCCATCCAAGTTTCAATCCGTAGTTGACGAGCCTGTGCAAGGCGAAACGTGCGTCGAGTGCGTTTGTGTGGGCAGTAAACCCCTTTCGCCCAAATCTCCCCATCTTTGGGTGTTTTTTTTCTCTTTGTTGTGTACAGCTTTAGCAATTCGGTTTACTTTATTGCGTTGGCGATATGTCTGCACACATTTATTATTTTACACCGCTTGCTTATTTACAATCATAAAATTATTATGCTGTATACTTGAGATTAAGTTGGGTTATTATATACCCTCTGATATTGCATACTAATAGAGGGTAACGCATATACATTTTTTGATTGTTTCTGCTCACTATCCATTCATATGTATTCCACTGGCCTCCTGTTGTGATTGAGCTTATCATTACCTCTTTTTTTGATATATATACCGATATTGGTTAATCTTGAGGTGTTTATTCTAGCTCATGAATACTCTATATACACACACGGAGCTTACCAAATTTTTGAATACTTTTGTTTTTATAACATTTTTTGTGTGTATGTGTTCAGTGTGATCACCATTGATGTTGGTTTTAGATTTGGCATTGCGCCTCAATAAAAGTATGTTTTTAATATTTTTTTTGTCACTGATGCATTGTGTTTCCACTGACGAGTTCAGTGGATCAGCTTCTCTAAAAAAATAAGAGACTTTCATTTTATTGATAGTAATCTGTTTCCCATTCTGAAATAACCAATAAAAAAACTAAACTCATAAAAACGAAATACAAATAAATAACTCAAAAACAAAAAACTAGCAGGTCTATTCAAAGAAAGGTGAAACTCAGGAGAATGACTGGAGAAGGTCAAAATAGCTGAACCAGGAAAATTCCCCCATTTATCTCACTTTCCAAATCAGCTATTTGGTCTAGATTGTTCTCTTCTCCTGCCAATTCTCCTGGTTTTCACCTTTCTCTGAAAAACCCTGTAAGTGATCTGAAATGACTCAAACGGAAAAAAAAAAAAAAAAAGTCATGCACATCTCTAATAGGTAGTGTAGCAGTCTAAATTGCCAATTTCTTTGGAAAAAAAAAAAAATCTGACTGATATACTGTGTTTTTATGCAAGGTACGGATTTTTTTTTTTCTTCTAATTTTTTTTAATGTTGCCATAAAATAGAAAGTATGTGTGTGTATATATTATCACATCAAAATAAAGCTCGGTCTTAAGCCGCACATGTATGGCATGCAGTAAACGAGAAGGATGGAAATTATGGCTGAACACGCACATAGCAAAAATGAATTGCTTGGGTCCTTAAGAACAAACCGGCAAAATGATCTGTATCACCGAGGGGATAATGTAGCTTATTCCTAAATCAAACTGCATGTTCGTTCCAGGAAATTGAACAAAGTCAGGAATGACCTTTCATATCCCTGAAGAAAAAAAACAGACGCAATGCAAGTAGCATAGTAAAAAAAATATACCTGGAATGTAACGCATCATTTCATCAAAAGTCAGTTTTGCACGTTTCTGTTTAGCATGTACAGATCTCGGCTCAGTCGTTTCACAAAACACAGCATCTAGAAATATACAAAGAAAAGAAGCAATCACACAAAAGAATTCTATATTCATAAATAGACACTCTGAAAAATACAGTGTATTCAAATTATTCAGACCTTCATTTCTCTTTCACAATTTTATGTTCCAGCCATATACTAAAATTATTTTTTCCCCGTCACACCAATCTACACTCCATGTCCCAATAATGAAAAAGCAAAAACCCAATTTTTCTCAACATTGCAAATTTATTAAAGAAAAAACAAACTGAAATATACCAGTGACATAAGTATTCAGAACCTTTGCCATGTCACATTAGGTCCGTTGCATCCCATCTCTCTAGATTAGGGTTGCACAACCTCAGACCTCCAGATGTTTTGCAACTACATTTCCCACAAGGCTCTGTCTCCCTAATGAGTAGCTGAGCATCATGGGGGATGCAGTTTCAAAACATCTGAGGCCCTATCGCTTCCTTCAAGTTAACGCTAGCATGTGCATCAGCGCTGCGAGTGAATCACCTACGATCCGTTAACAGGTTAAAAAAAAAAACCGTGATCACTCCGCCGACCAGCAGGATCTCACGAGAGGAGAGATCCTGCCGGTCATGTGAACCAGCAGGAGACTCCAGGGAGCGGATTCTTGGGTCGGCGCATTAGCGCTGCCCTCAGCCTATTGGCTGCTGGACTCAGCGCCTGCCCAGTAATCAAATAGTGGAACTGGGATGCAAAGGGGAAATTAGCGATTGCCAAGTGAGGAGCACCCGATAGAGCCGAGGATGTGCAACCCTGCTCTAGATCATCTTTGTTTCTACAAGAAATTAATTTGACTGGACATGATTTGGAAAGGCACACACCTGTCTATAAAAAGGTCTCCGCCTGACAATTGTATATGCATATCAGAGCAAAAACCAAACCAAGAAGTCAAAGCAACTGGAGACCCTAGATTGTGTTGGACAGGCCAGACGGAAGCCTCTCCTTACTGCAAAACAAGAACGCTTGCTTGAAACTAGTAAAGAGTTAGCTAAAGGACTGTCAGATTGTAAGAAACAGGTTTGTCTCGTCTAGTGGAAACCATGAACCGCTTATCACCTGCACTATACCATCCCAGTGATGAAACATGGTGGTGGTGCATCATGCTTTGGGGAAGCCTTCCAGCACCGGTGAATGGTAGACTGGTCAGGGTTGAAGAAAAATGCTTGATCAGTAAGGCTGGCCGTCCACTGGATCCGTAGTCGGACGTTCGACTTTTTCATCAGACCATGGTCGACGTCAGTCGTCCAACCAGGTCAAACTAGGGTCGTCCACTGCGTGCGACCACAGATGATCCAGAACAAAATCAGACAGAGGTGGAGTGCAGAGGCTGCCAAAACCAGAATGAACTGGTTTTGTATATAACACCAGCACATCCTGCTTTTTGAAAGACTAAGTCCTTTTTAAAAAAAAAAAAATTATAAAATTGTTCAGAAGAAAAAAAATATGGTTTAAAAAAAAAATTACATTTAAAACCTATGGGATATGCAGTTTCATAGAAAAACATAGAAAAATGTCGGCAGATAAGAACCTTTCGGCCCATCTAGTCTGCCCAATTACATGGATACTTTACCTGGATTTATCTTTTGTTTAGGATAGCCTTATGCCTATCACATGCTTGCTTAAATTCAATTACTGTTTTGGCCTCTACCACTTCTACTGGAAGGCTGTTCCATGTATCCACCACCCTCTCAGTAAAATAATGCTTCCTGATGTTACTTTTAAACCTTTGCCCCTCTAATCTAAGACTATGTCCTCTTGTTTTGCTACTTTGTTTCCTTTTAAATATACTCCCTTCCTCTACCTTGTGGATTCCCTTTACGTATTTAAATGTTTCTATCATATCTCCTCTGTCTCGTCTTTTTTCCAAGCTTCATAGAAGTGATTGGTTACCTGGTATTCCTTTTTTATTTACCTGCAGTGTATGGATTCTACATGTTCCAGGGTGGACTTTTCATGCAATGCCCATCAGCTTTAGTAAGTGAAACATGGCCAACTTGGTAACCCTAGTGTCTGCATATTTATATATTTTGTTAAGTCAGTAAGCAGGTGGGAAGGCAGAACATGTTAAAATAACCTGCAGCCTACATTTGATACCGCCTTTGACCTTTCCAGGTCAAAATCAATCCAAATCACTCCCCTGATCAGCTTGTCCACATCCATCTTCTCTCCAGGTATCTGTCAGATGTCTGCGATTTTCCCCTCAAATGGAAGGCATCGCACATCTCATGGCACCTTTAACCGTCGCTGGAAGTCGGGCGTCGGGCGCAATGGACGATGGTCCATTCACCTGCATGTTGTAGGATCGGTCGGACGACGAGAAGCTATATCGGATGATCGCACCATCGCATAAATACAGATCCAGTGGACGGCCAGCCTAAGGCTTTAAGCGGTTTGCAGCTTGAGGGACATCAGGGAGGGCATTCTACGTTATGACATTTGATTCTCCATAGAGTACATTAAAATGAAGTGTCATTTCTTACATGGGCGATCCCTTTAATGTTAAATGTAACGCTACTTTTTAAAATGATCTCGAAAAAGTATTAAGACTGAAGCTATTCCTGTAATAAAACCCAGATCAATGTGTCCAGTTATAGAGAAGCACATGCAAATCAACAGAATAAACTTACTGAAAGGCATCTTAGCATAGAGTTTGCATAAGTAGGATTGGACAGTGATAACCTCAAAGCGATTAGGATGATGTATTGTACAGGACTTGCAATAACATCACAAAACATAGTTTATTGGCAGATAGCATAGATATTTGGGCTTGGATGGCATTTTTAACCATTGGATGAATTGGTGGACTATTATCAGCCTTGGATAATACCCTTACTTGGCCAAAAAAAATGGTGACATACCTACCGTACAAGCCAGTGATGATCTGGGGCTGGCTTCAGTTGGTCAGGTTTAGGTTCCCCAATGTTATGTGCCCAAACATTGAGGTCTGCTCACTAAAGGGTTATTCAGAGAGCACCGAAATGTCGCCGCATTTCGGTGCCCTCTCGTTCCCCGCAGCAAAAAACTGTACGCTTGAAAGTTTGAAAATTTGAAAGGCTGCAAAAAAACTACTGAACGAAAATGCCTGGAAATTACATATAAGATCCAATGAATAATAATAAAAAGGTCTGTTAAGGAAAAATGAAAAAAACTATTAAAACAGGAATGTTTTTAACATTGAAGCCTATGGGATTTGCCTGAATAAACCTGCCGAATGAAACCACCGAACAGCAGGGCATTTCGGCAACTTTTCACTGCTGTTCAGTGTTTTCTGAATAGATGAACCATTGCTTCTCTATGGGGGATATCACTGCCATCGAACAGCACCGTACGTACAGGCAATTTGCCAAAAATAGGTGTACTGCCTGCTCTCTGAATAGCCGAATGGCCCCGAAATGCCACCGTACGCTGAATTTCAGTGTCCGGTAAAGTTTCGGGGCCAGATCGGCTCTCTCTGAATAACCCTTAGGCCAGGTTCACACCTGGGCGTTTTACAGCGCGTAGGAACTTCTTTGGGGTGTATTATGTACAGGAGCTTCTTTGGGGTGTATTACAGCGCGTTTGCAGCCATAGACTTCAAAAAAGTACGACGCGAGTTTCTAATTGTCAAAAATGCTCATAACACAAAAGACAAAAAACACGCGTAAAACGCGCATATGAGATACGCTCAGGTGTGAACCCAGCCTTACTGTCTGAATATAATGGATGAACAGGTTTTTCCCATCGATGTATTTTTTCTTTGACAGCACAGCCATATTCCAAGACGGCAATTCCAGGATTCATCAGCCTTAAAATGTGCAAGAGTGGTTCAGGGAGCACGAGACATAAGAGGTTATTCACTAACCTCAGAATTTGCAGCAAATTACACCGGGCAGTGAATTTCACAGTTCAGTGCATTATCGGGTAATTCGTCAAGGTGTCAATTTGCCAAATCCTGTCACCCCTCTCCTCTTAGATTGTAAAATCTCGAGCAGGGTCCTCTCTCCTACTGCTCTGCGTGTTTAACTTTTATGTATATTTGTTAGTCTGTCTCACCCATTGTACAGCGCTACGGGACTTGTTGGCGCTTTACAAATGCCTGTAACTGTAAATTGACAGCAAAATGCAGTGCAATTCCCCGCAATTCAGCAGCGTCATAATTGCCCCATAGAAGAATATAGTGTCTATTCACAGAATGCCGAATTGCACCGAACGTTCGGCGAAATACTCCGATTATTAGGGTTGACAGTTATAAAACAGGCTAATCCCATAGTTTTCATTGCAATAAATGGAATATATTTTTATTCTTCTTTGCAAAAACCCATTTTTTTGAAAACTGTAGAAAAGGTGAGACTAGAGAATGAGGGAACACCCTCAGTCTCCTAGTTGGTCACAGAGTATAAAAACATAACTTTATTAGTGAACATGGTCAATTAAAATAACAATGAAAATGAGAACACAAAGAATATATTTACTCGGAAAAGAATTTGCTATAGTCCTAGAAGGTGAATCACACCAAAATACATGCCAATTGGCCAATGATTCAAATAGTAAATGAAGCTTGAAACAAATGTAATTCCTCTACAAGGAATTACAGATGGATTGAATGCCACATAAATAAATAAAAAACTTAGACGCCCCACACAGGAGAAACAACAAATCCAAGCTGGTATTAGGAGGGGAGGGAACAATATACTTCTAATGGGTAGTCCCTGTTAAATCACCCTACTCGTGTCCCTAGGTATTGGACAATAAACAAGTGGGATGCTGAATGGGAAAAATACAAATAGTATACAGCAACAATCACTGTGCAAAACCACAGGTATCAATGAAAATTAGAACACATAATTAGATAGCAGAAGAAAACGTGATAGTTCAACCTTAACTGTAGCAAAAGTGACTGTTAAAAAGTGCGAATGCCCATGTTGGAAGTATTACGCTCAACGTACGTTTTGCCGCAAGAAAGATGCAGCTTCGTCGGGAGCGAACAGGACATCCTCATCTTGCCCCTATAAGTACGAAATAGGCACCCCCCTACTGTTGGTAATGGGCAACAGTATTGTAAAAGTATATTGTTCCCTCCCCTCCTAATACCAGCTTGGATTTGTTGTTTCCCCTGTGTGGGGCGTCTAAGTTTTTTATTTATGTGGCATTCAATCCATCCATCTGTAACTACACATTTGAGGAATTTCCATTTATTTTTGCTGGAACAATTCGAGATGCATTTGCAAGCTATTAACATTTGTTGATTTTGGGCATCTCCTTGTAGAGGAATTACATTTGTTTCAAGCTTCATTTACTATTTGAATCATTGGCCAATTGGCATTTATTTTGGTGTGATTCACCTTCTAGGACTATAGCAAATTCTTTTCAGAGTATATACAGTTATGTTCAAAATTATTCAACCCCCAATGCTGTAAAGGGTTTTAGGGAATTTAGTGTACATTTGTAATTGTATTCAGAATGAAATCCTACAAGGACATTTTAAAGAACCATATGCAACTAAAATGACATCAATTGGTTTTGTAATACAGTAGTAAATGTTTCTTTTGTGAATTCTTCATTGACACAATTATTCAACCCCTTAAAGACTACCACTCTGAAGAACAGAGGTTCATTCAAGTGTTTTCAATCAGGTATTGAAAACACCTGTGGATGTCACGGAGCAGCAATAAAGCATAATAAGCACCAATTAGGCAGCTTTAAAATGACTGTGATACTCAGCTCCTTCTAGACATTTACTGGTGTGGTTACAAACATGGTGAAGTCAAGAGAATAGTCCAGGAAGACAAGAGAAGAGGTGATTACTCTTCACAGGAAGGGCAATGGCTATAAGAAGATTGCAAAGATGTTAAAACATACCAAGAGAGACCATCGGAAGCATCATTCGCAAATTCAAGGCAAAGGGCACTGTTGAACGCTACCTGGTCGTGGCAGAAAGAAGATGCTGACTTCGACTGCTGTGCGCTACCTGAAGCGTAGAGTGGAGAAAAGTCCCCGTGTGACTGAGGAACTGAGAAAAGATTTGTCAGATGTGGGTACTGAAGTTTCAGCTCAGACAATACGGCGCACACTGCGTAATGAAGGCCTCCATGCCAGAACTCCCAGGCGCACCCCCTTGCTGTCTCCAAAGAATAAGAAGAGTCGACTGCAGTATGCCAAAAGTCATGTGGACAAACCACAGAAGTTTTGGGATAGTGTTCTGTGGACTGATGAAACAAAATTAGAACTGTTTGGGCCCATGGATCAACGCTATGTTTGGAGGAGGAAGAACAAGGCCTATGAAGAAAAGAACACCTTGCCTACTGTGAAGCATGGCGGGGGGGGTCAATCATGCTTCCGGGCTGTTTTGCTTCTGCAGGTACAGGGAAGCTTCAGCGTGTGCAAGGTGCCATGAATTCTCTTCAGTACCAGGAGATATTGGATGACAATGTGATGCAGTCCGTCACAAACCTGAGGCTTGGGAGACGTTGGACCTTTCAACAGGACAATGATCCCAAGCATACCTCCAAGTCCACTAGAGCATGGTTGCAGATTAAAGGCTGGAACATTTTGGAGTGGCCATCGCAGTCACCTGACTTAAATCCGATTGAGAACCTCTGGTGGGACTTAAAGAAAGCAGTTGCAGTGCGCAAGCCTAAGAATGTGACTGAACTGGAGGCTTTTGCCCATGACGAATGGGCGAAGATACCCGTAGATCGCTGCAAGACACTTGTGTCAAGCTATGCTTCACGTTTAAAAGCTGTTATAACTGTAAAAGGATGTTGTACTAAGTACTAAGATTGAATGTCACTTGGGGGTTGAATAAAACTGATAATGATGTGAGCACAGAAAAGACATTTGTGGTTATTTCATTATAAATGTTATGTTATATTTGTCTGACCTACACATGCCTCTTTGATTTAATTGTAAGCAAGATGACTGAATGATCAAAATCAATGTCAAACTGGCCAAAACACTCAATTTCAGTGGGGGTTGAATAATTTTGAACACAACTCTATATTCTTTGTGTTCTCGTTTTCATTGTTTAAAAGTGAACATGGTCAATTAATAGAGGTTATGTTTTTATACTCCGTGACCAACTAAGAGACTGAGGGTGTTCCCTCATTCTCTAGTCTCGCCTTTTCTACTACTTTTGTGAGGTTTAATCCTCTTTGGTCAGAAGATACAGAGCTAGCATTTGTTACATTTTTTTTAAAACATATTTTTGTATTTTTTGGATGACATTTTTTTTCTTATTTTTTTCGAAGACTTTATTTTGTAACAGACATTTTTATTCATTTTTAACCCCCCTGACGGTATTCCCGAGTGTGTCTCGGGGTTAAATTTCACAGCTGAAAGCGGTAACCCTGAGCCACGCACGGGCTGCATACATCACCTCTCCCTGTGCCCCTGCGATGATCTCTGCAGTCTCCTCCGGCGATTGTGGCGTTTTACTTTCTGGATTCCCTTCTCGTGAGGAGGAAACCAGGAAGTATGAGGTCACGATCGTCAGAGGAGACTGCGGGGGACAGCGAGGGAGCGCAGGGACAGGTGACGTATCCAGCGGCATCCCCAGTGTTTCTCGGGGTTACCGCTTCCAACAAGGGAAATTAACCCCGAGCCACACTTGGGAATACCGCTGGGGGGGGGGGGGGAATTTAACCATTTTTGGACATGAAATTTAGGGGGGGGGGAAATCAGACCACCAGGGAGGTTAAAGGGGCTATATTATTTTTTGGAAACATTTTATTGATTTAACCTATTAAAAAGAATAGAATTCGTCTTTTTTTTCCCAGTTTAGGGGAATTCGCTGATAATTCGGCAGTTTTCTCTGGCGTCCAATGGCTGCTCCAATTTCCGCAAAATATGATAACCATTTGCTAAATAGAGAATGCACCATATTTTCTTTGAAATGGAATCGCCGAATTGCAACATCGGTGCTTTGTGAATAGACCCTATAATCTTCACACACGGATTGGCCGCCACAGAGTCCAGACCTTAGCCCTATTTAAGCCGACTCTACCATCACCGATACAAGATCTTGGCTAGAAAATAATGCAACTTTGGACAGAAATCAATGTTGCAACATTGCATAAGCTTATCGAAACAATGACACAGGGAATGCGTGCCACAAGAGGAAAAAAGCTCAACATCTGATTTTTTGTTTTGTGCCAGGCAGTCTATTAAGTGCACTTCTACGGATTACGGTGTTACAAAAATGACACGCTCTATTGCTCACGATGATCCGATAGAAACACAAACCTCTAAGTAACGTAATCAATGAAACCAAACGATGTTCCTGAACGATTTGGTCCAGTTTATGCTGTAGATAGTTGTCAGATAAAGTCTCAAGTGTTTCTTTGAGAAGGATTCGTCCTCCCATCAACAAGTGATGAAACCAATCAGGGATGTGGAAGACAACCCGTCCTGAAACCACACAAAGTGGGAATAATTAAGCAGACTTATTTTAGACTATTAAATAGAAAAAATAACGCTCTAAACCTTTTTGTGTTAAACCATATACACTATTCTTAATGCAGAAAATACACAATTTATATAAGGATACACAATTGCAGTAAATAGACAATTTATGCAAGGATTGATTTCTTTAAGGTGCATGTAAAAAGCCATTTTCTTACCTATGTACATCAGATAATCATAAACACCCTCTACAGTCATCACCTCCATAAAATAGTTTTGATTATGCCTCCTCTCTGTATTTTCGGATCGATTGGCATTATTTTTGTAAAGATCATTGAATAGCTGAAACCACACAGAAACATTTAACAGTCAGCAATGCGGTTATATTTAAAAGCTATATAGCTCTGCTGTACCTTTTGTACCTCAATCCACCGTCTTGACAAATAAAGTTTTAAGAATTGAAAAAAAACATATTGCTCATTGGGAAATGAGCGCTTGAGAAGCTATAGTGGATCAAATCTCTGCTAGAACAAAGAGGATTCCATTGGGATTCTGCAGTGACTAAGAAAGGTCAATAACCAATGAATCCTACTAAATCACAATTAAGAATAAACAAACACGTTTTAACCTCAAATCTAATTCTAGTGGTGCCTAAAGTATATGTGCAACAAGTTTAAATTGCAGGGCATAAAGAGGTATAAATTCATCACAATTGCTGAGTTAAACTTAGAATAAAAATGATGCGGACAGCACCTGCAAAATTCAGAGTATAAAATAATCCAAATCGTATAATTTTTATGTATGTACAGACACCCCCCCCATTGCTTAATACATACACACATAGAAATATCAGGGTTATTCAGAGAACGGTGAATACCAGGAGAATGACTGAAGAAGTGAAAAGTCTAGGTCAAAAATAGGCAAACGAGAAAAATTCTCCCATTTATCTCACTTTCCAAATTGGCAATTTGGTCTAGATTGTACTCTTCTCCTGCCATTCTCCTGGTTGTCACCTTTCTCTGAATAACCCTGTATATTTCTCTTGAATTTAAAGTACATGCAACTGCAAAATAACACATTGTTACTTCTATTAAGCATGGGTTTTTTCTCTTTTTTGGTAATTTCATAACATGATTAGAAAAGAAATACGTTAAATTGTGGATTAGGATATCAATCTCATTATTCACATTACGAAAATGTAACCACACTAGGAAAATGAACATTTCATGAGGCACCTTTCTCATATGGAAGTAGAATCTAGGCATTATAAACAGAACCCACCTTTTTATTGTTTTCAGAGGTGGGACTTAGAATGGTCAGTTCAGGACGACTTGGTTTGGGTTTTGGAGATTCACAGGAGTTTATGAAATTCATGATAAACAGCTCCAGATGTTGTCCTTTCTGCATTCAAAGACACAATATGCCAAACTGAACTTAACTGAATGAGTACAGCACAGTGATGCAAGCACTGAATCTACGTTTATGTTCTAACCCAGTGGTTCCCAACAGCGGTCCTCAAGTACCCCTTACAGGTCAGGTTTTAAGGATCGCCTTGGGGAACTGCAGACTGAATCCTGCAATCACTGAGCAGCAAATCATATTGAAGGAGATTCAGGCAAGAAGATGGTCGCCATTCTGAGCCAGGCGGCCATCTTGTTCAGAATATTGGTTCACTTGAATATAACTAGGTAGATATTAGTTGAAATTAGAAGGAGGTTTACATAGAATCTTAGGAATGTGTTAGACTAGCAGAAAAGCAATTAAAATAGAGAAGATCCGGGCCGTAGCTGGCACAGGGTGACAGGAAGAAGAAGAGATACATCAAGGTCATAGAAGCCTGCAGCTGGGACAAAGGAGTGTGAAGACCAGACCAGGCCTTATCTAAAAGAAACAATAAACAAGCATGAGGGAGGTGGGCACAGGCAGGATCCAGAGCAGTAGCAAATCATTACCTGTCAAAGTAACATGAAGCTTGCCAATTTATGGTCAATGTGTGGAATGTCTTTGTATTCGATTAAGGGTGGTACGGACCCACGTGGGGTGGAATAGTGTCACCAGGAGGTGGGCTAATTGGGATGTACCTAATTATGTATTTGGGGTATAAAACCTCATGTCACTGTGTAATCGGGGCTCATTCTTTGCGATTGAATCCTGTTTGAGCATCTGTTGTGATATCACAATAAAGTTTGCCTTTCCTGAAGAGACTCGTGTCCAGTCAATCCTTGTCCGTGCCGGCCCGGCCTCATCCCGATTGAACCAGGTGGATTCCGGTAACAATATCACCTGTGCTGTGCTTCAGATATCTGGAAAACCTGACCGGATAGGGGTGCTTTAGGACCGCGGTTGGGAACCACTGTTCTAACCCAACATATCCTGGTTATAGGTACAATTTGTTGTGGATTAGTTTTCAGTTAAGTAAATACATTTTCCTGTGCCAGTCACGGAACAAAACTAGAAAGTCAGACAAACAGGAGGGGTTACACATTAACAATCTTCTGAGAAGCTCCACCACCCAGACAGACCCCTCCATTTAACCCTTGAATTTCCAGTAAAAACTCCCCTAAATCCAGGGCTGGTCTCTGAGCCCTGCAGGCTATGTCATGCTTCCAGCTCAGCATGTCACATGACTGAAGAGGGCCTGGGAGCCCCAGCTAATCCATTGGCTCTCAATACAGGATGGTTTTGATACAAACAGATAAGGCTGGTTCCCAAAGGAACCTGAGTTGAGGTTCTGGGCAGAAAGAAGTCCTACATTCGGGTGGCTGAATTAACACTCCTTGTCCTCCACCTTCCGCCTCAGAGGAAGCAGGGAGCTTGCAGCAGAGTGTTCACTCATATGAGAGACGACGCTGTCTAATGTCCCTTTAAATCGATGAGTGAAACCATAGATGGAAATTCTCCATCTTCTACGTTGTATAGCCATTTACAGCTTTTCAAAATTATATGGTGAGTAACATATGCTTTTGTCAGGTCAGTGCCACATGTGTATCCAGCCTTACTTGTAAAACCCATCATGAACACATAGTATAGCACAGATACCGAAAGCATACAATACATGTCGCCTGGTCTCTGACACTATAAAAAAGGCAGCTGGGGAAGTTTAGCAAGACATATTAGAATTTTATATTTTTTGCATAACTAGTATAAACTATACAAAGGTTGAACACCCTTTATCCAGAATGCTCAGGACCACGACCATACTGGATTCTTCCAGATTTTGGAATCTAGGTGATGCAAATGTCAGAGAGAAGGGGAGCCACCATCCATTTCCTGCTGCAGCACCAATGTGTATACACGCTTTCCAAAAACCCAATTGTGGGTGCAGAACTACTTGTCGAAAATCGAAATGTATAATAACTACTAATGCAAGTGCAGCATATATAGTGACTGTGTATAAAACAATATATAGTGGACAAACCAGTCTGATAACCATGTCAGCATACAAGATATTTAATGTATTTTATCGCGTGTCGAAGTATAGTTTTCAATTTTAAAAAACTTAATTAGCAATTATTTGAAAATAAAAGGTATTTTAGAATGAATTGTAATTTTATAGAGAAAAAATATCAAAAACAATCTTATTTCTGTATGGGCAATGCATATTAATGAAATAACGCCCATTACAACACGTTTCATACTCATCCACCTTATCTATTGCTTGTCAAACCCTGTAAAGCACATCTGGGCTATGGTGAAAAAAACTCCTTGCCACTGACCCCCCCCCCCCCTTCTATAATCCTCCTTATTTATACTTCTGATACTCGTGTGACACTCCTGGTAACACAACAATTGCTTTGTTTGAATTAATTTCAAAGATATATATTAATTTCTCTTACTGAAAATGTCCGTTTTGTATTAGAGGTAGAATAAATAATAAATTACCTCTTTGATGAGCTTCCCTGGAACTGACTTGATCATTTTTCCTGCAAAATAAAATAAAGTTTTAGGAATGGTTGTCATTTAATTAGATTTTAACACAACCCCCCACAGCTTGTTCATTTTTAAACTGCTTGATACAATAGACGTGTGAATTGTGCGGAAGCAATTTTTGTGCTAAACTTCATTAATTATTAAGGGTTTTTTGCCAACACATACAGTACATAAGAAAAAAAAGGAGTTGTTGTAAGTTAATGTTAAGCTGTCAATTCCTTCTGAGTGGTATGCTGCATTGAGAAGTGACAGCTCTGAGTGGAGAGATGTCCCACAGGATGCAATCAATCAGCAAGCCCACATTACTACTGAAGACCAATCGCGCACAGCTGCTAGGTAGACCCATGGAGAGCAAAAGATGGCAGCGTCTCCTGTTGGTATGAGGAATGTTTAGGCTGCCGTGTCTCATCAAGTGTGAGCTATCACATTGCTTTTTAATACCAATACCATATCCATCCACTGAAACCTTTTCTTCTTTCAATGCTGATGGAGAATCATGGGACATGTAGTTGCAAAACATCTGGTGTGTAAATGTTCACTGTCATAGGCCTAGAGTGTCCCTTTATGATGGTAGCTTCAGTAAGCTCTTTGTGGTTGGGTGTTCAGGCACAGGGGGCATGTGTAGAACACAGGCAGAATAGTGACATAATCCACACTGTAATTGTGGAGGGCAGGCATGATGGGAAAATGATTCTGCACAGGTTATCGCCTGTGAACTCGAGTTAAGCTGTACAAAGCGGTAGTGTCTAGAGAAGAGATTCTGTTTGCTGAAATATGACTCTAAACTTGGATGCGTTTCTAAGCGAGAGAATCAACAGGCAGCCTGTCATCTGAAGGATAACTATGTGCAAATAATCCTATTTTCCTAGGAGACTGAGTAATAGTGGAAAACCCTTCAAAAAGTGAGATACCAGATGCGTCACTGTATATAGGAGGAAAGTCTAGCATAAATGCATGTGTTACAAACAATGAAATAAAATATGAAAAGTTAAAATATACAGTTTACCCTCATACTCTGCTTATTAGGAATTCTGGGTTTTAATAGTCTCAATCCACCAAAAAGACGGAGCTTTGCTGTTTAACGGATCTGGCTTAAGGTTTAATAAAGCGCTTTGCCTCTACCAGTATTTCTGATTACTTGTTTTCAAAGGGAGCCATAAAACGCAACACAGAAAAGCCTCGTAACGTTGATTTGCAAATGTGAATGATGTTTTGCTTAAATTCATATTAATAAATGTATTACATAATAACTACTGACCTCAAAAGGAATTAAGCAGTGAATATGCTCCATACACATCCAAGTAAATGTAAGAAGCATGTTTCAGAAAATAATGATCAACATATGATACATTCAGGAGTCCATCATGGCTCCAACACAGATTAAAAATTGTAGCATGTCTACCATTTAAACACACATTACTTTTTACTTTATCTAGGACAGGTTTTCTTTAATTGAGGTCATCATATATGATTATATTCATAGTGATTTTCTAAATCAAATCATTTGTAAAGAAGTTTTTATTCAGAACTTTAAAAAAAATAGATAGGCGCTGATGGAAGGCTTTAGATGCAGATGACAGGTCCCGATGCTGCTGTCCACTTGGTGGGGTTGTCCTTGTCCGGTACACCCAAGGGATGGATACAAGAAAAATAAGTGTAGCGCAAGGGGAAACGGGGGTCTTGGTTGATAGCTTGCTCTTCTAGCCAGACCTCAAAAAAATATAAAAGAGAAAACGTTCATGGTGCAGACCATAACATTCTCAAGATGTATACCATGTATTATGGTCTCACTCACATTTGTCTGAGCCACCGGCTCCGGGATCTTGCGCCTTAGGGTGATTACTGGCCACCCAATCGCCCTCTTCAGGTCTTGATAAACTCCAATGGCTTAAAGAGAAATGCATACCATAGTGCAGACCGTTGCCGTGAGTGTGATATATAATAAGACAAAGAAACACTCACGTGGTTCAGGACCTCAATCCAGGTTCGAGGAATATGTGCCTAGGTGGATTGTTTAAAGGGTACAACCACCATCAAAACCCATGGTCATCAAAAGAAGTCGCAGATATTCAGCAGTGGATAAATTATAAAAACATTTATTCCATAAAAACAAATAAAAAGTATGCCAAAACACGTTTCACCTGGGGTGTAATATCCTTAGGGCTTCATCAGTTGGCTTGTATCCTCCACTGCTGCTAACTGCCTTAAATATACATTTCCTATCACATGAGCCAATAGGAACTGCCAATTTTGGGCGGGAACAAGATTGAGGAATACCTTCCCTAGTTTCACTTTCGATTTGATGTCAAATCTTTAATTATAACATACAACATGAGCGAGAAGGACAAAATTGGCCTATTAAAGTTTAGAATTCTAATCATCTGTGAATGTCCTCTACTTAATGCATGCACCATAACGCAGATGACATCCACAGATGATTAGAAATCTAAACTTTAATAGGCCAATTTTGTCCTTCTCGCTCACGGCAACGGTCTGCACTATGGTATGCATTTCTCTTTAAGCCATTGGAGTCTATCAAGACCTGAAGAGGGCGATTGGGTGGCCAGTAATCACCCTAAGGCGCAAGATCCCGGAGCCGGTGGCTCAGACAAATGTGAGTGTGTGTGAAAGGATTTCTCTCGTTTTCAAGTATGTCCTGGGTGGCGAGTATGTACCGTTAGGTGTCTTGCCAAGGACACTTACTGGAGAGGTTGCTCGCTGGGATTGAACCCATGACTCCACTGGCTCTCTCCATGCAGAGCAGTGACATTACCTCTACTCCACCCAGCCGGTACCATAATACATGGTATACATCTTGAGAATGTTATGGTCTGCACCATGAATGTTTTCTCTTTTATATTTTTTTGAGGTCTGGCTAGAAGAGCAAGCCATCAACCAAGACCCCCATTTCACCTTGCGCTACCCTTATTTTTCTTTTAAACAAAAAAAAAAAAAAATGTTTTCCTCAACATCACTAACATTATTTATTTATAAAGTATTTTACCAGGAAGGATACATTGAGATTTCTCTCGTTTTCAAGTATGTCCTGGGTCACACAGTATGACAATTAAATACATATAATAAAATACAGTTATTTCTTGGTCCATTTTTTACCGATCTACATTGGATATTATAGGTGTCAATACATACCGAGGTTCACATCTGGTAAAATCTTGTCATGGAACTGGGTTTCTAAACTGTTTGGGGATAAGAAATCTGCCAAAAGTTGGCTGTTGCTTAGCTCAGGATGCTGTAAAAGTTTCTGCAAAAAAAATAAAATAAAATAACAGGTAAACAAAGTATAAAAATCTGCTTTTATTCTACATGCCCCATAAATCCCTGACTGACTATGAGTGAATAGCGGTTTAGGGCCATGTCAGACGAGCAGAATATGTGCGCCTGTAGTGACCTGCCTCCCGGTGTCCGTCGCATCGCTGTGACGCTTTGACGGGGCCGGCCACACACTGTAGCGTACGCACGAATTGCTACAGCAGGCATGTTGTGTCCGTTCAGGAAACCTCCCCGTTGAAGCACTACTACGTGCGTTTGACGTAGTTGAAAAGCGCAATTCTCCGTAGGAGGATCGAGCCTCGCAGCACTGAGCGCACTAACTGCGCTCAGCGAGGTGGCCAGACGGGCGTCAGACTGGAAGGAACGTCCACTCTCACGGACATTTCTTCCGCTCTAAAAAACGCTCATCTGACACCAGCCTTAAAAAGGGTGAGATCTAAATAAAAGATCACAATAAAAAAAATAAAAAAAAGATGTCCTGTTGGTGAAGCCTCTTCTTATTGTAGTGCAGCAACTTAGAGTGATGTATGCATTCAAATGTGTATTTTTTCCCTTTTAATAAATGCCAAACAAATATATTGCAGTAATAGGGTATTTTCCAAACCTGTAGTGTTCCTTTATGCATAAAATCTCTTGCATTAACAGGGCCACCATTCAATGTGAAATGCAGACATGTCATGACTCACGTTAGTAAAAGTGATCCACACTTTGGATTTTTGTTAAAGTCCAAATAAAACAAATGTATTCCAGATTCTTTGAAGATGCATTTAGGTTGATCTGCATAGGTCTTTATCATTAGGTGACATCAGTAGTACTAGGTATGTCTTCATACTTTACCTGCAAGTATTCCTGAAATTCTTCTCTCTTTGATGTTAAAAACTCATAATTTTTAGGCCCAATTATTCTTTTTGATGGGAGCTGTGCATCAGGAAACGAACCTTTAAAGTACATTAAATGTATTTTGTAAATAACATACTGCAGAAACACAAAAGCCGCAAAGCTGAAGATGACAATTTGTGGAAAGAAACAAACTAATACCAGTCTGCCACCTAGTGGTTATTTGGCATTTTGTGTATTAACCCCCCAAAAAATGGAAACTGCAAGTTTAAAAAATACAGGTCTGTGACGGACCCTTGTACACTTTGTCCGGCTATCCCAACACTCAACCGATATGATCGGCCCGGCCTTCGAAGCACCCCCGCTGCGTCCGATGCCTAGAGAGGCTGATTCGATCTTTTGATCTTGCTACTCGATATTCTGGAGACCCGAGCTGCCGCTGAGTGCCTCTCACATCTAAGTGATTGTAGCCCTTGAACAAAGCACCAGGCAGGCTGTATGTCAGTTCAAAACAGATCTGCTTTATTGGACAGACACACGGGTATTTATGACAAAAGCCTTCCAAACTCCCCACCCACTCCAACCTCAAGTGAACCAGACATGAATGAAACAATATGGTGGCATATAATCACGGGCTGCGTATCAGACTGCCCAAATACATAGTCAGGGTTATCCAAAGAGATTCGAAAAGTCACTGCACGTTCGGTGACTTTTTGTTCTCTTCAATTCGGTTCCTTTTGCCGATCCCATTTCGGTGACCCTGCGGTGTATTCAGCAAGCACCACAGGGTCCCAGAATTGCAGGGAAAGGCTGCCGCAAACCTGACGAAAACTAACCGCAAAACCCAGCGTATGCACGCAGAAAACCCCAAAAACATTTGGATTAACCTGCGAAAACCACGGAAAAAGCCCGAGCAGGAGCCGATCGCACGCCGAAGCAGCTGAAGCAGCCGAGACGCAGACAGAGGGAGGTGAATAAATTAGCAAAACCACTTGTATGAATCTGTGAAAATGAAACGCTGTTTGCAAAGAAACTACTGAGCGAAAATGTTTGAAATTTACATATGAGGTCCAGGGAATGATAATAAAAGAGGGCTGTTACAGAAAAAAAGAAGAAAACTGTAAAAAAAAACAAAAAAAAAAAAAACGGACTTTTAAAGAAAAATGCTTAAAGTATCCTAAAAAATATATAAATAAAGAGACTTTTTGCTGCAGAATTTTATAATGAACGGTTTATTAGATATTGAATTAAAACGGGAATATTTTTAACATTGAAACCTATGGGATTCTCCTGAATAAACCTGCCGAATTAAACCACCGAATGGCAGGGCATTAGGGGAACCTTTCACTGCTGGTTTGTGTTTTCTGAATAGCCCAAGCAGTGCTTTTTCATGGGGATTTCACTGCCCTCGAATAGGCACCGAACAGGCACCGTATGTTCAGGCAATTCGCCAGGATTTGGCGAATTGCCTGCTCTCTGGATAGCCGAATGGCCAGGAAAGGTAACCGAACGCTGATTTTCAGCGTTCGGTTACCTTTCTCAAGCAATTCGGATCTCTTTGGATAACCCTGTATAGAACAGAGTGAAGTCCCATAAATTAACAAGCAGTGACACAGTAATTTTATAAACCATTGTAACAGGAATCAAATGCCGTGACAGTGTTTGCCTGAGACAAGGGTGGCTGGCAGGTTAATCCCCAGCAAGATACCGCAATACACATTGACCAGACAATAGAATTCTTACATAATCACAGATTACAAACATTCTGCACACAAGAGAGCAAGAAAATAATAAAGAACCTCAGGCCTGCACCCCAAGTCCAAAGTGATTTATGGCACATATCCCCACCCCTTCCAGAACGGCAGGGCAAGCTTGGATCCCAAACGGATCACTCGCCACTGACAAGACATCTCACTCTGTGCCTTTGCTTCGCCATTTGTAAAGTTCCAGGGTGCTGGCACACAAGCCCCGTCAGTGGGTTCTGAAACAAAGAGTCTGTGATCCACAATGAAACAATAGTTCCAGCATGGCTCCCAAACCAGGGGATGGAATGTTAGTTGTAACTCACACCGGGGAAAGCCATGTTAGGTCTGTGACAAGATCTATAAGAATGTAGAGACATCCTGGCACAAATCTTTGGTTAATTACCAATGTGGCATTCTAACATTTAAATATTTATTTATGATTATTTTTCAGCGGTATACTAGCTGTACAAATTACACCTATCAATAGTATATACACATATTAGTATATATTTACACAAAAATATATTTTTAATTTAAGGACCATTTTATTTTTGACACTAAAAACAATCCTTTATAGTAAGCAGTTTCATTTTAAAGATCAAGATTTTGGTATTGGAACTGTCACAATCTATAAAAAGAGTTGCGGTTTATGGGCTCTTCCTCCACTTTCCAATAGTTAGGTAAAACAAAGTAAAATTAATGTCAAAAGTACATGTAATAAGGTCTTCACAAACAGATACTCCTTACATGGGAGGGAATAACTCCATTAGGCCGCGGTCACACGAGCACATTACACCGGACGTGTTGAAACTCTCCCCGTCAAAAAGCTATGATGGACATTCGACGGACCTACAAAGCTTGATCCTCCATAGGCACCTCACGCTTTGTAGGGCTGAGTGCACTAACTAGCGCCCATTCTCACAGACGTTCCCTCTGCGCTCATGTGACTGAAGCCTTCATGAACTCAATTACTGTTAGGCAATTTGGACACTCCATGATCTGCTGGGGACGACGACTTATAAACCACATATATAATGAATACATTGTAAAGTAGGACCTACCATGGAATTCAGTGAGCTTTGATTCGAGTACATAAAACTCAATGTACTTCCTACACACAGACCAGTGTTCAGCTTCATGGCCAACTAAAAGAGAAAATCAAAAGTTAACAGAAGCTTAAACTTATGGATACTGCAAATACTATTGTAGCAATGGTTTTATTTCCCTGTCGTGGTAGTACTTATTTTTGGCCACCGGAGGGAGACAAGTGCGATACTGAACATTGGGACTACATTTCCCGGCATGCTTTGCGGGCGGACACAGGAAGTGGGTGGGACACAGAAGCTTACACCCTGAGCCTCGTGGAGAGGGCTGGCAGAGCGCCAGGGAGTGAGAGAAGCAAGACACAGTGCTGCAGAACGTGACAGTGACCAGGCTGGAGCGCAGCTGGGGCCTGACAGAGATAAAAACCGGGTTATTCAGCCTTACAAGAGGAAGACCCAGTGATTCACCAGAATACCCACGCTGATACCAAGTGAGCGAGAGGACCCCGAGTTAGGAGCACCGCAGATCGATCGGACAGGGAGAGCAGGCGGTGAGCTGGACATCTTGCAGCAGCTACAGAAAGGCAAGACAGCGGATCCGGTAGCTCCGAGAATCCCAGCCAAGATCGAGCGGAGAGACGTCCTGGGTCGAGCGGAGCACCAAGTATCTGGCGGATGGGTGAGAGGCCTTCCAGGCCGTTTGTGAATAAAGAAAGCACGCTGCGGTTTGTTTCCAAAACCCACAGGGCCCCAACTTGACTAGTCGAAGATACCTCATAAATAATTCACTGGCCAGTTGAATATTGTACCCGGGTACCATCACACACACACACACACCTACATTCTTGGGACATAACCTGTATGGGACTCACTCCCCAAACACAAAAGGGGGTTAAAGATTTATTTTTCTTCTTTTCCGCTGCGCGTTTCTCGAATTACGAAGCATCGTATTTCTTTTCCACTGCGCGTTTCCCGCATTACGAAGTACTGTAAATATATATACGAACACCGTGTTCTTCATTATATGCCATTTATTCTAGTAAACTATATAATTTATAAAATTCACAACGGTGCTGGAGTATATTTATTCCCTAGTGCGGGGAGACTGACCCGAGGTTCAATTTCAGCGGCTCCTACGGGAGTGAGCGCTACACTATTTTGGAATTTTATCACACAGTAGGCCCTCTTATTTAGAACTGGGGAATTTGAAACACGATTATCTACAAAACAGACTACATAAAGCTCAAAGCAGATTTATGAAGTACTGTATATGTAGCATACTTGGCATGTATTGAGATACAGTTGCACGAATGTGAACCATATAGAATATATGCCTACATTTGTTTTATATTCTGGTTAGAGATCAACAAACTGTTTTATCCAAAAACAAAACGCATTGTATTGCTCTTGTACATATGGAATATATCCAAATATTTCACAGTATACAGCAAGTTTGAGAAAGTATGGGAAACCCTAGACTAATGATTTCAACAGAAGCTAATTAGAATTTGAAATAGGCAAACCTGATGTCCAATTAATGAACAAGATTGGAGCTGTGGGTCAGGGTTACTTTGACATTAAAAGCATTCTAAAATTGTGCGTTTGCTACTCACAAAAAACATCTATTTATATGAACCATGTCCGCAAAAAACCTGCCATCAAGAATAGGTGCATTGCATAAAAGCTGGAAAGGATTACAAAAGGGATCTCAAAGAGCTTAGATAGACAAGTAGTCTATAAATGGAGACAATTTAGTACCATGGCTACTCTCCCTAGAGGTCATCTTGGCTGGATGGCCTCGATGACTCAGGGCAGACGGCACAATTCGCAATGAGGTAGATTTGATCCCTAGAAACACAGCTAAAGATTTGAAAAAGAATCATTGAAACTGGTTATCATCTCAGTTCATGATTCCACTAAACTGAATAGGCATTGGACAGTTTCCTCCATCGTTACTATGCCTATTCAAATGAGTTCCATATATTCATTTTACCTGCTATTCTATCATTCCGTTCCACATCTATACAAAACACAGGAATCCTCTCCTTTCTATCTTTTTTCTCAAAGTAAGGATCATCATAGAAGTCCACGTAAGGTATGCTGATTTTCCATGCGGAGAGATTTCGAGGTGTGTTTGGGGTTGATGCAGTGAGAACCTCCACTGGGGAATCATCTTCTAATACCATGATAGCTTCTTCTATCTGAAAAGAACAGACACCGCTTTGTATTAAATAATCCCCATAAGGACCAATAAGGACCAATAATTTACAGGGTACGTGTTGAGAAAAAGGTCACTTAAGAACCAAAGACGTACCCTGTATGTCATGGTCTTCTAACCCCCCTCCCTATACTTGCCTCTCTGGCTTGGGTCCCGCGGTGGTCTGACTTCCTTTAAGTCCCAAAGGACCCCAGCTGTCGCTCTGACATCAGTTTCAGGTGCCCCTCCGGCACAGCTTGAGAGTCCCTGAAAGAGGGGGGGTCCTTTGGACCCCCTCTTCCTCCCAAAAAGTCAGGGAATTTAAAAACCATAAATAGAAAAAAATAGAGGCATCGCTGGACGTCATTTGGGCAATTAACTCCTAGCTGCCCAGTATGGGAGATAGGGGATCCTTTGACACCCCCTATCTCATGATCAATGGCAGCTAGAGGGTCATGTTTGTCATCATTGGAAAGGCCTTTCCAATGATACCAAACATTACCATGTTTGGTGAAAAAAATAAAAAAATGTTTTGTCTGGGAGTATGATAAAACAGGACTACAAATCGCATTTAAACGTGATGAGCACAAAACTGTCAGAATGACCTCAGCACACAGGTGAAATGACTACGCAGTGAAGGGCAAAAAAAGTAAAAGGTATTTCTGCTGCCAGTCACTGAGTCCCACCACACACCTTCCCATTACAGATGCTCACCCACCCCTACCTTGCAATTACAGAGCATCTTACCTGATGCAGTGGGCCCCAGGTGGCACCTGGGAACATTCAGAGGTAGCCGCACTGCCTGGGACCCGCTGCTGCAGGTAAGCTGCATCAGCGGGTCCCAGGCATTAGAGAAGCCTGGGGGCACTTGCCCTGCGACCCACCACTTGAGAAACACTGCACTAGAGGATGTCAGGCACTCAGGCCACCCCCATGAAGTCTGTTTCTGTTTGTTGGGTCAGAGACATTCACACCAGTGGCCTGCTGGAGGTCATTCTGGGCTGTCAGTGCTCATCCTGTTCCTCGTTGGGTTAAAGACATCTACAGCCCTGTCCAACTCTCCTAGAGTAACTGCTCATCTCCTGGAATCTCCTCCATACTCTTGAGACTGATGGGAGACACAGCAAACCTTCTGGCAACGGCACGTATTGATGTGCCATCCTGGAGGAGTTGGACTGCCTGTGGTACCTCTGTAGGGTCCAGATATTGCCTCATGCTACCAGTAGTGACACTGACCCTAAACAAATGCAAAACTAGTGAAAAACAGAAAAGTGGAGTAGGGAAAAAAATATCAGCCTCCACCTGTAAAACCATTCCTGTTTTAGAGGTTGTCTCATTGTTGCCCATCTAGTGCACCTGTTAATGAAATTAACAACTTCCTTTGCCACTTAACTGACCTGATCAATATCCCAGGAGTTTAATGGAGTTAATGCTATAAAGTTTTCCTTTAATTTTTTTGAGCATTGTAGAAAATCTTGCATATAGAAAGCCCTGGTCAGGTAAATGCTGGTCGGAAAAAAAATAAAAAATTGTTTAATGACTACTTGCAGTAAAGCGATCTCCTTTATATCAGGGGTTCTCAACTCCAATACTCGGGGCCCACTACAGGCCAGGTTTTAAATCATTGAGCAGCAAATCAGATCACGTGTGCTACAGCTATCCTGAAAACCTGGACTGTAAGGCTAATGTCAGACGAATGCAGTCTCAGAGCACTCTGCGTGCGTGCATAACGGACGGACGTACTGTAGACACCACACGGTCAGTTTTTTTTGACGGATGTAGAAAAAAAAAAAAAAAAAAAGGAAATCTGGGAAACAAAATTAATTAAAATTAAATGACAGGTACAGTCAGACCGACCATAAAAACTTCTGAGCGTCAACGTGATGGACGTTGCAAATGTGCTGGGTCTGACGTTGCGTCATCATGTCCACAGGCTGCTAAGCGGATGTGGCACACTCTGGGTGTCCGTCGTAGCGCTTTAACGTCGAGGCCTAAATGGCGTCCATTGCCACCTGCGTGGTGTGGGCGCACTTCGTGTGTTGGTCTCTATTGATCACAAATCAATGCTACCACGGATGTTAAACTGTGCGGCGACACGGACGTGATGACTGCGTTTGTCTGACACTACCCTTAGTGGGTCCTGATGCCTGGAGTTGAGAAAGACTGTTTTATATTATAAACCAGAGGAACCAACACTCTGACCCCACAGATGCCAAATGGCAAGGAAATCATGTGAGTGGTAATTGAGAAACCTATGATGGCCAGAGTTTGAGATCCTAGATAAGCAATCGTGCTCACGGATTAGGAGTCAATAAAAAGGAGTTACAGAAAAAGGTAAATTAAAAAAAAATATAAAGTACTCACTGCATCATCTCCGTCCGCTAACCCATAATTAGGCAGCATAGCGCCCTCCATTGTTGTGCTTTTAAAAACTCCTTTTATTCTATGACCAATTCTTCCAATTCCTGAGGGTTCAGTCCCTCTTTTTTGATTAGTCCTAAAAAAATAAATGAAATTAAAAAAAAGGTTGCATTTCTACAATGAATATTTAATGTACTTTTTCCAACTTACAAATATCACTGGTGAAATATAGTGTTCAAAATGTGATCAAGAAATTATAAATTAATCCATTTGGGCACTGAAAAAGACTGTCGCCCTATGTACAATGTATTGGCATTTTAACTCCGTGAAATCATGACATGTGCAGATAGACCGAATGTGCTTTTATAAATTTTGGGCTCGCCTATGTGTCCTGCCATTTCTACCAAAAGACAACATAATAAATGAATTGCATTTAAGAATGAACCTGATAAAAATATATTGTTACAACTGATGAACATATGGAGCGGATTCAAGCAAGAAAAGAAGTTCAAAAACATTGCAATAAATAGAAAGCTACATGCAGTGGGCATGCCGGCCAACATTCAAGAAACTCGTGACCTCAATGATCACCAAAACAAAGCTGTGTAATATAACAAGGAGTAATGATAGATAAAACATGCTAAATTAGAATGGGGTAGAAACAAACATATACTAAACCATAACTCATCACTTAACTTTACATTTATTAACGAACGAAGAACATAGAAGTCTTATTTTTTAAAAACATGCCACCACTATCAGTGAACGTATTGTATTTAACAGGTGATGTTCTTGCAATAAAATCACACACACACACACACAGTTACAAGTATTTATAACGTGCCAACAAATTCCTTAGCGCTGTACAATGGGAGAGGCAGAATAACAAATATACATACACATTACACACATGGAACACCCCTCAACAGCGCATTCAGAAAGTATTCAAACCCTATAATTTCAAACCATTTATGTTGTTACCTTATGCAAAGATTGTTTAAATTAGTGGTGGACCAAAATGGAAATTTCCGGCCGATATCGAAAATTCGGGATCGGTTCGGCCGAAAACCAATACTAAAAATCAGACATGAGAACCTGGGCCTGGGCCGAGCCGGGGACTCGCCTGTTCCCGAAGACCGGCTGACCAAGCTATTCGGCCGGGCCTCCAGGCCCAAGTTCGGATGGGTGATTGGTTGCTTGCACCTACATCCTCCTACGTCGGCCCTGAGCTCCAGCGGTGACAGTCCCGTGGTGAAAGTCCCCCGGCTGTCGCAAGCTGCTCGGCTGGCCTCCAGGCTCAGGTTCGGATGGCTGCATCTACATACTCAACTACTTCGGCCATGAGCTCCAGCGGTGGCAGTCCCGTGGTGACAGTCCTCCTGCAGCCGGTTCTCGCTCTGTCAGACGCGGGGATGACGTCGCAGAGGTGGTAGCCTTTGACCCTGCAGACAGCCGGGTCAAAGGTTTCCGCCTCCGCAACGTCATCCCTGGGTCTGATGGGGAGCGGGAACCAGCTGCTGGAGGACTGTCACCACGGGACTGCCACCGCTGGAGCTCAGGGCCGATGTAGGAGAGTATGTTGCCTACACATACGCACCTGCATCGGCCTTGAGTCTTCCACCGGTGGCAGTCCTCCTGCATCCAGTGTCCGCTCTTGGTCAAAGGCTTCTGTGATGTCATACCAGCGACCAACAGGTTCATCCATATTACCCGCTGCTCGGTCGCTGCCGCTCCCCTCTGCGAAGCCCTTCACTGGCTCCACAACCACTGCAGAATTAAATTCAAAATCCTCACCCTGACCTACAAAGCCCTCGCTAACTCAGCTCCCCACTATTCACCAAATACACCCCAGCCCGCTCCCTAAGGTCAAACCGTGACCTGTGTCTAGCTTCTCCCCGCACCACCTCTTCCCATGATAGACTGCAGGCTTTCTCACACTCAGCCCCATCCTCTGGAACACATTCCCTCGTACTGTCCGATTTTCCTTTAATCCCCCTTCAAACGCTCCCGTAAGACATTCCTCTTCAGGGAAGCCTAACACCCGACTCACTAATACACTTCACTGTCCCAACCTGTCCATTACTCTCACCTTGCAAGGCAATTACGGCAAACAAACAGCATCATGCGTTTATAATGTGGTTTTGTTTGTAAAGTACACGTAACCTAGTTGCAGCATATGTAAGTGGTAATGTCTCTTTAATGTTAACTCGGATCTGGTAATGTAACGGACAGGCAAAGAAAAAACAAAACAGTTTCTTAAACGGGGATATATGCTGGAAAAATTGTTTAAGTGGTTTCTTTCTCAAAAATAAAATATATATTCTAACCTCTCAATGTTCAACAAATCGATCGTCTTAATTATAGTTTCGGAAGTGGGAACAAAATGCAGACACAAAAAAGGTAGTTTAGCAGAACTTTTGGCCATTTTAGCCCTTAATAGTTCAAAGCCACATATAATTGCCTTTCCAGGCCTTCCACACACTAAACTTTTACGAGCTGTCTAAATATTAGCCAGGTCTAGATTGCTGATCAGGTGTGTTTTTGCTTTGGAGGTAAGGAAATCCCTATTCATTACTTTAGCTACCAACGACTCTGAGTAGGTAGAAGCAGCTGTGTAAGTGCCACATGCTGCTAAACATTGCATTAAATCATCATTGCCCACACCATGAACTAATCCTCCCAGGAAACAAGCTAAATTACAAATACACAAGGATCGGAGAAAAAAAGAAAAGGAAAAAACATAGAATTGCAGAGAAATATATATCAGCAATAAAACAGACACAATGTTGCGATACTTCCAGTGTGTGCGTTCATTCATAAAGACTGTTCGGCACAATTAAATCAGAGTGCGAAGCCCACAGTGATTTATTTATTACATTCTTCTATGGTTTACTACAGAAACAGCGCCACCTCCTGGTCACTTACGATTGGTACACGATACAAACATTGTCTATAAATAAAACAAGATCTGGTTTGGACACTTTGTAATGTATCGCCCGATCGTTGCTGGAAGAGTTTTCCAGAAGCAAATCGAAAACCTTCAAGTTGAGGCAAAAAAAGGGTCAATTGCTTCCGAATTGGGGAGTTTTAAATTCTGCCAATTTACTTTTTTTAAAATCTTCAATTTTTTGTTGTACCTTAGTTTTAGGATTGCATTAATGTTTACAAACATTCTGCCCCATTTTTAAGCATCAGATTCTGCTTCTTTTGGTGCTCTCTGCACTGACCGTAAGCACAAACCGTAACCCAATCCCAATTCCAAACCCTGCCACCAAAACGAACCCTAAATTCTACTACTAACCCTACAACTGGACTTTTGAAAACGGTTCAATTTGGGAGCAATAAAAAGTTTAAGTGGTTCAAAAATATGCTTGAGAACTCAATGAAAAGCGTTGAATTCTGGAAAAATACAAACTGGAGCATCTTTTTGAAATAAACGTCTTGTCCAATTTGGAAGCAATGAAAGAAATGGTATCGTTTGAACAGGATACCTTAAAAAAAACAACAAACACACACCTTTTCAAACAAAAGCTCCAGCTTGATTATAAAATTACAAATTCTATAATCCTCTAAATTGGCGAACTACATATATTGATAGATTAATAGGTAACCGACACGTGAACCCCTAAAGGGATATTCAGAGAGCACTGAAATTTCAGTGTGCTCTCCTTTGGTGTCCTCAATTCGCCGATCCTACTGTGAATTCAGCCTTCACCACAGGGTCCCCAAAGTGCACCAAATTGATCCACTGAAACCAGCCACAAATTGCCGAAAAAAACACTGAACGAATCGAAAAAACGGCTGAAAAACCACCTAACGCATCCAATAAAGCGCTGAGGGAAAAAAAGGGAAAAAAAATAAAATAAAATCACAAACGATCTCATAGACTGCCAAACGCAGCCGAAAAACCTGCCAAACAGACAACCGGACAGGGGTAAAAAAAAAAAAAAAAAAAAAAAAAACACCCCACGCAACTTTTAAAAGGAGTTTTAAACAAAAATAATGCATGCAATTAATATATAATGTCCTATGAAGAACAATGCAAAAGGAAAACAAAAAAGTCTGTTACAGAATAATAAAAAAATTAATCTGAATAAAAATTTTGATGTGGAGAAAAAAAAAAAA
Organism: Leptobrachium leishanense; assembly: GCA_009667805.1. Lineage (NCBI taxonomy): Eukaryota > Metazoa > Chordata > Amphibia > Anura > Megophryidae > Leptobrachium > Leptobrachium leishanense. The sequence continues at coordinate 184,722,754 of CM019066.1, forward strand.
TCTCAAAAGACTTTTTGCTGCAAGTAAAAAGAATAAAAAACGAGGATTTTTTTTTTTTTGAAACATGTAAACCTGGTCTAACTGAACCAGCAAAAATATGTGCATTTTGCCAACTTTTCACAGCTGTTAAACGTTCTCTGAATAGATTAACCATTACTTTTCTATGGGGAGTTCACGGTCGCCGAAGGTCACTGTATTTTGCCAATATTTGGCAAATTGCCATGAAACTGCACCGTATGGGGAAATTCACCATTCAGTGTAATTTGGTAGCAAGTTCGGCTTTCTTTGAACAACCGCTTAAAAGAAAGAAAAAAACAAAAACCTAACTTGTAATTATGTCTAGAACTTAACCCTTTCGCTGCTGAGCCTTTTCCCACCTCTGTGCTGAGCTCATTTATACCGGTTTCGCTCATCATGTTTAAACGCGTTTTGAAGCCTTATTTTAATATATGACCCAGACATATTATACATCGTTCTTTCCGGCAGACTCGGCAGATTCATAATATGTCATTATTATATGTATACGTTATGTCCTGTCTGTATAGTATAACAAAAAATGCAATAAAATTAGAATTTTCAATAATTTACAATGTGTAGTGTTTTTTTTTTCACATTTTAAAATGCGATCGCTTGCGGTTATATTTTCTATGGGGTGCGCATGTTAAAAAAATTAGAAATGAGGAATCGTTACTTTTTTTGGGAAAAATTACGTGTTTTTTAGCAAACGCCCCCCATAGAAAAAATCGTTAGTGCAGCATCATTGTTCACATTATAATTGAAATTGGGAACAATATTGTTGCACTAATAAATCTAAAAAAAAAAAAAAAATTTTTTTTTTTTTTTTTTACTTTTTACATGGTCATGTTTGGTATCATTGGAAAGGCCAAGCTCTGGCCGTTCCAATGATAGTAAACGTTAACCCCTAGCTGTCACGGATCGGGAGATAGGGGGTTCCAATGAACCCCCTATCTCCACTATAGGTGGCAGCAAGGGGTTAATTTAAAAACTGGCGCCATCGTGCTCTGCGCGATGACGCCAGTCATTAGGGGGATATCCCGAAAGCTTGGCTGACATACAAGATGTCGGCCAGCTCCGGGAGGGGACCGCGATACGGCGCATGTTGGCGCCATATCGCGATCCAGCCCCCTAGGGGTTAAAGACAGCTGCCGCTTGGAAGGGCAGGCTGTGCCCTTCCAGGCGGTGCCTGCCTTTAATCGCTGGCCCGCACGGATGGGGAGGGGGAGAGGTCCGAAGGACCTCCCCCCCCTCCCCTTCAGGCACCTTCCCTGCAATGGCGGGGGGGGGGGTGCCTGAAATAGACGTCATCGCGCATGCGCGATGACGCCTATCATGCCCGCCGGGGTCCCGGAGGTTGGGCTGACATCGATGATGTCAGCCCGCACCGGGGGGGGCCGAGCGATCAGCCAGAATACCGGCTGATCGCGGGCTGCAAAGGGAGGACGCGCTCAGCGCATCCACCGCAGCCAAGTACCAATGCGGTTGGACGCGCTGAGCACGTCCACCGCATTGAAGTGGTTAATCCCCTTCACGTGTGCGGACACTTACCAACACCCATATATGAACTTAAAGGGCCCATTTATAAAATTAACTTTCGCTTATCTTCAAACATGGTGCCCAAAAGGTTGATCATAGTCCACCAGTCAGAAACTACAGGTCATCTGGTGCGCCACAATGGAATTGTTTATGCACGGACACAGGAGGCTGTCTTCGACACTACACAAACTTTCTCTCAAGAACCCCAGAAGGTGAACAATCCTTCAGAGACACCAGCAAATCGGAACATGTGGGCTTCAGGGGGAGAACCAGGGAGGAAACAGGTTTCCATATATCATAGGGTGAGCAAGGCTGCTTGAAACCACTGTGCCACAACGCAAGGGAGAAGCAGCGCCATATGGAGGCTTCTCTCCCTCTCCGCCATGTTTAGAGGACTGCCACTTCCCTCCGCAGAGTACCAGCTGTAGTGACCCTATGCATGTTGATACCACCTCCCAATCAGCACAGGGAAGGATGGCATAACAGGTGACAAAAGGTAAGATGGGAGGCATCACAAGAATGGATTATTTATGAAGCATTATGTTAAGGGTTTTGGGTGATAAACGTAAGATTCCAAAGAAAGTATCATTAAGAGAGATACAGAAGTTCCCCTAAATGTGTATTTGCAAGCAATTTGCTTTATCATTATTCATGCTTTTAGTTAAAGGACATACAGGACACAAACAGCCAGGCTTACTGCCCTTACAACAATGTGGGAATCTATACTTTGATTTCTCCATACTAAAACACCTAACAATAAAGGACTAATGCTACAATTTACAAATGGGTAAATCAGCCATCACTGATATCTATGGGCAGAAATTGTAACCAATAATGGCTCAAATCCACATAAAACCTGTGGGACAATGGCCCACATAAATGTATCAAATTGTTGTTTAACCTTGTGTCAAACGGATCTAATTTCCTTGTTCTAATTTGTACAGTAAGGGCAGTATAATATTTTTGTTTAGAACACAAGGACGAGGCTTAACCATTCATGGGGTTGAGGAGTGAGGGAAGCATTGCAGATCACACGTCTCAGACACTTAATAAGTAACATAACCAAATACAAAGTGAAGCCATTATGACATGCTGCATGAAGACTCACCGAATGTCATCCAAACTCAGGCTATTTCTGTAACAGGTATATGGAAACACAGTTCAAGGTAAACGACGATTTGATCAATACCGTATAACATATGCAAATCCTACCATTCTTTACACGTGGTCGCCTTGGATTTACTGGCAGTATACAAGAATATTAAACATTGAGAATCTACACGGAAGGAAGCATTACTAGATTCCTAGGAGCTCCTATATTTCCTCAGGATCCTCACACCCCCCTTTTTCTCTCACTATACGTTTACAGGGTCATCCAGACGTGGACCCCTTGCTTGATGTGCCTAGAGGGGTGTCAGCTATACCCTCCTGACGAGGCCTAACAAGGCCGAAACGATCGTCGGGGGTTGCTGCACCTCTCGTACAGGGATGACGTCCTTGGCAGTCAGTACTGGCCACCCTCATTGGGTGAGAGCAGACTGATTTGCATATGGATCATTCATCCCTGTAATGGCAGAAGCAATCTAAAAGCTTGTGAGACCTGAGCGAGCACCAACCGTAGAGCAGGCCACTAGTGCTGTTGCTCGTCCTCAGGATCCTCACAACCCCCTTTTTTGCTCCTATATTTCAACATTACTCTCCATAAATATTCTAGAAAAAGCCCTAAAATATGTAGTTGCCTTTGCAGATTTCTTATTGGCTCATGAAATACCATACATTTCTCAAGCCATGTAGTAGAGACAGAGCGATGACGGTCTTTTAACATTTACTACACACTCCGAAAGGTGCCATTGTGGAATTCTGGATTTGAATGTGCTTTGAGAATTGATAGTAGCTAGGACGACAATATATGGAATATTTGATACAACCGAAGACAAAATTGAGATGCTCTACTGGTAATGTTTAGCATGCAGCATCATAGACCATTGAAATAATATAGCAATATATAATTTTTATTCTGAAGAGGCAAATAGATATTAAAGATTTGTTGCATTATTTGCCGATTACAAAACGGGTTCCTTACACATGCAACAAAGGACTTACCTGTTAAACTTTGAGTTGCGTGTCGGAGAATCCGCACCTTCCAAGAGTTGCCGAAAATACTAAATACAAAGAAAAAATTTGAGCAAGAGACTTTAAAACATTGATATGTAGATATGCGATCTGGCCACAGCACGACATACCAACTCCAGGGAGATCTAAATAAAAAGGCCTAACTGAAAAATAAATCTATGTGCTAAACGCAGCGCTAACAATAAAATGATATGCAAACTATAAACTGGTACCGAAAGAACAATCATTCTGCAGATCATGGTGAAACAAAATATGTACACCAACTGTATGTTGCATAAGCTTATACAAAGTGGTTTAATGTATGATCTAATACTCTACAGTATTGCTCAGAACAATAAACCAGCTAACAGACAGACAGACAGACAGTAAGCCTTGGAGAGCACTCTAAGCATGGGATTAAACCAACCAGTAACTACAAAACGAAAACATAAGAGACCGCTAACTAGCAGTCTCTATGAAAATAGAGTGCTTAGTACATATAAAAATGTACTTTATTAATAACTCAGATAATGTGTATAATATCACATATAAAAGTATCCGAAATAAAAGTGGCCTAAACTATATTTGCCCAAATGCTAAGTGAATTGACGAGTCTCGATGCATCCTAATGGAAAAGATAATAGCAAAGGTGCACAGCAAGAGAGAGCAAAAATAAGCAAAAATACACTCCATTCAGCCGACACTTGAATAAATATTAATTTCTACACTTTCCCTTGGAACCATCTACATTAGAGAATCACCCATTAATCAAAAAAACAGTGTATAAAAAGCTCAAGTGCAAAAAATGCACACATGCAGGCGCGGAGTAGTGATGTGTTGCTTTTAACAGTTCAGTTTTCTTTCTTTTTTTTGGCTCTAAACTGTATATTATGTGTTAAGGGTGGTTATAACCGCTTTCAGCTCTTTAGAAGTACTGCACTTGGCCTATTTGCATGTTGGTCATTTATTTAGAGATTGTTGGCATAGGAATTGACCTTAGGGAGAGTATATAAATCATATCTATTTCAGGGCCAGCACTTTGGAGTGTATATTTATTTATTTATTATTGCTGTGCCCTAGGATTTGTGTATATTCTTTCCCCACAGTGTCTATTGAGGCCCATTTCGAATTATTAGGGCGCATATAGTGCTCCAATGACCCTATGTGTGCATTTTTTTTTTGCCTTTGAGCCTTTTGTACATTGAATGGGATAACAACTCTCTCACCAAGTAATAAGAACGCTCACCAACCCGCTCTACGCCAAAGGCGACTTGGCCTATACAAGAAAATCACAGTTTTTACCTCATCACTGTGACAAAACATAGGGGTAAATACATTTTCCAACAGGGAAAGGACATGTTCATAGGCTTCAAAAAGGCAGCGCATCGTTTGTAATTTCTCCACCTCGTGATAAGGTCCTTCAGCAACTAAAACACAGATATAAAAAAAAAGAGGTTTGTTACTGGAAAATTCCAGGTCAAAATAGCCGATTTGGAAAGTGAGATGAAAGGGAGAATTTTTCTGGTTTGGCTATTTTGACCTAGAATTTTTCATTCTCCAATCATTCTCCTGCTTTTCACCGCTCTCTGAATAACCCTGTATGTTTTATTGCATGGCACCCTTAACTTTTTATATTTACTCTGCCCTTAATGCTGGTGGTAAAGGTATAACGTGGTACAGTAAATTTCTTAAGTCAGTTATGGAAAATGAACGAAGTGCTCAATATAGAGATTTACAAAAAAAAATTTTGTAAGAGCACTGAATCTGCAGTCATTTTAAAAGCAAATCCATTGATGTACTTCAGGGTTAGAAACTTACTCTTTTGGATTTCCTCCACAATGAAAGGATCAAAACTAATTTTGTCAATGCTTTCTTCAAGACAGTAAGTGCGGTAGATGATCTTCACCTCTTCATGCAGGCACTGCTTTTCATCATCAGATAACTCAGGTCTCAGAATTTTGTCATTAAATTCTTCTACAAAACAAAACAAAAAAAAATATATGGGATTTTCTTACTGTAAAGTTCGTTTTCCATAGATGTAGTGACAGTACCGTTTGGTTGTTCTTCATTTTCTCCCTTAGGACAGGTTACCAGAGCTTTATTTGAATCCTATAACATAACAAACCAACAACACACACCTGGTGAAAGGTAAACCACTCCCTGATTGTCTAGCTCCTCCCCTAAATAGGGATGAGCCGAACACTCCCCGAGTTCGGTTCGAGCCCGAACCTGAACTTCCCATTTGTTCGGGACCGAACCCGAACCCCCATATGCAAGTCAATGGGGCTGAAAATTCGGTTTTTTGGAGTGCCCTCCAAGAGGGCATATATGCTACATATTTGCCATAAAAGGTGTATGGGGGTCCGGGTAGTGTCCTGGGGGACAGGAAACAAGGACAAAAAGTTTTTAAAAAAAACGTTTTTAAAAAGGGACAGGGAGTTTTCCATGAAATAAGGGTTAAAAATAAAAATGAAAAATTCCTTCAAATATCATGCCTAGGAGGTCCCCATAACCTGCCCGTGAAGTGGCGGATTTCTAGGATGTATAGAAATATGTAAAAACCAAAAAAATGACATTTCAAATGACCGTAAATGCTTTTCCTTTAATCTATCCATAAACAATTGCTTGGGGCGGCAGTCTGTATGAAAAGAGGAGGCATTTTCGGACACGCAGAAAAAGTTTACTGATTTTTTGGCGGTGAAAAGCAGGAGAATGGAAACTTCTAGACCAAAAAGCCGATTTGGAAAGTGAGATAAATGGGAGAATTTTCCTGGTTCGGCTATTTTGACCGAGAATTTTCCATTCTCCAGTCATTCTCCTGAGTTTCACCTTTCTCTGAATAACCCTATCAGGGTTATTCAGAGAGCGGTGAAGAGAAGGAGAATGACTGGAGAATGGAAAATTCTCGGTCAAAATAGCCAAACCAGAAAAATTCTCCCATTTAGGCTAGGGTCAGACTAGCGAATTTTTAACGTGCGTTTAGGCTCACTTAATCACGGCCGCACTAGCAGCAAATGACGGGCAATGACGGCCAATATACGAAGTACGGTCGCACAACGCAAGTGGAAAATGAACGCATTTTTTCGAGAACGCAGAACCACTAGTACGAACGTACAGAGTGCGCTGCGTCCACTAGCGGCGTGTGTGCGTGATTTGGAGACGTCAGACCCTGCTCATGTCCGGCCAACATAACGTCCAGACACCCAAAGTTTCCTGGTTTGGATCCGTAAAAAAATCACGCACAAAAATGCGCATCGTATGACCGTTTTCGCGCAATCCGTGAAAAAATACGGCAATGCGTTCGGACGCACTTTTTGACGGTCGCTGCGAAAAATGACCCTAGTCAGTTAGTCTGACCCTAGCCTTATCTCACTTTCCAAATCGGCTATTTGGTCCAGATTGTTCTCTTTTCCTGCCATTCTCCTGGTTTTCACCTTTCTCTGAACAACCCTGAGAGAGAGGTGAAAGCCAGGAGAACTGGCAAGAGAAGAGAACAATCTAGACCAAATAGCCGATTTGGAAAGTGAGATAAATGGGAGAATTTTTCTGGTTTGGCTATTTTGATCTAGAATTTTCACTTCTCCAGTTATTCTCCTGCTTTTCACCGCTCTCTGAATAACCCTGTGAATGTTTAATCCAGAGTTGAAAAATAACATTGCTTTAGATTTTTTTCAAACAGTTAAATGCAGCATATTAGGATGTTTTAGGGAAATTAATTCTCAAATCTCAATCAGAAGCAGACACCACCCCACCCTCAGTATATTATACAATGTATCAAATTGATTACCAGACTAAAAACACCTGGTGTTATGCCCGTTTGTGAACAGAGGTCATTTAGAGTTGATAATCTTTCCACGTACACATTAGTTTTTAATTCAATATCTAATAAACCGTTGCTTATAAAATTCTGCAGTAAAGAGTCTCTTTATTTCTAGATTTTGTAGTATTTTTTTAAGCATTTTCTATACTCTTTTCAAAAAAAAAAATTCGAACCCGAACCGAACACGCCCAAAAAGTTCGAAAATCGTGAACTTTCGAAATGCCAAAGTTCGGGTCGAACTCCGAACCCGAACAGCTCATCCCTACCCCTAAACTCTATAACTAAGTGAACCACTCTATCCTCCACAGACAATAACAAAGCAGAAACAGAAAATAAAACAACACCTTTATCGAGAGGGAATAATAAGTACTGCCGCTATGACCAAGGAAAAAGCTTTACAATAAGAAAATATATTTTTTCCATACATCAAGCAGCAGTACGGTTGGGACATACAAAGTCCAATTAGAAACACAGGGAGGGATAATTGCTTAACCACAGCCTGCAACATCTTACGCCCAAAGGACGCAACAGCAGAGGTCAGGACATCCAGTCTATAATGCTTGGAAAAAGTATGTAGAGAAGACCAGGTCGCGGCCTTGCACAGCTGTTCCACCGAGGCTTCTGCATGCAAGGCCCAAGAAGCAGCCATCGATCTCATAGAAGGCACCTTATCCTGTAGTGGAGTAAAAAAAAAAAAAAGCACCACTAAAAAGAATACACTAAAGCGAGTGTCAGACATTTTCTAAGTTACCAGAAAGGCAACATGGGAAATGCGGTTTATAGTCTTGTACTCCATTTTGTGTACCATATATATGGAGAGTCAAATATATAGATTTTTTCTTGCTCTCCATGTTGCCAATTGACATTCTGGTGTGGTCATTACTCTGGAATGTTTAGATCTACCACCAAGAAGGACTCCGTTTCATACCCAGCACTGAATATCAAGGTTTAATTAAATGTTCGGATGGCTAGATTTACAATGGCACAGATGTGTTTCAAGGTAAATAAATAATGGCCTTGTAAGATATTGCTCGACACAACAGAAGTCTTTAAAAGGACAAAGAGGTGGTCAGACCGGAACCAGGATTGAGTCCGATCCAGGTAGACCTTCACAGCCCTGACCACATCCGGAGAATGCCATTTTGCCTGACGAGACAACCCAGGAGAGTCACAGAAAGGTGGCAGCATGATCTCCTGATTCAGGTTCTTCGCCTTGAACACCTTAGTAGCGGAAAAAAGTTTACGGACGCAACACAACCTTGCTGGCATGAAAATCAGCATGGGGGGAGGGGGAGACACACTAGAACTTGCAATTCATCCAAACGCTTAGCTAGTGTAATAGCAATAAGGAAAACCGTTGTAAAAACTTAAAATCCTCAAAATGGCAGGACTACAAGGGCTCCAAGGGAGGCTCACACAAGACATCCAACACCATGTTCAGGTACCGGGGGGAACCAACTCCCTGAAAAAAGGACAAATCAAGAACACTGCCTTGAAGAGCATCCTAATTAAAAGGATGCATGGCCAGGTCCCTCAGGGTAATGGAGGAAATCGCTGCCACCTGAGCGCAGACCTTTCCAAAAACCTCTTCCCAGGAATTGCAGACTCTCAGGAACTGAAGCCGACACTGGATTAACGCACCTAGCCTGGCACCAGGATAGAAACCTATGCGATATGCGGTATACATTTTTCTAGAATACTTTTTATCGGAAGACACCAAGGAAGTCAGATCTTCCAAAAGTCCCAGAGATTTCAAAATGGAGGACTCAGCCACGCAGTCAGACAGAAGGATTGCAGAAAAAAAGGCTGTGGGCTTAACACTTCAATGGCAATTTAAGTAAACTAAAACCTCTGTTTCGTTTCACATGGAGCCACAGGGATAAGCGCAAAGGACAACCTTTTCTTCCTTGTTATGTTTTATACATGAAGTGGGCTGGATACTTCTGGTTTACGCAGCCTCCCAGGTAGGGAATTAGTGCGCAAAACCACTTTCTGTGAATATTTGGAAGGATTCTGGAAGGATTCCAGAGTCTGAACCAGCACGTTCGTGAAGTCGAGCAGGGAGCTCGAAACCGGAAGTACTCAATATTGGCATCTGGAGAGTTCTAACGCTTCCAGGAACCAAACCCTGTGAGGTCAAAAATGAAAGGATCCCCAGCACCAAAGCCCGATCCGGTCTGACTTTCTGTAGGACTTTTGGGATCGAAGCCACGGGGGGAAAACATACGCCAGATTGAAGTCCCAGCAAACCGAGAAGGCGTCTAGTAGAACAGGTTTGGCCCCTTTCCTGAGCAAGTTTTGTGCTGATCCTTGTTGCCATCAGATCTATAAAAAGGCAACCCAAACCATGATGTCACCATACAAAACCTCTCCGTCGAGAGGGGCCTCTGGTTCATTGAGGACCTGCTCAGAAAATCTACCCGAGAATGCACAACGCCTTGAATGTGCACCGCTGCAAGGGCCTGAAAATGCCCTTCTGCCCAGGCCATATGGTCTTGTAATTTGAGGACAGATCGCAACTACAGGGATCCAAAAACCCTTGTGCCTGATTCGACAATGAGTGCCCCAGACCATCGCTGAAGCATACATCGTAACTGTAATTCAGTTTGCCGGCAGAAACGGGACGCCAAAGCTCAGAAAAGGAGATTGGAGCCACCACATCAGAGTCCTGTTCTGCTCTGAGATGCAGATGTGCTTGTCCAGGGATGACTGTTCCCACTGAGACAGAGGACGAATTTGAGCCGTTGCCTATGGAATGGCCAGGATAGCGAAAGTCTAATGTCCCAGAAAACAAAGCATTTGTCTGATCGAGCCCTGCGGGATCCTCGAGACTCCTGACCTGTGATCGAAGCTTTGCCTTGTTCTAAAAGAAAGAAAAAAAAAAACAGTTGCAAGAGGTGCCTAATACTACGCCCAGGAAGACAATCCATTGTACCAGCACTAGATGTGACTTTTTCCAGTTTACCAGCCATCCATGGAATAAGAGGACCTCTATTGTCCTGGCCACCTGGGATTCTAACAGGGACACTGAGGGAGCATTAATGAGCCAGTCCTCCAGGTAAGGGACAAAACAAATTCCCTCTTAATGCAAAAAGGGAGAGATGACCACCAAAATTTTAGAAAGCACACCAGGAGCTGAAAACAGGACAAAGGGAAGGGCCCGAAACAGAAAACTATGTATGCAGCCTACATGGAGAACAGCAAATCTGAAAAACTTTCTGCCCACCTGGGTGACCAGCACATGAAATTATGAGTCTTGGAGATCAAAAGGCAACCATAAAATAGTCTTGCTAAGGATGTGAGAGGCCGTGGAAATCGTTTCAATCTTGAAATTTTCTCTGACGCACCTGTTCATGGATTGTAAATCTAAAATGGTGCGAAAGATCCATCTGGCTTCACCACCAGAAAGAGACAAGAGTAAGTATCTTGAAAACATTCTTAAGTAGGCACCAGTTCCAGGTCAGGAGGCCTTGAACGTTCGACAATTATCGACCATCTGAAAACACAACCTCTGAGAGGAGAGAAGGAAGGCATCATGAGGAGTGGACACAAACTGGATTACATAACCGTATTTCACAGTCTCGAGGACCCAAACTCCAATTAATATCTCTTGCAGGTCAGTGCTTCTTTCAATTGTTCAGGTGCATGGTGGGGAGCCTTCAAAAGGTTTGGCTCGGTCTGTTATGCAGTTGGACCCATATAGGCGACCCCCCCTTCTTTTTGAGGTTCCTTCCCTTGTGCTGCATTGCAATCCTTCAGGATGGTTCGGCAATCCTCAAAAGTGGTCCTCTAAAGCAATAAATAAAGCAATGTGTGGTACTGCTTGCAGGTGTTCAATTAAAAAATTAAGTCAAAACTACACACATTCTGTGGTGTCTAAAACACCAATTTGACAGCCACTGGTTATTTAGAGCAATGTTTCTTAAACCTGTCCTCGGGACCCCCAACCAAGCCAGATTTTGCAGATCACCTTGAGGAAATACAGACTGAACACTGCAAACACTGCGCAGCAAAATCACCTGTGCTGTGCTTCAGATATCTGGAAAACCTGGCCTGGTTGGGGGTCCTGAGGACAGGTTTGGGAAACCCTGATTTAGAGGAGCACAGGACCTCCCATCATCCTCAGCCTCCTCTGCATAAATGCCCAAAATATTCAGCGTTTGAGGTCATCCCGCGCCAGACATCTGCAAAGTGAAGGAGACGACCCCTTTCAGGAAAACTGGCATCAGAATTTTCAGAACTTCTAAAACCCAGGTGTTACGCAGAATAAACACGACGTTTATTATTGCTCAGATCTCTTTATTCGTCTCACACTGCACAGGAGCCTCTTCTCACAGGATACAAACCGACACTGCCAGCACTTCCTGTCTGGCATAATAACCCTAGCAGAGGAGCCTACTGTAATCAACATAGTATGAGAGAGCTAACATGTTAACACCAGCTGCTTGAGGTCTGTTAGGGCATTCGTTGACGAGACAGATGGAAACGTCTGTTGTAGGGACGAAAGGATCTACGACCAGAAATGCAAAGACAAAAAAAACATGACGATTCCAGGATTCCCTCTGATGATCCAACGGAAGATCTAATTGGGCAGACTAGATGGGCCGAAAGAAAATGTCGGCAGATAAGAACCTATGTTTCTAAGAGCCTTCATAGGGCCATATTACAAAGTTGGTGCTAACTTAACCAGAGCTGTTGTAAACTTAACAGCTCCATAGGCTATAATGGCTCTGGTAAGTTAACAGCAGCTCTGGTTAGGTTAGCACCAACCTTGTAATATAGCCCATAGTGTCTGCCAGCAGTTGCAACAAATCCTGTAAAGCAGAACCAAACATTTCTGGTTCAAAGGATGGGTTACAGAGACAATTCTCGGAAGCAGTGTCGGCCGACCACAACCTGAGCCAAATTACATGGGGAAACCCATGGGCCTCACGGGCCTTAAAAAGTTCTACTTTGACGGCTTCCTGAGCTCCTATAAACGTGTGTAGCGATGTGTTAAAGTTTACTGTGGCAGTTACCCACATTTTTGGCCACAAGATGGAGACAATCACGATTAAAGACCCTGGACACTCGAACTACTGTCCCGGCATGCTTGCTTTGCGAAGAAACAGGAAGTGGGTGGGTTTGTGGAGACGCTGTACATCCTGCACCTCGTGGAGAGGCAGAGCGCGCCAGGGAGCAGAGGAGAGTGGATGCACATACAGAGAAGGAGAGACCAAAGATAGGCCGGAGCGCAGACAGAGTGGATTGGGCTTAGGATTGGGTCACCCAGCCTTGCGGGATACAGACATCACCCTCTATACTATCCGAGTGCAGAGAAGGAGAGAAGACCCCTCGAGTAAGGAGTACCGCGGTCGATTGAAACAGGGAGCAGGCGGTAAGCTGGCTGAGTCGCGGCTGACAGACAGAAGGCCAGACAACAGATCCGGTGGTCGGCGTCCCCAGTCAATATCGAGCGGAGAGACGTCCTGGGTCAGCGGAACCTCAAGCTTGCGCTGGATGGGTGAGAGGCCCCCAAGGCCATATGTAAATAAGAGCGTACGCTGCTGTTTTCCTTCTAAACCCACAGGGCCCCAACTGACTAGTCGAAGACATCATTAAAGTAAACTCACTGGCCAGTTGAAAAGTACCCGGGTACCCTATACACACGAATACACACCACTTCACGTTCTGGGACTTAACCTGTGCAGGACTCAGTTTCTTTTTTTCCCAATCGGGACAAGGGGGCAAAGTTAAGTTACATTCCGAACAATTTTTCCTCTTTTTGTTCCGCTGCGCGTTTACCGTGATACGAGAACTGTGTATTTTATTGTGTCCCGCTACGCGTTTTTCCTCGAATTTCGTATCTTTTAAATTTCTGCTCGGTTGGGGTTTTTTCCGAAAATACGAAGCCCTCGTGTTTTCGTTTCTTTTACCGCTACGCGTTTATCGTGTTACGAAAGTACTGTAAATCTTCCTGCATATACCGTGTCTCAAGAGCTGCAAACCTTTTAGTAAACCTTTTAACTTGTAAAACTTACAGCGTGTTGGAGTATATTATTCCCTAGTGCGGGGAGACTGACCCGTGGTTCATTTTCAGCGGCTCCTCCGGGAGTGAGCGCTACACGTGGGGGCTCGTCCGGGATTCAGTCTCTGGAAAAACCGCATCTAAAGGGTTAAATATGGATCCAGATACTGCTGCCGAATGGTGTGGGGAGCACAGTAGTCAGTTAACATGTTGCATAGTCATGGATATTCCCGCAGACACTTGGGCCGAAGATCAGATTCGCCAGGCCGTGGCCACGCTAGCACCAGATCATCGGGGGTTAATTCTGGACATTAAGAAAAAACCAGATACCTCTCACACGCATGTTCTTCTCGAATGGAGAAAAGGTATTCCAGCATGTTTTCGGGGCGCGAGCGTGGAGCTGGAAGATGAGGTGGAAGTCCAACTAATTCAGCCAAGTGCGCCACGTGGTGAATCCGAAAGTGTTTCCCGCCCCAGTCCGTTGGCCATGATCGGGCCTGAATTTATCGTGGCTATTGGAGATTTGCTGGCCAAATGTCAGAAAACAAGCCCTCCTCACACTAATTTCGGTTATCGACGGTTAAGGAACTTTACAGGAAATGTACCAACTCCGGCGGGAGGAAACCTTTGAGGAATGGGTGGAACAGGCGATGCAGGCACTGGATGAGTGGGACGTCCCTGAGGCCCAGAAAAAGCAAAGGATCACCGAGAGTTTAAGGGACCTGCGTCAGAAGCGGTGAGAAACCTAAAACTGAGTAGAAAAGATTGTACTGCTTTGGATTATCTGAACGTTCTTGAAGAAGTGTTGGGCGAACAGAAAAGGCAGCGGAACTAGTATAGTACGAACACACCTATCAGAAGAGAGGTGAGAGAATGATTGATTACATGAGGCGCTTGGATAAGATTCTGCACCAAATACTCCTCAAGAAAGGGGCCAAACCGGCTGACGTAGATAAGATACGAATAAAGCAGATCCTGAGGGGCTCTCAACCGTTAGATCCGGTGATGATGCAGCTGAGAAGCAGAGCAGTTAATCAAGAGTTGAAGTACCTGGAACTGATCCGAGTTGTACGAGAGGAGGAGGCTCTGCTGGAAGAGAAATCCTTCAGGCGGGGAGAAGGGCTTATGCACAACCTGCAAGATATAACGACGGTCTGCAGCCTGAAAACGACTCGTTAGACACCTATGGATCTGACCTGGATGAACAGGAGCAGTTAGTCGGTTTTAAATTCATCGAAAAGGCTGCAAAAGAATCGAACTCTTCCGAACGAAGCGAGTTGTTCAAGACTGTAAAGAAGGTACAGGAAGCTCAAACTGAACTGCAGCAAGCGCACGCTGAACTGTGCAGGGTGTTGATGAAGGTGACCGAGATGCAGGGGGAAATGCAAAAGTTCCTAACAGGTATGCAGACGACTGAAGTTGCCGTGGCGTCTGGTTCAAATCTCTTATTAGAACCTCAACAAGCAACTGTGTCCCACTTTCGAGGAAGAGATGTTTCGGTTGTGGAGAAATGGGCCATTTCCGTGCGCAGTGTAAAGGCCGGAAGCCTGAGAGGGATAAAGTTGAGTGGCTGCTGAAAGCCCTAGAGGGACTGTTATCTACTCCACCAGCGGGAAACGCCAGAGGGCACCAGTAAAGGAGCAACCTAGGTGCCCAGAAGTTGAACCTCGCTCCAAGAACCAATTTAAAACTAAGAGGGCAAGAGGGCCCAAAGCCAAGCCAACTGCTGAGCCTGCCAGAATGGAAAGAGTCACTCCCTTAGCGTCCGGGTCTGCGTCATGGGGAGGCAATGCACACCCAAAACCTGCACGGGCCAAGAAAAAGGCCAGGGTCCAGCAAACTGGGTCTAAGCGTCCGGATACCTCCACCAAGTTTCCTGACCAGCTGATAGGTCCTTCTCCGATTGTGCCAATCCAAGTGGAGGGAGTCTACACCAAAGCTCTGTTAGATTCAGGGGCTCAAGTGACTTTGATTTATAAAGACTTCTATGAGAAACACTTAAAGCACATTCCTCTGCAAGAATTGAAGGATTTGGAAATATGGGGTATCGGCACTGAGAAACTCCCTTATGACGGGTATCTGCAAGTAAGGTTGGAGATCGGATCTGAAGTCATCGGACAGTCCGGAGGCTGTGACGCCTTGGCCATTGTGTGCCCCCGACCCTCGGTGCGAACAGAAGCTCTCTGATAGTGGGGACAAATACGGACCTAGTGCGGCGTCTCCTGACCCCATCGTAGTGGAAGAAGGGTCAACTCAAGGAGTGCACCCCATGTTACGACCGGTCTATCAGAGGATGGTTGAAGAACGGAAAGCACCTGCTGAGGTGGGAAGACTGTGGAGACTGGGTGGACAGAGAAGGTTCTGCAAGCAGGAGAAGTAGCGAGCTCCGGGTTTCAGTCAAGTTGAACGGATCGCAACCAGGTCCTATGTGGTGCTGGGGACCGATGTCAATCATGGGAGTGAAACCGGAGTCGAAGTAATTCCTGAAATAATCTCCACCAAAGCCCTGAAGAGAACACGAGGAAGAGTCTCGGTCAGTGTGTGTAATGTGACAGATTCTCCAGTAGTCCTTAAAGCACGAATGCCTAATCGGGCAAGTAGAGTCTGCTACACCCCTCTCCACCGATTTAGGAGGGGGAGTGGATAAAGAGATTCCAGATGAAAGATTCTACCCTAAAGACGCCCCCATTTCACCTGAGTGGAAGAAACGTCTTCAGTCTCAAGTTCTAAAGTGGAAAGAATTATTCTCGAAAGATGAGTTCGATGTGGGCCTGGCTAAGAGTACGGAACATCGCATTCGGTTGCAAGAAGACAAGCCGTTTCGTGAAAGGTCAAGGCGAGTTCCGCTGGGAGACTTGGATGATCTGCGAGAACAGCTAAATGAGTTGCAGAGAACCAATGTGATTCAAGAGTCCAGGAGCCCATATGCATCTCCAATAGTGCTGGTCAGGAAGAAGAATGGTTCTGTCCGCTTGTGCATAGACTATCGCACCCTGAACCGAAGAACCATCCCCGACCAATACGCCACTCCTCGGATTGAAGATGCCTTACAGTGTTTGTCTGGAGCAAAGTGGTTCAGTGTATTAGACCTGCGAAGCGGATATCATCAGATACCGATGCACCCTGAAGACAAAGAGAAAACTGCGTTCATTTGTCCACTGGGGTTCTTTGAGTTCAATAGAATGCCTCAAGGTTGACGGGAGCTCCAGCCACGTTCCAACGGTTGATGGAGAAGACAGTCGGGGATATGAATCTAATCGAAGTGTTAGTGTACCTGGATGACATAATTGTGTTCGGGAAGACTCTGGAAGAGCATGAGCAACGTTTGGAGAAGGTTTTGAAGAGGCTCCATGAAGAGGGGTTGAAATTGTCTCTGGAGAAATGCCAGTTCTGTTTACCGTCAGTCACATATCTGGGACACGTGGTCTCGGCAGAAGGTGTTTCGACAGATCCTCGAAAGTTGGAGGCCGTAGCTTCTTGGCCTAGACCTCGAAACGTCACTGAACTTAGATCTTTCTTGGGATTCTGCTCATACTATCGAAGATTTGTGGGAGGATTCGCAAAGATAGCTCAGCCGCTGAACAAACTCCTACAGAAAGAAACCACCGAAGAAGGCTGTAAGGTCTCTGACCGAAACCCCTCCGCTCCAGGACCAAGGAAAGCTAAAGAGTCCATACAAGGTGAATGGACTAGTCAATGTGAAGGTGCGTTTGTGAAGCTGAAAGAGAATCTAACCCGAGCTCCTGTTCTGGCCTACGCGGACCCTCACAAGCCGTATGAACTACATGTGGATGCCAGCCGAGAAGGTTTGGGAGGAGTCCTATATCAGGAGTATGATGGATTGCTGAGGCCTGTGGCGTACGTGAGCCGGAGCCTTGCGCCTTCTGAGAAGAACTATCCTACTCACAAACTGGAGTTCCTAGCCTTGAAGTGGGCAGTGGTGGACAAGTTGAAAGACTATCTGTATGGAGCTGAGTTCGTGATCAAGACGGATAATAATCCTCTCACCTATATCCTTACTACTGCGAAACTGGACGCAACGGGACATCGGTGGTTGGCCGCTCTGTCAGGGTTTCGGTTCAGCCTGAAGTATCGTCCTGGGGTGAACAATCGAGATGCTGATGCTTTATCAAGAAGACCCTACACTACAGAATGGACTCAGGTGACTCCAGACGGAGTGCAAGCTTTGTGTCAAGGAACAGAACGCCGGGTCAAGGGAGGAGTGGAAGCGGAGGCCATAGGAGTCATGGCCGCGGCTGTTCCTGAGTTCTACTGTAACCCTACGCAATTGAGGGATGAAAATCTACCTACCTTTTCCAAGCAGGACCTGAAAGCAGATCAAGCTAGAGACCCTTTGATTGCATTGACCATAAAGGCCCTGACTGCAAACCAGCGAGAGATTCTGTTAACCAATTCCCCGGATGGAGCCAGATTGGTTTACAAAGAGTGGGAGCGGTTGAAGATGTTGGATGGGGTGGTCTACCGAAGGGGCCCCTCGACCAATTCCGAAGAGATTCAACAGTTATTTCTCCCCACTAAACACAGGGAGAGTGTGTTGCGATCATTACATGATGAGCATGGACATTTGGGTGCTGAGAGAACTTTTAAGTTGGTGCGAGATAGGTTTTATTGGCCTTGCATGAGGGCTGAAGTTGAGAGTTATTGCCATTCCTGTCTGAGGTGCATTCAGAGGAAAACTCTACCAACCCGAGCTGCTCCAATGAGCCATCTACAGAGTCAGGGACCCATGGATTTGGTGTGCATTGACTTCCTGTGCTTAGAGCCGGATGCTAGTGGGCAAGGGAACATTCTGATAGTGACTGATCACTTTACCCGTTATGCCCAAGCTTTTTCTACAAAAGACCAACGCGCTCCGACAGTGGCGAAGGTGCTGATGGAAAAGTTCTTTGTTCATTACGGCCTGCCAAGAAGAATACACTCTGATCAGGGAAGAGACTTTGAAAGTAGATTGGTCGGGCAATTGCTGGAGTTGTTGGGAATTCAAAAGACTCGAACTACGCCATACACCCTCAAGGTGATGCTCAGCCTGAAAGGTTTAATCGCACGCTGCTAAACATGCTGGGGACCTTGTCTAATGTAGAGAAGCAGAGTTGGAGTCGTCACATAGCTACTCTGGTGCATGCATATAACAGTACGGAGAGTGATGCAACGGGATATTCACCGTACCGTCTTATGTTCGGAAGAAAGCTCGACTGCCGGTTGATTTGGCATTTGGTTATCTCTAGACCAGACGTCGGTAGCTTCTCATAGAAACTACGTGGATAGACTTCGGAAGAATCTGGCTTCTGCGTTTGAACAGGCCCGTTTGACTTCAGGTAACAGGGAGCAAAGGAACAAGAAGAACTATGATTTGAAGGTTCGAATACAGGATCTACAACCCGGTGATAGGGTTCTGTTGAAGAATTTGGGTGCTGCTGCGAGACACAAGCTGGCGGATAGATGGAGTTCTCAGGTTTACATTGTTTGCAAACAACTGCCAGGTCTGCCGGTGTATCAGATTCGCCCTGATGGAAAGGCTGGTCCCCTCAAGAATTGGCACCGAAATCACTTGTTACCTTTGAGAGAGGCTGTGAGGATACCAGTGGAAAACGAACTTCCTCCGGCGAATCCGCATGCTCCACGTGTCCCTCCTGTTACTCGGTCTCAACAGACTCGGGTTGTTGGAGAGAGCGAAAGAGACAGTGACGAAGAGAGTTTCTGTTTAGATTGGATGCGCTCGCCAGAACCTGAAGAGGTTGTCCCAGTTCCTTGTCAATGGGAAAGTAACTTGAGGGCTGAAGCTCCTGAATTTCAGTGGGAATTCCCCGAAAATATGGAACTCCCTGAAACCCTTGAACTTCCGTTAAGGGTCCCGGATACTGTTGGAGACCCTGTAGCTCCTGAAGACGAACCTTACGACTATAGTTCTATGCCTTCCCTGGAGGGATCGTACTCGGAGGAAGTGTCTGCTCCAGTGGCAGACATAAGGACCGAGCCTATACCTATAGTACTTCCACCTGAAGAGGAACGGAAGGAGCCTGAACAAAAACGCTCTATTCGACCGCCCCAGCGACTTACTTATGACTCACCAGGACATAGCACTGAAGAGGCCATCAGCACTGTGCAGAGATTGCCCGAAGTGTCTGCTAGGTTAGCTGAGGTAGCCCAGAACATGAGTCAGCTTGAGAAAGTGTTTCTAACGCACTGCATGTATGCTGCTGAACCTGTATATGCTGTATAAACTGTGTGCATATTGTAAAAGGATAATGTAATTGTTGTACCTCCTTGGAGAGACCCAAGAGTTCTAGGAGGGGGAGAGTGTAGCGATGTGTTAAAGTTTACTGTGGCAGTACCCATTTTTGGCCACAAGATGGAGACAATCACGATTAAAGACCCTGGACACTCGAACTACATGTCCCGGCATGCTTTGCGAAGAAACAGGAAGTGGGTGGGTTTGTGGAGACGCTGTACATCCTGCACCTCGTGGAGAGCGCAGAGCGCGCCAGGGAGCAGAGGAGAGTGGATGCACATACAGAGAAGGAGAGACCAAAGATAGGCCGGAGCGCAGACAGAGTGGATTGGGCCACCCAGCCTTGCGGGATACAGACATCACCCTCTATACTATCCGAGTGCAGAGAAGGAGAGAAGACCCCTCGAGTAAGGAGTACCACGGTCGATTGAAACGGGGAGCAGGCGGTAAGCTGGCTGAGTCGCGGCTGACAGACAGAAGGCCAGACAACAGATCCGGTGGTCCGCGTCCCCAGTCAATATCGAGCGGAGAGACGTTCTGGGTCAGCGAAACCTCAAGCTTGCGCTGGATGGGTGAGAGGCCCCCAAGGCCATATGTAAATAAGAGAGTACGCTGCTGTTTTCCTTCTAAGACCCACAGGGCCCCAACTGACTAGTCGAAGACATCATTAAAGTAAACTCACTGGCCAGTTGAAAAGTACCCGGGTACCCTATACACACGAATACACACCACTTCACGTTCTGGGACTTAACCTGTGCAGGACAGTTTCTTTTTTCCAAATCGGGACAAGGGGGCAAAGTTAAAGTTACATTCCGAACAATTTTTCCTCTTTTTGTTCCCGCTGCGCGTTTACCGTGATACGAGAACTGTGTATTTTATTGTGTCCCGCTACGCGGTTTTTCCTCGAATTTCGTATCTTTTAAATTTCTGCTCGGTCGGGGTTTTTTCCGAAAATACGAAGCCCTCGTGTTTTCGTTTCTTTTACCGCTACGCGTTTATCGTGTTACGAAAGTACTGTAAATCTTCCTGCATATACCGTGTCTCAAGAGCTGCAAACCTTTTAGTAAACCTTTTAACTTGTAAAACTTACAGCGTGTTGGAGTATATTTATTCCCTAGTGCGGGGAGACTGACCCGTGGTTCATTTTCAGCGGCTCCTCCGGGAGTGAGCGCTACACGTGAAAAATTTATTAAAGGGTGGCTGCCATCTTCAAACATTGACAGTGCGTCATCTTCATTTGAGGTGAAGTCATCCGAATCCAGAACCTCATACTCAAAATCAAGTGAATCACTTTCCTCCAGTATATGCTTTCTAGGCCCAGAGCAAATAGCGCACAAGGGTCGTAGGGCATCCAAGGACTGGGAAGACTGAGCAGCGGCCAACCTTACATCTGCAAACGTCTGCAGAAAATTACCCTGTACCCAAGACACAAAGGCTGACAATTCAGATTTCTTAGCCTCCTCAGATGCATCTTTAGAACACAAGGTGCAGGTTATTTTCTTATAACCATCTGGCATGGGTTGAGCACAGGTGTTATAATCCGGTGCTCCAATTTGTACAAAGCTTTTCCCTGGTCTTTATCCAGCAGGGCCTCACTAAGGGCAAACCTCCTACATGAAGCAAGAAACAAAAATGATATATACCTGGGGAGCAGCAAACGTAGACCCCACGACCTTCTGAGCTGATGTATGTAATGCCAGGCAGCAAACTATTCAAATTTTTTAAACAAAAACAAAACCGCACAACGAGGCAAAGATGGCCGTATGGAATGCACGCACACACGTTCCATTGTGGAACACAGTGTAACCTATGTTGTGTTCCACCCAAGGGCCGCAGATACACCGGACTGCCCGGCCACAGCATGTGACAAGAGCCGGAACGACCTCACGCCAACCCTCGAGGGAACCAGCAACAGAGGTCCTGCTTAGGGCCCCAGAGGGGAAAAAAAAAATGCGGCTGCCCCCCGGAACCAACGGATTCCCCCAATTTCGCTTCCCAGGTAAGCGTCGTCCAGCGGATAGGAAGAAATGACTGGGGAGGTTACAGTGCTTCAACTAGTTATAGGGTCTAGGGGAGGAGCTAGGCGGTCAGGGAGGGGTTTACCTTTCCTGAGATGTGTGTTTTTTTTTATAGGATTAAATAAAAACTTTGGAAACCTGAAGAACACCCCAACCGTACTGACGCTTAATGTATGGAAAAGAATAACGTTTTAGTTTCATTTATTTAAACATTTAACAGCAATACAAAGGAGTAGTAAAAACTTAAAAATTACAAATTTAAGTTGACAAATACAAATGGTGTAGAAGACCCTGGGGAAAAGAGCTTACAATCTAAAAGAGTTAGATTTTGAGCTTCCATTTCAAATATGCAATTAAATACTAGGAGAGAAGATGATGAACTTTGACAAGATAATTCTATCTGCCCATCCAGTCCCATGGATGTAGCTTGCATATCAGATGAAGCTAATTCTGTGCTCAGTGGTGAATCATTAGCATGGGGATCGCTGCTATTTAAGGGACAATAACTTAAGACAGCGATGGCAAACCTTAACACCCCGTCTCTGAACGCATGCAGTAGCAAGCAACGTGAGAGACCGGAGCCGATGAATTGGCTCTGCACATGAGTGTGTAACTCCTATCCATCGATCTGCGCAGCTGCAATGAAATTTGCAAACAATAGAACAGAGGTTCCAAGCAATGGACAATTTGCATAGTGTACACAATGCAAACAGTGTTTGGTAAATTGCCTAAAAAAGCTGCATGGAATTCAGCATTTTGAGATAAATGGACTGAGCAGCCCACACCGAGGGAGAAAAAGAGTATTTACACGGAAAACGATAATTGGACAGTTGCTTGGGGGGGGGGGGGGCTGGGTTACACTTTTTGCTATAGTGTCCTATAAACTGTCTGATGTAGCCTGAGAGGTGTACCAAAATTAAAGGTGAATAGCAACATGTACATGAAAGGTCAGCATGGTATCCAGGTGTAGACTTAAATAATACATTCATATGTTAGCAAGTATTTGGTATTGTTAGAAGTTATACTCTATGCAATAATAAAAATGCAAATAGTAGATGAAAAAAGGACATACCAACTGTGAGGCAAAACTGCAGCACGTGCACCGCACCCTCCTGTTTCAAAAACTTCATGAAACGAAATAAAAGATCCTGTTCGGACCGAACTTCTCTCAATTCTAGCTTTAACACCTTGAAGAAACAAATAATATATTACTAATACATTATAAATGTCAGTAGACTTTTGCTGATAAGTGGATTTTTTTTTTAAACTCTCAGTTGGGGTACCTCAAGGCGCTGTTCAGGGTCCCCTACTCGATCTATACTGCCTCTCGACAACCTCATTTCTTCCTATGGATTTCACCATCTCTATGCTGATGTCACCAAAATCTACCTTTCCTCCCCCGATCTCTCTGCTCCCGTGCTGAACAGTGTTGTTACAGCAGCCTGCCTATTGGCTGTCTCCGACTGGATGACTTCCCATTTCCTAAAGCTCAACCTCTCTCAAACTGAACTTCTCGTCTTCCCTCCCTCGTCCGGCAAAATCCGCGCGACGTCACTGTATGTAGCTTTTCCAATGGAGCTGTTCACATCTTGCCACGCGACGTTGTGCGTCGCGGTAGCAGGTCGCTGGTACACAACCTTTTTTTGCGATTTGCATTGGTGGTGCTTTGCAAAAAATCGCGCAAAACCGCGACGTCACGAATATGAAAATCGTGCGATTTTCAAATCACAGTGTGAACGGGGCCGAATACTAACATTCCTGCACCCATTTCCCTTCAGGTGAATGGTGCCACCATTACTTCCACTTCACAGGCCCGGTGCCTCGGTGTCCTCCTATTCTCTGATCTCTCCTTCACTCCTCACGGTCGCTAACCAAATCCAGCTACTTCCACCTAAAAAACATTGCACGCATCGTCCTGGTCTTAATCAGGACTCTGGTAAAATGCTCATCCAAGCACTTATCTCCTGCCTTGACTACTGTAACCTCTTTCTCTCAGGCCTTAAGAGATCCCAGATTCTCCCTCTGCAGTCTGTTATGAATGCCTGTGCCAGACTCCTCCACCTCACCTCCCTCGCCCCTTTGTCAATCTCTACACTGGCTTCTGGTTTCCTTTAGAATCAATTTCAAAATACTGGTGCTCACATACAAAGCTCTGCATAACCGTGCCCATGCCTTCATTTCCTCCCTTATAAGCCAGTACATCCCATCCCAACCACTTCGCTCTGGCAATGATCTGATGCTATCAGTTCCTCATACCCCCGCCCCAAACTCCCGCCTTCAAAGCTTCTCCCGAGCTGCCCCCTTTCTATGGAACTCCCTCCCCCGCAACATTAGACTCTCCCCGCCTCTCCAGTTCTTCAAGAAGTCTCTGAAAACACATTAGAGAAGCCCATCATCTCACTCCCTAATCGCTGTTCATTTCTTGCATCTTCCCATACAGCCCATACGCACCCCGCTGCTTCATATTCTCTATTAACCCTCACCTAGTGTGTCACCCCTATCCTCTTAGATTGTAAGCTCTTGAGCAGAGTCCTCTCTCCTACTTTTCTGTGTATTGAACCTGTGTGTATATTTGTTATTCTGCCTCCCATTGCACATCGCTACGGAACTCGCTAGTGCTTTATAAAAACTTGTAACTAAATACATTTGTTTTTACATTGAGTCATATGGGATTTGCCGGTTTAAACCGGTCAAACCGAATCCCCGAAAATCAGGGCATTTTGCCGACACCGCGGTGAAGTTCAGCGTTATGTGAATAGATTAACCATTACTTCTCCATGGGATAATTTCCCTGACCAAGCAGAGTAGAGCCAAGTAGATCAGGCCAGGCCGTCAATCAGGTGAACAAAAAGGAGACTTTCGCTTTGCACATTTCCTAAATTGTCTATAGTTATTGTTTTAGGCTGAAAAGGGGCTGTATTAAAATTTAAAATAAAAAAGGTTAATATATTGGGTAGAATTTATCACATTGCAAATAATTCGCAACAGATTTGTGCTGGTTAAAAAATAAAATATGTCTGACTGAACAATGTCTGAATGTACTTCTCTCATATCTAAAAATTAAATACATCTTTAGTATGACTTGTGGAAATTGCCGAGACTGGCAACTGAATAAAAGTAGAAGGAAATTTCAATTCTTTATACATTGCCAGTATATTGCACAGTCCTGTACAATGGGTAGGACAAAACAAACATCAAATTAACAAACTTGACACATGGAAAAGGATAGGAAAGAGGACTCGGCTTCTTAAGTGAGCTTACAATGTCAAGTAGGGCTTTAATTTGGTCTTGCTATAGTCTACTACACATAAGAAAGCGTTAGTGGTTGTTTGACCATATGCGATAATAAATATCAAGAGAATGTATTTGGATTATTGCCTTATATCTTGGCTGTGATATAAAATGTTACTTACTGAAGGATTCTTGTTTTTCGTCTCTGCAAATTTTTGTAAAAATGGTACCAAATTGGAAACTGGCTCTGTTGCCTGTTCAGGCTAAAAAAAACCACAAATAAAAAACAAAAAAAAATGTAATCATTGTTGTTGTCATCACCACTTATATTAGAGCCAACATGTCCTCCATCAATCAAGTAAATGTTTGGAAAGCCTTGTCTATATTCCTGACGCATTCAGCGTTATCTACATAGTTAAACTGATTTTCCCTTCTGGGAAACTGAACCAGGGACAGAAATTCATTGATGAAGCTGCTCCTGCCGCTGTTAAAGTTTATCATCATTGCAGCAACAGTAAAGCATGGTCAATGGTGAAGAACGTGTTTTTGTATTTAATCCCAAAAGTGGAAAGGTTTCTGGTGAGGGTATAAATAATACCCAACAGTTTGTCTCTTAGCTGAGAAGCAGCATGAGAATATGTGGTTGCTTAGAAAAGCAGCTCTTGGTTTAAGTTAGGACCCACATTAACCAGAGGTGCCGTCCAAGGTAGGTGGGCTTTAGACATGTGCATTCGTTTTAGTACTAAAACGATTTAGTCCGAATTTTGGGATAATTTAGTTTTAGTATGACTCAAGAGAAACGAAACTGCTCAGTACAAAAAACAAAAGAAACTAAAATAAAATGCACTACATTTTAGTTTCAGTCCTTTTTGTGATATTACATTGATGAGTGAAGGAGACCAGAAATGAAGATCGCAACATCGCAACATCCGAAGTTCTGCACCCTCCACATGCCAATGCAGTAGGATGTTCTATACAGAGAGTGGCATTAATTAATGCAGGAGTATGTTCTATACATTATACAGAGAGGGGTATTAATGCAGGAGGATGTTATATACATTATACAGAGAAAGGTATAAATTGAGGAGAATGTTCTATACAGAGAGGGACATTAATGCAGGAGGATGTTATCTACATTATACAAAGAGGGGTATTAATTAATGCAGGAGGATGTTCTAAACACTATACAGAGAGGAGCCTTTTTTTTTTAGCCCTTTAAATCCAGTGGCTGTGAGCGCTGAGATCGGCTGCTTGTTACATTATATCTCAGTACAATGTATCAGGCTCAGTTGTTACAGTAACTGACTGTAACAGCGCTCAGAGTTTCAGTAAAACAAGGAAATAATATTTTTCTAACCTCTACATATAAAAATATTATTTACTAGTTTTACAGAAACTCTGAGCGCTGTGATGAGCAGCAGTCAGTTACTGTAACAGCTTTGCCTGACACGGGCAGTATTACAATGTTGGTGCTAACTTAACCTGTTGTAAACTGAAAACCTCCATAGGCTATAATGGCTCTGGGAAGTTTACAACAGCTCTGGTTAAGTTAGCACCAACTATGTAATATGGCCCACATTGTGCTGAGAGTGAGAGATACTGTAACAAGCAGCGATCTCAGCCCTCTGAGGAGCCACCACAACAATAGTAATTGTATCCACTGGTTTTCGGATGAACGAAATTAGTTTTCATACTAAAGAACTGAAAACGAATTTCTTTAGCAACTAAATAAATTGCATTTTAGTACTAATCCATTAGTTCAAAACGAAATTTTGTGCTGTGCACATGTCTAGTGGGCTTACACTTTAATGGCCATTCAAGTAAACCAAAACCTCTGAATAGTTTTGTTTCGCATGGAGCTATAGGGGTAAGCGCAGATGTAAACTTTTTTTCTGGTTATGTTTTATACATTAGATGGGCTGGACACGTCTGGTTGACGCAGCCGCCCTGGTAGCGAATAGGCAAAAAAATGTTTTTTTTTCTGCATGTTTAGACACTGCTTTCCAGACGCATTCAGGGTTATCCATTAACTACCTAGTTTACCACTGGTGCAAGGATGATAAATGGAATTTCTCTTCTGGGAAACTGAACCAGGGAAGGAAATGCATTGATTAAGCTGCTCCTGCCGCTGTCAAAGTTTATCATCGTTGCAGCAACAGTAAAGCACGGTTATTAGTGAAGAACTAATAGTGGATATTGATCTTTGGCACTTACCGGGCTATCATCAATGAAAATAAGCAGCAGTCGATTGACATTGTCCTGTAGGACACAGAAAATTGTGTAAATATATCAGCTTTTAAAGGTATATGCAAACAATGCTTTTCTTTAAGCAAAATTCTCATTACCGATCAACTCTGCCCCATTATCTCAATATAAGCGTACCCTTACTTTTGAGACACTGCTGCTCAGTTTACTAAAATGTCTACAGCACTACATACTCCATGTCGTCTATGGAGGATTGCCTTTGAGCAGTTTACATGTGTTTTCATTGAATTTGTCAAAACACTGTGTTGGCAGCTACTGACATAAATGAGGTTTCGCCAAGCAAAATCATGGCTGAGCAGGACAAAGTGGTGTAAACCGAAAGAAAAATAAAGGATCTTAAATTCAGCGCCGCCAAATGTTTCTGATCTACAACCCCCATGATTCTCGAGCCATCTATTGCATTCAAAGAATTCTGGATATTGTAGGCAAATAACATCAGGTAAGCCAGAGTTTGAGATCCCTATTGTCAGAATACAAAGGGGTTAGTAAGTCAAGCACAGCTACACATACAGTTGTGTTCAAAATTATTCAACCCCCACTGAAATTGAGTGTTTTGGCCAGTTTGACATTGATTTTGATCATTCAGTCATCTTGCTTACAATTAAATCAAAGAGGCACGTGTAGGCCAGACAAATATAACATTTATAATGAAATAACCACAAATGTCTTTTCTGTGCTCACATCATTATCAGTTTTATTCAACCCCCAAGTGACATTCAATCTTAGTACTTAGTACAACATCCTTTTACAGTTATAACAGCTTTTAAACGTGAAGCATAGCTTGACACAAGTGTCTTGCAGCGATCTACGGGTATCTTCGCCCATTCGTCACGGGCAAAAGCCTCCAGTTCAGTCACATTCTTAGGCTTGCGCACTGCAACTGCTTTCTTTAAGTCCCACCAGAGGTTCTCAATCGGATTTAAGTCAGGTGACTGCGATGGCCACTCCAAAATGTTCCAGCCTTTAATCTGCAACCATGCTCTAGTGGACTTGGAGGTATGCTTGGGATCATTGTCCTGTTGAAAGGTCCAACGTCTCCCAAGCCTCAGGTTTGTGACGGACTGCATCACATTGTCATCCAATATCTCCTCGTACTGAAGAGAATTCATGGTACCTTGCACACAGTGAAGCTTCCCTGTACCTGTACCTGCAGAAGCAAAACAGCCCCAAAGCATGATTGACCCCCCCGCCATGCTTCACAGTAGGCAAGGTGTTCTTTTCTTCATAGGCCTTGTTCTTCCTCCTCCAAACATAGCGTTGATCCATGGGCCCAAACAGTTCTAATTTTGTTTCATCAGTCCACAGAACACTATCCCAAAACTTCTGTGGTTTGTCCACATGACTTTTGGCATACTGCAGCCGACTCTTCTTATTCTTTGGAGACAGCAGGGGGTGCGCCTGGGAGTTCTGGCATGGAGGCCTTCATTACGCAGTGTGCGCCGTATTGTCTGAGCTGAAACTTCAGTACCCACATCTGACAAATCTTTTCTCAGTTCCTCAGCAGTCACACGGGGACTTTTCTCCACTCTACGCTTCAGGTAGCGCACAGCAGTCGAAGTCAGCATCTTCTTTCTGCCGCGACCAGGTAGCGTTTCAACAGTGCCCTTTGCCTTGAATTTGCGAATGATGCTTCCTATGGTCTCTCTTGGTATGTTTAACATCTTTGCAATCTTCTTATAGCCATTGCCCTTCCTGTGAAGAGTAATCACCTCTTCTCTTGTCTTCCTGGACCATTCTCTTGACTTCACCATGTTTGTAACCACACCAGTAAATGTCTAGAAGGAGCTGAGTATCACAGTCATTTTAAAGCTGCCTAATTGGCGCTTATTATGCTTTATTGCTGCTCCGTGACATCCACAGGTGTTTTCAATACCTGATTGTTCTTCAGAGTGGTAGTCTTTAAGGGGTTGAATAATTGTGTCAATGAAGAATTCACAAAAGAAACATTTACTACTGTATTACAAAACCAATTGATGTCATTTTAGTTGCATATGGTTCTTTAAAAAGTCCTTGTAGGATTTCATTCTGAATACAATTACAAATGTACACTAAATTCCCTAAAACCCTTTACAGCATTGGGGGTTGAATAATTTTGAACACAACTGTAGATCCTTATGGAAGAAAGGGAAGCTGTATTGCTAGAAGACTGGTGCATTCCATGTTGATATCAGTAATATTATTATTATCATCATAATTATTGTCATCATTTATATAGCGCCAACAGTTTCTGCAGCGCTTTATAATACCCAAAGGGAACGAGATAAAACGGACATATGATGGAAACAAGAGGTGTAGACAGCTCTGCTCAAAGGAGCTTACAGTCTAGAGGGATTGGGGTTGAGGAAGAAAAGAGGAATTTTACTGGATGGCAGGATCATTAGTGCCAGTGGTTTGGGAATGGTGGGGCCATAGAAGCAGCTTCAATCATGAGTGAGTGGATGAGCAGAGGGTTGAGTTGCATCAGTGATGTGGTACACTAATCTGAAGAGATGGGTTTTGAGCAGGGGGCCGACAAATCTTGGGCACCAGGGTCACCATGGCGACAAGAAATTCTGTCCTGGCACCCGAGTTTGTGTACATAGCCACCCCTTCTGGCAGACCCGCTCGCTGGGTCCTCCACCCATCAGACATGAAGCCTTTTACAAGGCTTTGTCTGCTCGGGGAAAGCTGTGTGCACGCTACGATTTGTATCGGCAGCGTGTACACTTTATGGCCAGTCAGCGTGCGTCTGTCTGGGGTTATAAATCAGACCCCCGTGACAGACGCGCACACACAGCTGCTGGCCTGGCCCCTCCCTCCCTCTCCACTACAGAGTGGAAGGAGGGAGGAGGAGGAGCGCTCAACTCCGATGCTGCGGGTCATGTTCCCAGTATGCACTCACAGCCCTTCCACCTAATAAAAAAGAAAGAATAAAGTCCTGTAAAGTCCCCAGATCAGAGGGAGAGGGGCGCACAGCTCACCCAGCTGTATGTACACTGCCTATAACATTCACTGTGTTATATACAGTGCATATACTGTGCCTGGATCAGCTGTGAGAGACTGAGGATTAGACAGAGTGTGAGTGTGTGTGTGAGAGTGTGTGAGTCCATACATTTCAATATTATGATAAATTGTACAGGTGCTCAGCAAAATCCTAAAATATTTATTGGAAAACGTCACTAAACGTATCGGTACTCGGTCTTAAGAAAATGGTACCGTGAATCTTTAGTTGTTATGCCGGGGTCAGACGAGAGTTTTGTAGAGCGGAAGGAATGTCCGTGAGAATGGACGTTCCTTCCACTCTGACGCCCTTCTGGCCACCTCGCTGAGCGCAGTTAGTGCACTCAGCACTGCAAAGCACGATCCTCCTAGAGAGAATCGTGCTTTGCAGTCCCTTCAACATGTGTCTAGCGTTTCGACGGGGAGGTTTTGTGCGTGCGATCAGCCCTGTTGCAGTGTCACAACGCTGCAACGAACGCCGGTGCGCTCGTCTGACACCGGCCTTAGTCTGAAAAAAAACCTGCCTCCTAACTTTTGAAGCTGGCTCCTAGATTCAAAGAAAATTTGTCAAACCCTGGTTTTGAGGGATTTCTTGAAGGCCTAAAGATTAGGGTGAGGCAAGTCATTCTACAGGACCGGTGTTGCCCGTGAGACGACTTGGAAGCGAGAGTTGACCGTGCGCGTGTAGACAGGTAACAGGAGGAGCTCGCCTACTGACTGGAGTTGTCTGGATGGGACGTGCTTGCAGAGTAATGAAGAAGTATGGTGTATGATGGAGAGACAGTATCAAGTACTGATACTTTTATAGTCATGTGACTGCTTTCCAATAAATAATTTAGGATTTTGCTGAAAGTCCAGTTTATGTTAATATGGAAACGTATGGCCAGACACCCCATTTACCCACCACACACACGCTGACATAAACCAGCACTCTCCTTTATTAGAATAAGATTTTTCGATAATAAGCAAAAAAAATAATAATCTCAAAACTCGTGTATACTCCTACAATAAGAGACGCACTCTGGGACTAAAAAAATAAAAATTATAGAATTTTAAAAAAAAAAAGTCCGACATTTCGGCTCTGAACCTTTATCAAGGTAAGCTTTATAAATAAAAATGCAACTTGTATACAAAATCACAATAGACTCAAGACCTCTGTCGTACTCCAACTCTCAATACGTCCATAATACCCAGAAGTGATACATCGAGGGAGGTGATTATGCAAGTGCCATTTGATTGCTATTAAGATTGTAGCACAGCAAAGATTACCTATTCCCTTCAGTTATTTACATTTCAGACTTAACGGCTTATCTCAGGAAATAAAAAAAAATTAAACAGCAAGGGAGAGATTCTAAATAGAGCACGCAAAACTCGTCAACAAAAAAAAATTACACTTAAAAATGTGACTACTGTATATACTATGCTGTGAAAAATGTGAGACAAATGTGTAAGGCTGTCAGATTAACGCAGTCTGAGCGCACTCTGCATGCGTGCATAACGGACAGACATACTGACGGAAGATACTGTAGACACCACACGGTCCATTTTTTTTGACGGATGTAGAAGAAAAAAAAAAGGGACATGTGGGAAACAAAATTAATTATAAATTAAGATACAGGTACCGTCAGCCAGACCATAACCTCTGAGCGTCAACGTGATGGGCATCGCAAATGCGCTGCGTCTGACGTCGCAGCATAATGGACGCAGGCCGCTACGCGGACTTGGGGCACTGTGCGCGCTCATCTTAGCGGTTTTACGCTCATGCCCAACTTGCGTCTGTTTGCCACGTGCGTTGTGCGTGCGCAGATCGGTTCGCACGTACTTCGTCTGTGGGTCTCTATTGATCAGGATTCTATGCTACGATGGACATTAAACTGTGTGGCGACACGGACGCGATCACTGCGTTCGTCTGACACGGGCCTAAATTGTAAAAATGAATAAAGAACATGGAGAAAAAAAAAAAATCTGTCAACTGTCTGTACATTCAAGATATCAGTTCCCCTAAATATTGTGTAAAATTGCTTTATCCAAAAAGGAGATTAGGAAACCAGCAATATATGGGCCGAAAGGGCCCTATTTGGAGCAAAAACAAGTAGGTCTCCTTGAGTGTGGGACCTTAGACATACAGGGCCATTATCCAAACATGGTTCATTATGAACACATTAGATTCCAAAAGTATTGGTCAAATTACTCTGTCTTAACAGTGTCTTGATAAAGGCGAAATGTCAGGCTATATGCATTATAAATAAAAAAATTATTCTGAGTCCCAAAGTGCGTCTCTTATCGTATGTGTATATACAAAGACCACAGACACGTCACCAGCAGCATTCTGCCAGGCCCCTCCAGCTGAGCGCATTCCAGCGAGCGGCTGCCTGCATAAGAAGGTTGTAACATGGCTCTGCTGGTGCTCCCAGCCGTGCTCTCGCAGGATCTTGCAGAGTTTGTGAAAGGATTTTACCAGGAAGGATACATTGAGATTTCTCTCGTTTTCAAGTATGTCCTGGGTGGCGAGTATGTATCGTTAGGTGTCTTGCCAAGGACACTTACTGGAGAGGTTGCTCGCTGGGATCGAACCCATGACTCCACGGGATCTCTCCATGCAGAGCAGTGATGTTACCTCTACGCCACCCAGCTGGCACATGGAAGATAAGATCTTGTCAGAGCGTGGCTGCGTTACAGATGTCGGTGGCCACTTGCTGGGACACTGCCAACCAGAGGGGCCTGGCAGAATGCCGTTAGATCATGCTGTCAACTGCCCCAGCCAGATACCACCAGGCAAGTCAGCTCAGTGGTGGCTTCTGGTATCGGTAGAAGTATTGAGGGCATTTTCACGAATACAAGTACTCGTGCAAATGCCCAGTATCGGCACCGATACTATTATCGGTTTAACCCTACTAAGATTCGATTACTGAGCTACAGAACGATCACATTTGAGTTATTGATCCAGATACTTTTGGTGAACAAAAATCTGCCAAGGAGAGGACAGAATGGGCAGAGTTAGAAGTGGCCTGCCCTTCGGCAAGTCCCTGCTCAGATCTCCTAAGGTTTTAGCTTAGAATGGAAATGCCAAGGAAGTTCCCTCTGCATGAAAGAACTAAAGACCTATCAATAGCTGATGATTGTGTCAGATTTTTTAGGACTCAACAGGGGGGGGCATAGCTCACACCTTGCTAGGCACCTGAAGCAAGGGGGGGGGGTCAATGTTTGGATTACCTTCTAGAGTCTAGACTTTGTTTCAGAAACATTGGAGATTCTCTTGGATAGACACAGACAACTGCTTAATGTTCAACTGTAGTCTTCAAACTTTACAAAGTAAATTAAACTTTACTGTCGTTTGAGTTTACTTTGTAAATTGTAATCCTTATTCAGCCGATAATATTGTATGTACAATATTTACAGTTTATTTAAAATAAGTAAAAACTGGACTACCACAGGCACGGCATATTTTACAATCACATGTTCATTAGAAGATCCAAGAATGTTTATGTACATTGCAATAATATTAACATAAATTAGAGAATCCGTACGAAAAAAATCTTTGCAAATAGACAGAATGCATGTAAAGCAAATTAACTAAAATTAAATAATGAAAATATGCATTACTATGCTCTCAAAAGAAAGTGAAGACTCTCCTTAGCATTAAAAACAGTGAAAGACTTACTGGATCAGCAAGAAAGTCTAGCGCCGGCAGAAACAACGATCCGCATAGAATCTCTCTCACCAAAAATGTCAATGGCCTGGGAAGAAAATAAAATACAGACTTAGAACCCCCCTTCCAGTATACTAGTAAAAAGAAAAAAAAAAAAAAATCATGCAAAATATGTGACGACGAAACGCTAGCTCAATAGTCGTCACGTGCAGAGGGAGAGTGTACCAAGGGGTTACAGCTCCAAGTCTCTGGACTTTCTAACACGACCCGCTTTCAGGTCCCCAAGTTATTGCCAACCTAATACCCTTAAACCGTACACACCCTTCCGACTATACGCTGCCACCACAAAAGTAAATAGGGCTCTTTCGAAAACCCCCAACAGTTGTATAGCACCCCAATCCAGGAGACTAACTATATACAGCTGATATATCTACCAAATGTTAAATACTACAGTAACGGTAAACCGAGCTATTAGAAGCATCTAGATCAAAGACAGTACTGGGTTTCAAAGTTTTAATGGAAAAAGATAATACAAACTTTACACAGTGCAGATATCACAAAAACAAGACATACAAAATATAAGAAAATGTGCAAATACAGTTCTCGAAATAAAATGGGACTTACATAGAAAACCTAACTTGCATTAGGAACCTCTTCCTCAACCAACTCCCAACCCATTTGGTTCAGGCATGGCCCCTTGATCAAGTTTCCATTCAGCCTCAGAGAGCAGATCTGATAAGAGGGTTGTAAATTTCCTTGCAAACTCCTTTGTAATGACGGGAGAACCGCCCCCCCCCCACAAATTCTGCATTTAAAATCTGACACACTGCGCAGAAAATGATGCCTGTGCGTGACAGCATATGCTACAACTCTTAGGCTGGCCCTCTACTATGGCTGGATTTGTGCGATTATCCATTGTCGTCCGACCAATCCCACAACATGCAGGACATTCAGCCCTTGTCCACTGCCTCCGACTTCCATCGGACAACTTCAGACAACTGTGTCACTACAAAACACTAGCGATCTTTCCCATTTGAATGAGATTTGTCAGACGAAGTTGGCACTTTGGAACAAGTTACATGAAAAAATATGAATAGATAAATAGCCTCCCGGCGGCAGAGAAATTGTCCCATAGAAGTGATTCAGTTTGACAGCCCACAGGATTCAATGCAAAAATTCTATTGGATTTCTTTTATTCCAGAGTTTATTATTTTTATTTGCAGCAAAAAGCCATTTATTGAATTGTTTGGCGAAATTTTAGATGTGACTTTAAAAGCCCCCCCCCCCTTCGCTGAACTGAAAATAAAAAAAAAAAACACCTGTGAACAATGTCAAAGGCATACAGGGAACTCTGCTGCTATCCCTGGTGCTGAAAGAGTTTTAATAAGCCCTTTCAGCACCTGCGACAGCATTGGAGCATTCATGTCTTCGGCAGCAGGTTGTTTTTGTGATTTTTTTCAGTTCGGCAGCATTCAGCAGCCTTCCTTCAGTCAATCTGGGTCGTCCACAGGTGCGTACAATGGACGACCCAGATAGTTCAGGATCTTTCAAAAAAAGTTGTCCGTAGTCGGTTGTCTGACTACGGACCCAGTGGACGGCCAGCCGAAGTACTGTCCATGTTTTAAACTACAATAAACATTGATCCGCATCCAATTCAACGATATAGAGATCTGATATTTTGATTGGGCTCAGTCTTGTAAAGCAGGATGACATAGGGCATCATCACCTCTCCATATTTCTCGCACAGTATAGGCGCCTTCAGGGCACAAAGTGCAGTTTCTTGCCTTTTTGTAGGGAAGGGAATTAAGAAGAGGCTGTAGATCAAATTAGTAGATTGGAATTCCCTTACTGACATACTGATACAGGATTTTCGCCTGATACAGATGTAAGGTGCTATCATTCTGTGAACCTGCATAAATATCTGCAGATTCCTTATTATTTCCAATGAGTGAGCATTTATTCATTAGTATAACTCCTACCATAGGATGCAAAGCATAAGAAACAAAATCTGCATTTATTAAGCCAAGATCTATGTGATATTCATCTTATTGCAAATTTCAATTTCTAACTGTAAGGGTGGTAACACCCTCATACTTCCGCAAAGGAGCAAATAAACGTTTTGGCAAGCAATATTAATGGTGCTTTGTCTTTATTTGGCGATTTTGCTATACGTATGGAATGTTCAATAAGTGTATAATTACTCAAGTATTGAAAACGTTAGTACTGTAGATGAGAGCTGCTTACCTGCTATCTGTTGCTTTTGGTGGCAAGATGAATGGAAAGAGAAGCTCGGTTAGCTTTCGGAGGTAGAATAGCTCATCTCTGCGGCTTCTTAGGGCGACGTGCAGGTCAGGTCCGTACTCCTCCAAGGCAGCCTGCTGCAGATACTCAGAATTTTTACCTAATGACAAGGCAAAATACATCTTATGTTTGCAAAGCACTTCAAGCTTGGGGAAATTACAGAATATATGTTTGACCCATTAGAATATATTTTAAAGCAACTCGTCATAAATGTTTGTAAAATCTTGAAGACAAAAAAAAAAAAAAAGAACACAACAAAAACCAGAAGTTTAACAATGGGTTTCTTGGAATTTCTTGTCCAGTAGACTATTCGAAAACGCTGCAGTGAAGCTTGTGAGAAAGGCAAAACACATCTGGAAAGAGCTGCAGTTGCATATTGAAAGGTGAAAGTGTGAGAGGCGCTATAATTAATTAATGCAAGGATAGTATACTTTAAAGCAGCTCACTAGAATAAAGTATATCCTTCACTTAATGGAATTTTAGAAAAAAGCACCTTACGGTGTATAGGAGCGCATAAAAATTAAGCAGTATTACAAATATCGTAAAAGAGAACACAAAATAGCGGTAGTTCTTATTCTTTCAGTACTGTCCCAAATTAGTTGCTTTAGACCATCAATATCTGTAAAAAACAGAAAAGAGACCTCATTGCGCAGTATTTAGTTATAAATATTGCACATTTTGGTCTGAAGTGCACATCCTGGCTTGAAGCAATCAAGGTACTTTCCCGCGTTGATGGGAGGAGCCCCCTTGAAGAGGCTTAAAGGCATACATTTAGGCTGGATTCACACCTAAGCGTTTTACAGCGCGCTCCTGCGCGGTGTAAAACGCTTAAACATGAAATCCCATGATTGCCTATGTGGGCATGTCACACCTAAGCGTTTTAAAGCACGCAGGAACGCGCTTTAAAACGGCCGATGCAAAAAGAAGTCCGGGAGCTTCTTTTCGCCATATAGCCGCGCGTTTGCGGCCATACCATAGCCGCGAACGCGCTGCAACGCACGTCGCGCGTTTTTTGTATGCACGAACGCGCGTAAAAAAAGTGCGCGCATTGCGCGACGCTGCGCTACGCCGTGGTGTGAACCCAGCCTTAGAGTCTTGCAGACCCCTTTCTTGAGTGGAACCTCTATTTTTTTACTCTACATCACTCTTTTTGTAACTAAATACTGCGCAATGAGGTCTCTTTTCTGTTTTTACAGATATTGATGGTCTAAAGCAACTAATTTGGGACAGTACTGAAAGAATAAGAACTACCACTATTTTGTGTTCTCTTTTACGACATTTGTAATACTGCTTAATTTTTATGCGCTCCTATACACCGTAAGGTGCTTTTTTCTAATATTTCAGATATCGGACAAATACCAAGATTTTACAAAGCGCAGATTCTTCAGCACCACGTTTATTAACCCTTACACACAAACATATAAATAAAAATCTTTATTACTTGCATGATGCCACATTAGACTTTGCCCAACACATGTCTATATTAATAAGCATTCTGTCTATGGGAGAAAAAAAAATTACAGTGTTAAGAAAAAACATTGCTTGTATTTACAAAATACTAAATTTAAAAGTGGAGGATTAAAAAAATAAGTAGACGACAGGGAACTTTGTAATACAAGAAATAGGTCTTTAACGAATACACACGTGCAAAGTACTTCTTGTTGGGGATATCTTCATGCTTACCTCTTTGCCTAGCTTTTGCAATGATTTCGATATGCTTCATAGCCACTTTCAGTAATTTCTTTGTAATAAGAGATGGAACATCGACCTAGAAATCAAATAATTTATCAGATGGCCTTAAGATACAGCTGTCATACCAAACATATGTTGGGCCCATTGTTTCCCTATCAAAGTTTTACAGTCACTCACTTCCAGTGGCATGCCACCAGTGTGCTTAACTGCTGTGGGCAGAAGAGCCTTTCTATAGATACATTTCATCCTACCGATGCACCAGAATTTTGGCCACCGATACATTTCAGCCGAAAAGGATACAAGATGGGAGATTGCTATGTGGACAGATGTCTTTTATGCAGGTAACAAGTTGAGATTAGGAGCACTCCCTTTAAGAGAGTATGACCTGTATAAAAGATGCTTGGGAGCCGGAAATCTTGCTGAGTGATAGGGGATCAAATACATATTTCAATTATTAAAATGCAAATCAATTTCTAACTTTTTTGAAATGTGTTTTCTGGATGTTTTTGTTGTTATCCCGTCCGAAGGGATTAAAGCAAGAAAACAAAACTATTTCTCTTTTCCTTTTCACATTTTTAAAACTTGTATTGATTTATTCTAGTTTGTCCGTAAGTATCAAAAAAGTGTATAAATGTAAAAAAATAATAATAAAAAGGGACATGCATGTCTAGAAATTAAGGACTAAGCACTGAACAATGGGATCGAAGACTTGGAATTGACCAGAGAGTTACGTCTTCAGTTTATGAAATTTTTCAGAATAAGACACAACACAAGAAAGCTACATGTACTAGATTTGTCTCTACCAACGTTTACACAATACTTTTGCAAGCAATGAAATGCTCATTTCCCAAACACTAGAAGAACCTTAACAGCATAGGAAGAAAAGGGTAATTCCCCAATTCTATTAATATTTGGGAGTTGGAATGAAAATAAAATACATGGTAAAGAAAACACAATACACTTTGATGAATAAGAACAAGAAACCAAACTGAAAAGGGAAAACCGCTTTTCTACTTTTAAAATCTGTATACCTTCTGTATTCTTCGAACCAAAACAGATGCAAAGAAACGTAAGGCAAGCCTCATCTCATCTACAAAAGATTCATCTTCTGTTACATCCCTGTTGATGAGACGAGATTGAGAGCATTCAGTGTTTACTACAAAACTAACTTTTATTTTATATACACAATCAGTCACACAGTGGTATCGCTGCACTCTACACATAAGTAATAACCTAGGACTGTATTCTGAGTCAGGGGTAAACTAAATAAGGCTCTGATAAAGTTACCAACGCAATACACTTAGTGACTCCAGTACATTTACTAGCGACTTGGTAAAGTTTACTTCTGGCTTGGAATATAGCACCTGGTCTTTACTAACAAAACAAGAAAAATTGAGCAAAAATAAATTAATCAAACTGTAGATTACAAACTTCATAACTTGGAATTGTGCGAAATGCAGAAATAAATTTAAATTAAAGGCTAAATCACCCCAAATAGAAGGTGTTTTTTTTGTTTGTTCGTTTTTAAATTAAACTTAGTGGACAACACTAAAAGCATTTCTCTCCCCTAACAAAAAAAAATATTGAAGTAGAATGAAGGACTGCTATGAATGCAGTTATAACAAACCATTAATTTTTATAATGAAAAGCTCTGTGCCGTTACAGTCAAAGAAAAACCCTCAATGTATTCATTTTCATAGGTGTGGAAATTTAAAATATAAGGTCTATTAAAGTGATAGCTCAATCTACTTGTCCTTCATGACAATCTTCTATTTCTGAGGCCCCGTTCACACTGTGCGATTTATCGCGCGGATTTTGCCGCGACGTCGCGCTGTGTAGCTTCTCCAATGCATTTCAAATGGAGCTGTTCACATCTTGCCGCGCGACGTCGCATGTTGCGCGTCGCAGAAGCATGTCGCTGGTACATGACCCTTTTTTTCCAATTTGTATTGGTGGTGCTTTGCAAAAAAAAAAAAAAAAAAAAAAAAAAAAAAAAAAAAAAAAAAAAAATCGCACAAAACAGCGATGTTGCGCGACATTATCAAACCATGTAGCGAAGCGGAAAGTCGCACGATTTTCAAATCGCACAGTGTGAACGGGGCCTGATATGCAACAGAAATAACTGCAACAAATATCACCTACAGTTGTGTTCAAAATTATTCAACCCCCACTGAAATTGAGTGTTTTGGCCAGTTTGACATTGATTTTGATCATTCAGTCATCTTGCTTACAATTAAATCAAAGAGGCACGTGTAGGTCAGACAAATATAACATAACATTTATAATGAAATAACCACAAATGTCTTTTCTGTGCTCACATCATTATCAGTTTTATTCAACCCCCAAGTGACATTCAATCTTAATACTTAGTACAACATCCTTTTACAGTTATAACAGCTTTTAAACGTGAAGCATAGCTTGACACAAGTGTCTTGCAGCGATCTACGGGTATCTTCGCCCATTCGTCATGGGCAAAAGCCTCCAGTTCAGTCACATTCTTAGGCTTGCGCACTGCAACTGCTTTCTTTAAGTCCCACCAGAGGTTCTCAATCGGATTTAAGTCAGGTGACTGCGATGGCCACTCCAAAATGTTCCAGCCTTTAATCTGCAACCATGCTCTAGTGGACTTGGAGGTATGCTTGGGATCATTGTCCTGTTGAAAGGTCCAATGTCTCCCAAGCCTCAGGTTTGTGACGGACTGCATCACATTGTCATCCAATATCTCCTGGTACTGAAGAGAATTCATGGTACCTTTGCTCACGCTGAAGCTTCTCTGTACCTGCAGAAGCAAAACAGCCCCAAAGCATGATTGACCCCCCGCCACGCTTCACAGTAGGCAAGGTGTTCTTTTCTACATAGCATTGATCCATGGGCCCAAACAGTTCTAATTTTGTTTCATCAGTCCACAGAACACTATCCCAAAACTTCTGTGGTTTGTCCACATGACTTTTGGCATACTGCAGTCGACTCTTCTTATTCTTTGGAGACAGCAAGGGGGTGCGCCTGGGAGTTCTGGCATGGAGGCCTTCATTACGCAGTGTGCACCATATTGTCTGAGCTGAAACTTCAGTACCCACATCTGACAAATCTTTTCTCAGTTCCTCAGCAGTCACACGGGGACTTTTCTCCACTCTACGCTTCAGGTAGCGCACAGCAGTCAAAGTCAGCATCTTCTTTCTGCCACGACCAGGTAGCGTTTCAACAGTGCCCTTTGCCTTGAATTTGCGAATGATGCTTCCTATGGTGTCTCTTGGTATGTTTAACATCTTTGCAATCTTCTTATAGCCATTGCCCTTCCTGTGAAGAGTAATCACCTCTTCTCTTGTCTTCCTGGACCATTCTCTTGACTTCACCATGTTTGTAACCACACCAGTAAATGTCTAGAAGGAGCTGAGTAGCACAGTCATTTTAAAGCTGCCTAATTGGTGCTTATTATGCTTTATTGCTGCTCCGTGACATCCACAGGTGTTTTCAATACCTGATTGAAAACACTTGAATGAACCTCTGTTCTTCAGAGTGGTAGTCTTTAAGGGATTGAATAATTGTGTCAATGAAGAGTTCACAAAAGAAACATTTACTACTGTATTACAAAACCAATTGATGTCATTTTATTTGCATATGGTTCTTTAAAAAGTCCTTATAGGATTTCATTCTGAATACAATTACAAATGTACACTAAATTCCCTAAAACCCTTTACAGCATTGGGGGTTGAATAATTTTGAACACAACTGTAAATAAGACACAACAAACACAATCGCACAATGATATTTTAGGAATCGTAGTGTAGAGGGAACTGGACTAAGCAGTGGGTTGCCTTCCTGCATTGTTAGAACAGAGGACTTAAGTTTAACTTTACGTATTCAGTGTATAGCGCAACTCCTCTACTGCTCCCAAACGCAAAAGGTTTTAACCCAAAATATCCCTATAACTCATCGGTGGCTAGAAAATTAAGTTCCAGAACTATCTATGCCACTCACATGCATTTCCCAAGCAAAATTGTGCCCAAAAGCCATGTGGATAGTCTGGTTGCCTGCAGGGCTGTGAACACACACACAAAAAAATCTTGCCTTTCCGGCACGTGGATCCATTGATCTCGGGTGATTGAGTAGGGGGTGTGGAATACCTGTCATCTTTAATAAAAATCTTATGGTACAGGCAAAGGTACCGTAACAGGGCCACATCACAATACACGTACTTACCGATACCAGGGATAAACAAAGTTTTCCAGCACTAATTCAAACACCTGAAATAAAGAGAGAAAACCCTATTATAAACCCACTCTATTACAAAGACATTGCTTTAATAGAACTATTTTAAACCACAAAAAGGTGTTCATGCAATAAATCTGATGGACTTTTATGGAATGTTCCCTCTGAAAGAAACATCTTAAAGCTCCAGTTATTGTGCAGTAACAGCAGGAGAAATGTTAGGTGGAGTTTAGGAGGGGTATCCACAAAACCACCATAGTTTATTGTTGCTGCAGAAAACAGTGAATATTGTCATTGCTGCAACAACTAAACTACAGCGTCAGCGACCCCAGGAGGGGGAATCAAACAGCAGCAAAAGAAGATCCATCAAGCCATCTTCCCTTGCTGCGGTCTGAATTTCTGTTTTGGGAAACACCATAGCTTATAATCGTTGCAACAATAGCTATGGCTGTTTGGGAATAACCCTTCTGTGGGTCATAAGTTGTCGAAATAAAATGCAAGCATTTATTCTGTGTCCTAGGTTTAGTACCCTGGTGAAATGCAAACTGAAATTTTCGATAATTTAGCTAAGGTTTTTGAAATTACAATGTGCCAATAAAAAAAAAAAAAACTCCAACGCATGAACAGGATTAGGAAGAATCCTTGGACGGAATAAATTATTTACATAAATAAAAAAAAAAAAGAACACAATGAAAAGGAAATAATGTATTGCTTTCCGTAATTTATTTTTACATGTGTGAAAAACTGAACTCGGACGCATCTCTTTTTTCAGCCTATGTAACTTCTAAAGAATCAACATAATTCTGTAGATCAGGGATTTCAAATTCCGGCCCCCAAGTTGTTGATGGCCTAAAATTCCCAGAATTCTTTAAACACAACATATGGCCATAGAATCATGGGCGTTGTACTTCAGAAACATCTAGCGGACTGGAGTTTGACAGCTCAGCTGTAAAGTGATATAATAGAAAAAGAGAGAGGGGATCCTAGTGGCGCAGTCTCTTTAGAGAGAGTGGTCTATAAGGCGGGTACAAGTTAAAGTTGGGTATGGTATTCCCACTAATCCAATCAGTGCACGGTCGAAAGGACCACTAGAGACTTTTTTGAGAGACCTTTAATTTGCACTACATGCACTCATATGCACTTTCCTCTTCTTTTTTGCATTTGCACTTTATATGCAATTTCCTTGATTGTATCAGGATACTTATTGTCACTTTGCAATTTGTATGTAACAGGACATCAACTGTCATTTTTTTGCACAGTGGAAGACTGCACATAGCTTT
This sequence comes from Leptobrachium leishanense, assembly GCA_009667805.1. Lineage (NCBI taxonomy): Eukaryota > Metazoa > Chordata > Amphibia > Anura > Megophryidae > Leptobrachium > Leptobrachium leishanense. The sequence goes on from CM019066.1 coordinate 184,766,121, forward strand.
ATTCATAGAAGCACTCTAGTGGTCCTTTCGACCGTGCACTGATTGGATTAGTGGGAATACCATACCCAACTTTAACTTGTACCCGCCTTATAGACCACTCTCTAAAGAGACTGCGCCACTAGGATCCCCTCTCTCTTTTTCTACTGTATTTGCACATTTCTGTCGAGGTTTTGTGTTATAATCCCTGTCGGCTGCACAACATAAACACATTCACTATATTAGCGCCTCCACTGTACTCCCCTTTCCCATTGTAAAGTGATATAATGTTAGAACAAAACATCAAGGGTAAGATTCCAAAGTTGTGCCAACTTAATCAGAGCTGTTGTAAACTTAAGGCCATAGACTAGAATGGCTCTGGTTCAGTTTACAACAGCTTTGGTTACGGTAGCACCAACTTTTGAATAGGCCCCAAATAAGGCTAGGGTCAGACTAACGCATTTTTCACGTTGTCCGTGAAAATGTGCGTTCGAAGAATGGACGTATTTTTTCACGGAATACGCAATAGCGGTCATACTATGCGCAGTTTCATCCGTGATTTTGTACGGATCATCAATAAAACACTTCTTGCATCTGGACGTTATGTTGGCCGGACATTAGCAGCGTCTGATGTCTCCAATTCACGCACACACGCCGCTAGCGGACGCAGCGCACTCTGTACGTCAGTACTAGTGGTTTAACGTTCTCGAAAAAATGCGTTCATTTTCCACTTGCGTTGCGCAGCCGGACTTTTGTGCGACCGTACTTCGTATATTGGCCGTCATTGCCCGGCATCTGCTGCTACTACGGCCGTGATTAAGTGCGCCAGAACGCGCGTTCGCACTGCCTCAGTCTGACCCTAGCCTAACTTTGCTGGCTCTTCAACGCAATTGGGGTTTTGTAATTTATCTTCAAACCACGCATCACGTTGCACATATTACTCTTTAGCAGCGCTCGTGTAACACGTTTGTATAGGGAAGTTTCATTAAAAATAAAAAAAAATACAAAATTATGATAAACTAAATGATGCAGAAAGAAGCGTTACCTCGGAAAGCGACGCATCAACTTTAGATGGTACTTTCAAATCCAGCCATGGCTGATAGTTTTCCAGCTGAAGGGTAGGCCTTAAGAGAAGTAGAGAAATATCACTTACTGCATAAAAACGTATCTCTTTGTACAGATTTACAACCACGCACAAATAGTTAGACTTACCGATGCCGTTTGCACTTATCCTTGCCACATACTGCACAATTGTGGCCCTGCGGGAAAAGCTCATGAAGTTCCACCTTCTGCGGAGGAAAAGATAGTGTGCATGCTGGTATAGAACCTTACAATTAATTCACAATTCATGCAATCTGACCTAAAATTTCTTCTACAATCCACCTTCTTGGAGACAAACCTTGTGACCAGTGTCTATGTGATTAGACAGGTCTATGGTTAAAGGATAATCTAGTGGTCCAACATATAAATCTTATACATCCTATAAATTGTTATCCTATCCCTTCATTAAATGGTCCCTTCAAGTTAAAAGTCCATACTGAACCTTACTTTAATAAGCAGCAGTAACGCTGAGCATTGGAAGAGGTGTTCAAGGATTTCTTCATGTTATGACGCAGAAACCTCAGGAGGCTGGTAAACCACAGACCCTATACAAAATGAGCCAGGCCCTTCTCCAAAACAATTTTGTTTCCAACATTTGTATGGTACAAAGACACCCATGCAAATAATATCAGCACATTTTAAATTGGTATCTACGAAGCTTTCACTATGATGGTTCTTTGGAGTAGGTGTAGATCTAAAACGACAGATATCAAGGATCCGGAGGTAAAATGCTAGGAGTTGTTGCTGCCTGGCCACTGGAGAATTCAAACTTTGACTATACTACATGGTTTGCCAAATACAGTGTGCATGTATTGCCTAGGTGAACTTCGTGATAATCCATCAGTTGATGGATATAGCTTTGGTCTTAATGTGATAGCGCAGGTTGTACTTTCCTTGATCCAGCTAGAGGCACCGCCAGAATTTTGCCTAACTGGCCCTTAGGCTAATGTCAGACGAAAGCAGTGATCACGTACGTGTTGCCGCACAGTTTAACGTCCGTCGTAGCATAGAATCGTGATCAATAGAGACCCACAAACGACGTGCGTCCGCACCGAACTGCGCACGCACAACGCACGTGGCAAACGGACGCAAGTTAGACAAGAACGTAAAACCGCTACCACGGACGTGCAGAGTGCGCCACATCCGTGTAGTGTTCTGTGTGAGTGAGGAGATGTCAGACGCAGCGCATTTGCGACGTCCAGCACCTTGACGCACAAAATGGCTTTTCATATCCTTTTCAAATTTTTATCATTTGTCATATTAATTTTATTTCCCATAGTTCCCTTTTATTTCTACATCCGTCAAAAAAAACACGGACCGTGTGGTGTCTACAGTATCTTCCGTCAGTATGTCTGTCCGTTATGCATGCAGAGTGCGCTCTGACTGCGTTCATCTGACATTAGCCTTAGCAGTGACGTCGGCACACAACATGTTAGCACGCCAACAGCCAATCGGACTGAGCAGATGGCCATCCTCTAGAACAGCTCTCTGTTCAGAGCTGACCCTTATACCACACGAAAGTGACAGCAAAACTTTGAAAGGGAATAACTTCCTCTATTCCAATTATGTGTCATTACAAATGCTGATGATATATAGATAGATATATATATATATCTATAAGTTTCCCTTTCAAACACGCCCAACTTGTTTTGCATTTGACAGTGTCACTTTAATGATCATGTCACAATATTCTCTGGACTACAAGACAGGTCCTATGCATTTGTAAAGAAACTGGGCTTCAGTCACCAAAAGTCTTGGATCTAGCATTCAACGCATGCCTCTTTGATCGATTACATATTTAATAGACGTTGGAAACCAGTAACTTATGATAAATCTCATACCCTGACCCACAAAGCTCTCACTAACTCAGCTCCCCACTACCTGTCCTCACTAATCACCAAATACGCCCCAGCCCACTCCCTAAGGTCAAACAGCGACCTGCGCCTAGCGTCTCCCTGCATTACCTCTTCCCATGATAAACTGCAGGATTTCTCATGCGCTGCCCCCATCCTCTGGAACACTTTCCCTCGTACTTTCCGACTTTCCCCTAGTTTCCCTTCCTTCAAACGCTCCCTTAAGGGAAGCCTACCACCCGACTCACTGACACAACCAGTCCATCCCTCTCACCTTGCAGTCCATCCCTCTCACCTTGCAGTCCATCCCTCTCACCTTGCAGTCCATCCCTCTCACCTTGCAGTCCATCCCTCTCACCTTGCAGTCCTCTACTCCTGTTTCCACCCCCCAACCCTTCTAGATTGTAGAGTTCCCACAGGACTAGGGCTCTTGTTGCCACCTGTACTGGTTTGTCAAAATGTTGTTCAATGTATTGTAACCCTGTCTATGTTGTGCCTATTGTACAGCGCTGCGGAATATGCTGGCGCTATATAAATAATATTATTATTTATTATTTTTTCTCCAACCTCTGGATTTGTATACTGTATTACAATAATTTTTTCCCCGCAGACACCAGTGCAGGACTTACTAAACAGGAAAAAAAATGACATCAATAAGTGTATCCTTTACCTTGGGCTTGTAATTTAAGTGAAACAGAAGATTTGGAAGCAATGTATCACGCTCCAGAAGGCAGTAGAACGTTACAACGCCACCAAGAATTGACCAGAAGATCATAAAAATGTGGAGGTATCTGCAGAAACAAAAGCAAACTGGTTAATTCTCATGTCCATCCAGTGCGCAGCAATCCTGGATAATATAGCCACAGCAATGTTACGTATGAAGCTAGCTTGTGTTGGTGACCAATAGCCGAGCTACACTTTCGTTTCTATTTATTTTTGACATTGCTTAATTTACAAAAGGGTCAAGTCACGAATAAGTAGGGCATAGTTATAAAAAACAAAGAAGTCACCAGTTACCATGGAAAATTCTGCATTAACAGCAAAAAATTTGATTTATACAGCGTTCCACACAGTTATGGATTCCCCCCCCCTTAAACGTCTAGAATTCTCTACTAGTATTTTTAGAACAATATTTGGTTCTGCCTTAAGAGCAATTAAGGAAGCAATATAAATCTAGGGGCAGACGAACGCATTTTTCATGTCTACCGTGATGCGTCCGAACGCATTTTGTTCACGGAAGACGCGATAGCGGTCATACAATGCGCAATTTTGCCCGTATTTTTTGACGGAGCTATAAAAAAACAAATGGACGTGATGTAGGCCAGACATGAGCAGCGTCTGACGTCTCCTAATCACGCACATACGCCGCTATGCCGACGCAGCGCACTCTTTGCGTCAGTACTAGCGGTTCCACGTTCTCGAAAAAATGCGATCGTTTGCCGCTTGAGTTGCGCAGCCGAACTTTCGTGCGGCCGTACTTCGTATATTGGCCGTCATTTGCTGCTACTACGGCCATAATAAAGTGCGGCTCAACGCACATTCGCACTGCGTTCGTCTGACCCCAGCCTAAACCTAGGTCTGAATTTCCCAGCTCACATGATCTTCGATTAGAAAAATAGCCAGGTTTTGCAACAGACCTGTAATTATCACTTCCTTTCAGTATTTCTGTTTAGCGTTCTATACTTTATTTATTTTTTAATCCCGTTAAAAAGAACATCTCACACCTGACAGATCTACAAGTTCTGTGATGCCCTGTGGGTCTAAAGCTAGCTGTCCACAGGGTCTGTAGTCGGCTGCGATCCGCCGAGCGCACTTTCCCGTCCATTGTAGCTTTTCAAAGGAGGCAATGAATACGCGAAGGGTTCGGTGTTAAAACAGACCCAGGATGCAAAAAGGTGAGAAATTGCAGACTTGATCTGCACGTCCTGCCCGGAGTTCCTGGCTGCATATGGGTAATGTAGCACACGAGCTCTGTAAAGCAGTTCTCTGAATTGCTGGGATGTGTAAAAGGTCTTATACGATTATAAACTTTATTGCGGTTTATAAGCTGTCCAGGCAGTATATTCGCCACTATTTACAACGTAGCAAGTGAAACTGAAGACATGACAGGGAGGACATCCTGCTTTCTATGTGACAACCTGTCCTGCAGTAACAAAAACATGGTGGTGGGGTTGGTTTTAGGGTTACTTTAAGGTTAACCCCTACCCTGAGAGTTTACTTAATTTGCCGAATTTTTCGGCAACCTCCTTCGTTTGAGATGAGCCTAAAGCTGAATCAGCTCCTTTTTTTCCTTTAGGCTCATCTCAAACGAAGGAGCATAATTTGATGCCTAAAAATTAAGTGAAAAGAAGAGCAGAATGTTGTAGTAACTTTTTCGGTTAAACCTTAACCCTAAGAGCAGCATTTTTTAATTTGATACACTGGGTTCTGTAATAGGGAAATAAACACGATAGAATAAGCTCATTAGGGTTTGATCATGAAGGGGTTAAAAGGCTACCATTTGCCACGCAGTTAAGCTCCCCCAGCTCAGTGGATGGTCGCCTGTCATGGTAAAAGTGGTCCTCTGCAGCTGGGAGGGCCAGACAGCAGCCATCGTCAGTGACGAACACATCGACGCCCACGAGCAGTCTCCTGTATTGTACCTGTACAGCAGGATGGTGGACAGTGCAAGGGAAAGCAGGGTGAAGCAAAACAGCGGGTACTGGCGGCAGATCTCCCGCACTGCTGCGATCCTCAACCGCTGCCTGAACCACAGCCACATATCCCAGGCCGCTGGCATAACAGCGGTTCATTAGAAGTGGCAGAACTGCAGCGACCGCTCGCCTCCCTTCCTGAAAGTCTGGACCAGGCGTCCGCAACAATCTACGTCACCGCGCGACTCTCTGAGAGCGCCATCTTGGTTGAGGCAATGCGCTCCATATCTTTTTTACCATTAGCCCGGTATTTCCGTATAGCAGCACCAAGCGGTACGGTGAGAAGGCTCAATCACTCGGGCAAGATGTTGAGGCAGATGCACTCGTTAAAAGCATCCCTTTTCTAGATCTGCGAAGATTTATTTATATTTGAGAGATGTCCTCATTTTCATGATCACGTGTAGGATTTCGTTTGTATTATGTGTTCATTTCTCGATATGTAGCTCGATTCATGATACACACAATTTGAAAGGGGTAATGTAAGGCGAGCAGGAGTAAACGTGCTGGAGTCTTCAACGTGTTGTGTTTTGCAACTAGGGCTGAAACAATTAATTGATTAATCGACAACTATTCTCATCAATTAATCGGTTGGTTAATTGGTCTCTGTACATCACTGTTTAGAGTCACTTTGTTAACTCTCTTCCGCCACAGGGCATACTATGCCATCCCCGTGGCAGGTGGGTCTTAACACTGCAGGGCGGCATAGCACACGCTGCTAGCATCTCTGGGCCACGACATTCCCACCCACCAGTTGGTGCGAATTATTGGCTGCCGCGGGACACCCTGAACTCAAGCCGTTCCCCTGGAGCCAATGACATGCGTCAGCGAGCTGGAAGAGGGACCCGCCACAGCAGTCAGCAAGCGGGGCGTACTTAAAGGAACACTCTACTAAAAAAAATCACCCCCTGTTTTTTAATCCTAACCTATCCCTATTCCCTTAATAAATCGTTCGTTTTTGCAACTGTAATACTTACCCTAAAATCCTCTTGTTTCCAGCGCTGTTTTTTTTTTTTCCATACTCACCTCCCTCCTCTTCCGTCCTTCTTCCATCCGACTTGCCTTCTGGTTTACGTGAGAAGCGCGCATGCGCGCCTCTCACGTAAGGCTAGGGTCAGACTGAGGCAGTGCGAACGCGCGTTCTGGCGCACATAATCACGGCCGCACTAGCAGCAGATGCCGGGCAATGACAGCCAATATACGAAGTACGGTCGCACAAAAGTCCGGCCGCGCAACGCAAGTGGAAAATGAACGCATTTTTTCGAGAACGTTAAACCGCTGGTACTGACGTACAGAGTGCGCTGCGGCCGCATAGCAGCGTGTGTGCGTGATTAGGAGATGTCAGACGCTGCTAGTGTGCGGCCAACATAACGTTCAAACAGCCGGATTTCCCTAGACTTCTTTTCACCCCATCGTCATGAAATACGTCCAGAATTGCGCATCGTCTGACCACTTAAGCGTATTCCGTGAACAAATGCGTGCGCACGCATCGACGTACATTTTGACGGTGGCCGCAGAAAATGCGCTCATCTGTCCCTAGCCTAAGCCAGCCAATCGGCAGGCTTCCTCCCAGCTCCCTCTGAGGATTAGTGTTGCGCGCAAGAGGATGCGCGCAACACTAACCCTCAGAGGGAGCCGCCAGCTTCTGCGGTGAGTTGGAGACGTCATCGCACTGAAAGCGCGATGACGTCTCCTACTCGGCAAAAGTCGGCAGAAGCGGGAAATATGATTCCCGTTCTGCTGACTGACAGCTGGGAGGGCGGAGTAAACTCCTCCGCCTCTCAGCTGTTTTCAGCATTTTCTGCTGAACCACTGAGCGGAGGGAGGGGGGACAGAGGGCAGCATACTCTGGGCATCATGACCACCTAAAATAGCTTAGGTGGTCATGTTGCCTAGAGTGTCCCTTTAACGTTAATAACCCAGGCTCAGACACTATTTCGGAGCCGATTGAGAAAAAACATGGCAGCTGCTTTACTCACTATGATTTAGTTTTAGGGTTATGTCAGAGATAGTAACAATTGATGCCATTTAGTTATATTTTTACCAAAAAATAATGCGTTCCATTTTTTCTGCAGACTCCGCTCCCTCCTCCTTCTAGCGGGGTGAGTGGCCCTGTTTCTGCTGACAGCATCTGCCCAATTATTTTTTAGTTTAGATGAAAATACACACCTTTTCTCCCTCAGTGTGCTGGCACATGCTTCCAGCTCGGAGCTTCTGAAATGCAGAAGTCCCTGCAGCTATTTTACGCAAGTGCACTGCACAAATTGTGTTTCACTCGGCCCTTGTGTTCCGAGATTAGAAGTGGTTAATTTGGTGACCGGCTGCTGGGAAGTTCAAAATCCTGGGGACACATGGAGCAGAGGAAACTCCTCCGCTTCACCTAGCAAAGTTTTTGAGAGTCCTGTCAAAAGTGTGCACACACCCATGTACAGAAGTTGGCACAAGTGTGTGCTGGTGTTTTATCCTTACTTAGAGCTGGAGTCCTATGCCACCCCACCCCCTCCGGTCCAGAGTCGCCATCCCTCCCTTTGATCTGGTCCCTTCCCCCAAACTCCCTCCCTTTCACACTCCGGTATAGTCATTTGCTCAAACTCACTCCCATCTCCAGCCCCCCCCCCGCGGTTCACTAAATTATATTAAAAGGACAGTCTGCACCAAGGGTCTCAAACTCAAATTACCTGAGGGCCACTGGACAAGTTTTCATATCCCATAGGATTCTCATACAAAATTTCAAACTCCTGTTTTATTAACAGTTTATTCTTTTGATTTACAGCAAAAAGTCTTTATTTTTCGGTACATGGTTTTGTATTTAGGGTATTGTTCTGATAAAATTTTTGTTTCCCATTTTTTTTACCTTATTCTATAACAGACCTTTTTATTCTTTTTTTAAAGGATTTATTTTATTCGTTAGGCACATTTTAATGCATTTTTACAGAGTTTAAATTAGACTAGCATAGTTCCTCTTCAGTCTGGTCTTCCTGGGTCACCCAGTCACTTACAGTGGATAATTCTAGCCAGACATCGTTGTGGGACCTTGGTGGTCCATAGTCAGACGACCCAGTCAGTCACACGAATACAGACCCAGTGGACAGCCAGTTACAGTTCCCTGTCTGAGTAGCAAATGCAGCAACAAACTTTTTTTTTAAGAGCACTCACATCACAAAGTTCTGTGAGCTCTTTATTTCTGTGGCACATCTCCCATACTGGCCTTACAACTGGAGCAAGAAATCTGACTGGTGTCATGGGAGTTCTCTCAAAATCCACATACATCACACCAGTCACATTTCCCTGCTCCACTTGCAAGGTCAGTATGGGAGATGTGAAGAAAAAGTAAACAGTTCACAGCACTGTTTAAGAAACATCCCTTGTTCACACATCTTATACAGCACTGCGGAATATGTTGGCGCAATCCACAACATGCCAAGCATTGTTATCAGCATACTGTGGACTGCTTTGCTCACATGACCTTATAGTCTGCATTGGATTTACATTGTACTTATACCAGTGGTGCACATGTTTTATGGTTGTACATATATAGGAAGAGGCAATAATAAAAGGAAAAATGTATATTATCGGATTTATTATTTATTTTGGTTTTTAAATTATTATTTTGTAACACTCTCTAAAAACAGTTCTGTAGACAGGGGGGCTCTGCACACACTGTTTTGTATGGGGGGGGGGGGCTCTGCAAAACAGTTTTGTGCCATTTCTTTCTGCTCTGCAGGTTCCGGGCTCCTGAGCCTTTTGCCTGCACTGAATGCTATCAGGACAGCACAAAGGGTTAACACTAGCAGTGCTACCTGAGCCCTGACACCTCCGGGCACAGGACAGGGTGTTGGCACAAACAGAGCGGGGGGGGGGGGGGCAGCTCAACACAGGGAAGAGTAGAGGGAAAAAAAAGGGAAAGTGTCTGATTAGGGAGAGCCTGAAATCACCAGGGAAGCTGCATCTGCTCTGAGAGGGGCCAGGGGTTTACAGCAAGAAAGGTGCTGTGAAAACAGCAGCAGAGACCAAGCTCAGAGAAGAGCCCAATGGGCAGAGGCAGCAGGAGCCAATCAGAAGGGGCAGAATATCAGGCTTTCGTCAGCCGCACTATTCTGGGAGCCATTTGTAATCTGTCCGCGAGACACAAATGGCCCGCGGGCAGGTACTGAGACCCCTGGTCTACACCTTGACCACTTTAGTCTATGCAGTGGTCAGGCTGTGTGGAGGGCCTCCCCCCTTTCTCAAAGCAATGTGTGCTGACGTGTCTCCAAGCGCTCATAGCAGCGTTCATTGGGGGGGGGGGGGGAGCAGACATGGGCTTGAGTGACGCATGCACTATCAATCCATCGCTCAGACAACGCGTTCACGTATCTTGTGCGAGAAAAGTATACGAGATATACATACGCAATTTGGGTGAAAATTACTTACACTGAGCAAATTGCTTAAGAAAAAGAGAAGGGGGGGGTACCGATTTACTTTTACATAAACTTAAAAGGAAGTGAAAGCTTTTCAGAGGTCTTTGAGAGATCTTCAGGTGATTTAAATGTCAGGCACTGATGTGAACATGTCCTTTGTAAGTGCATTTTCCCAAGTTAAAAAATAATCAATAGTGCAAACAAATTTAAAGTATAGATCTACCTGAAAAACAATCTGAAATATTTTTGTTTACAATTAATTAATTGACCAACTTAATGGATTACTTTTCATAATCATTAGTTGCAGACCTAATAAAACATATTTTTGTGGTATTTCTTTAAAGGTCTCATACTCATGCCGATTTGCTCCCCTTTTTAGTTGTATAAACTGACCACCCAGCGAAACTAAGCAATTGGGAAGAAGGGCCTTAGTAAAAGAGGCCAACAAGAACACGATGGTCCATCTGCATGAACTCCAGATAGGTGTTGAAATGGGAGAAACTTGAGTTGCAACCACTGAAACAGACGAGGTGATGAAAGACACAAAATTATGTTCCCCAGCCGCTCGTTGAAGTCCACCAGCCGCGAGATCGCAGCGTTAACTCCGGAGGTGGACTTCAACTAGCAGCCGGGGTACATCATTTGCCGGCACGCGCTGGGGAGGAAGAAGCATGCTGTGAGGCGCCTCGCAGGAGGACCAAGTGAGCAGCGGCCAATATATATCCATGTGTGAGCTGGGTGCCAATATCCATTCATGTGTGAGCTGGGGCAATATACATCCATGTGGGAGCTGGGGGCCATTATACATCCATGTGGGAGCTGGGGGCCAATATACATCCATGTGGGAGCTGGGGGCCAATATACATCCATTTGTGAGCTGGGGGGGCCAATATATATATATCCATGTGTGAGCTTGGGGCAAATATCTTTATATATATTTAAGACTTAAGTACATAATTAGTTCAGTCGTATGAAGTGTTTTTTCTAAAATAAATCAGTATTCAGGTCAAATTGTGGGGTTGGCACTTTGAGACACATAAGTTGGTTCAGCGATCCAGTTTGGGCGCTTGGGCTCAAAAAGGTTCGCCATCCCTGACCTATACTCACCATTTGTAGGTTTGTCAGTTTTGTGTTGCCACTTATTTTATTTTCTTTTTGATCCATCCAGCCCATTGTCCTAGAGGTTTATATTGTTGCCATAGAGGGTTACCCCTTAACAAGGCCACTGGACTGATTGTGCTATATATTGTTTGCTGTTGGGACCATTCCTACTCAGCAAGATATACAGTGTCCTATATAGTTGATGGAAATTTTAACAGATACCAATAATGAAAATCTGGCCCAGAGCCCTCAGGACCTCCGACTGAGTCAAAGTTTCCAACTGGATAATAACCCCAGGCACACAGTCAAAACACAAGAGTGGCTTAGAGACTACTCCGAAAAGGCAATGAGTGGTTAAGCAAGGACCTGAATGTAATTGGCAGTCTAAAGTCAGTTTCCATTCCATTCAACCTGACAGAACTTGATAGGGTCTTCAAAAATACCAGAAAATGCATGTAATTCAACACTTTAATGCATAACATTTTTCAAAAAAAAACTTGTCATGTCTTACCCAAAAAGACTAGTCTAATCACTGCGAAAGGTGCTTCAAATAGAGTCTGAATACTTTAGTTATGCAATTGTTATTAATAGGTGGCACATATCTGATGTCAAGACCTTTGCCTGCCTGCGCTGCAGAGGAAGGTGCTGCCATAAGGCCAATCCCTGCATTTTGTTCTCTTGAATTATCCAGGCAGTAGCACGGCCATACCACCTTAACACTGTCATCAAGGGGAACGGCTTGAACGCTTACTCAAAAGTCACATTTTCCTACATGCGCAGCTTTTTTTCCCTCTTTTTTGGTGGTGGCTGGGAGAGATTTGTTTTCTTAAAAATTTGTTATTGTGTTAATAACTGTACAGTAAAAGCAATTTCGCCTGAAGACTATTTTGACACCTTGAAGAAATGTAAATTTGCTTTTTAATTTTTTACAGAAATGCTGCGGTTAAACGTTCTTGATAATGCATGCAGTCCCTAACGCATTGCCCAATTTAAAACAAGTACTGCAATATTTGCATAGTGCGTCAGATATATTTACTGTTTCAGCTGTACTTCTGGGCATTTGTATTGATGATAATCATAACTTCCAAAAACAAACATAAAAATGTTGATATGCCTACATATGGCAATTCTAGTAACATGCATTTACTTCATAGGGATTTTCCACAAATATTAGCTTAATCTTCTCCCTGTAAAGTAGTAAAGACAGCCTTTTTTACTTGCTTATTGTAATGCGGCAATAAAGCCATCCATTTTTTGTGAAAGTGAAGACTTCTCTGCAGCTAAAATAAAGTGACAGGAAGTAGATAGATCCCAGGGGTGTGGACATCATACAGTATATAGAAATCTACTTGTCCAATGGACTAATGTAGTGTCTGGGTTTACTTGTCCAGAAAAAAAAAAAAAGCTTTACTGTATCAGCTTTTATTTTTATTCTACTTTGCTGCAGAATATGTTAGCACTTTATAAATGTCATTTAATTAGGGTTGCAGCTTCTGCTTGTATTCTTTTTATTGTACAGCACTACAGAATAAGTTGTCATGGGGTTTTAACATGCCAACATTTTCTGCAGTACATTATACAGGTAGAAGCTTAAATTTCCCCATCCCCTTTTCTCAAATATGTAGTTAATTGTGCATATTGTCCCCCCTGGTTAACATTTTTTTTTTCCTCTCCTTGCCGGACTGTACAAGTCCCAGTTACAGGCATGCACTTTGGCTCTGACAAATCAGTAGCCGGGGGGCACGGTCAAGCAGCTCCCCCGGGCCCCGAACACTGGCGAGCTGCACCAGAATGTATACCAGCGTCGATCATCAACTAGCCTAGAGGGCCATCGGTTGGTTTCCAAATAGTTACCCGGCACCAGGATCACCTTGTTCGGGGCGTCTGTCGATACAAATCACACACCCCTGAGTAGTAAATACAGTTGTGTTCAAAATTATTCAACCCCCAATGCTGTAAAGGGTTTTAGGGAATTTAGTGTACATTTGTAATTGTATTCAGAATGAAATCCTACAAGGACTTTTTAAAGAACCATATGCAACTAAAATGACATCAATTGATTTTGTAATACAGTAGTAAATGTTTCTTTTGTGAATTCTTCATTGACACAATTATTCAACCCCTTAAAGACTACCACTCTGAAGAACAGAGGTTCATTCAAGTGTTTTCAATCAGGTATTGAAAACACCTGTGGATGTCACGGAGCAGCAATAAAGCATAATAAGCACCAATTAGGCAGCTTTAAAATGACTGTGCTACTCAGCTCCTTCTAGACATTTACTGGTGTGGTTACAAACATGGTGAAGTCAAGAGAATGGTCCAGGAAGACAAGAGAAGAAGAGGTGTTTACTCTTCACAGGAAGGGCAATGGCTATAAGAAGATTGCAAAGATGTTAAACATACCAAGAGAGACCATAGGAAGCATCATTCGCAAACTCAAGGCAAAGGGCATTGTTGAAACGCTACCTGGTCGTGGCAGAAAGATGATGCTGACTTCGACTGCTGTGGGCTACCTGAAGCGTAGAGTGGAGAAAAGTCCCCGTGTGACTGCTGAGGAACTGAGAAAAGATTTGTCAGATGTGGGTACTGAAGTTTCAGCTCAGACAATACGGCGCACACTGCGTAATGAAGGCCTCCATGCCAGAACTCCCAGGCGCACCCCCTTGCTGTCTCCAAAGAATAAGAAGAGTTGACTGCAGTATGCCAAAAGTCATGTGGACAAACCACAGAAGTTTTGGGATAGTGTTCTGTGGACTGATGAAACAAAATTAGAACTGTTTGGGCCCATGGATCAACGCTATGTTTGAAGAAAAGAACACCTTGCCTACTGTGAAGCATGGCGGGGGGGGGGGTCAATCATGCCTTCGGGCTGTTTTGCTTCTGCAGGTACAGGGAAGCTTCAGCGTGTTCAAGGTACCATGAATTCTCTTCAGTACCAGGAGATATTGGATGACCATGTGATGCAGTCCGTCACAAACCTGAGGCTTGGGAGACGTTGGACCTTTCAACAGGACAATGATCCCAAGCATACCTCCAAGTCCACTAGAGCATGGTTGCAGATTAAAGGCTGGAACATTTTGGAGTGGCCATCGCAGTCACCTGACTTAAAGCAGTTGCAGTGCGCAAGCCTAAGAATGTGACTGAACTGGAGGCTTTTGCCCATGACGAATGGGCGAAGATACCCGTAGATCGCTGCAGGACACTTGTGTCAAGCTATGCTTCACGTTTAAAAGCTGTTATAACTGTAAAAGGACGTTGTACTAAGATTGAATGTCACTTGGGGGTTGAATAAAACTGATAATGATGTGAGCACAGAAAAGACATTTGTGGTTATTTCATTATAAATGTTAATGTTATATTTGTCTGGCCTACACGTGCCTCTTTGATTTAATTGTAAGCAAGATGACTGAATGATCAAAATCAATGTCAAACTGGCCAAAACACTCAATTTCAGTGGGGGATGAATAATTTTGAACACAACTGTAGCTACATATCAGGATGTTGCACAGGGGGCTAGATGTCAGACTTTTCCAAAAGAATGGTTGATAGTCTAGGGTAGTGTTTGCCAACCCTGGTCCTCTGGTACCCCCAACAGACCAGGTTTGTCATAGATCTGAAGCACAGCTGATCTGATTTGCTGCTCAGAGATTGCAGGTTTCAGTCTGCATTTCCCCAAGGTAGCATTTAAAATCAGACCCGTTAGGGATAGTCTGATACCAGGGTTGGAAACCACTGGTCTAGAGAAGTCTAGAGCAGTCCGCCCCCCCCCCCCCCGAGGAAGTGTAAGGATCCGGGGTAAAGAAAAAGGGTCAATGTGTTTAGTAGTATACTGTAAATTGAAAACCACTAAAGAGTAGGGTGTGGTCTAGGCACCAAGAGGGAAGGAATCCCTATAAAATTTGGGAGCCACTGGTCTAGATTGCAATTTACTGGAAAAGGTGAGAATGTAAGCTCCCCAGAGCTCTCTAGCACATTTCTGTATAATTATGTACTATTCGTGTACTAATCAAAACTATTGTAACCCCTGTACTGCACTAACGGTCGATGTTGGCACAACAAAAATTAAATGGTTCTCATAGAACCAATTCTCTGATACCGCCCTCTCATGGCTAGAGATGTAAAATTTCGGAGCCATGGGAAAAAAACTTTTTCCGGGAAAAAAAATTGAAAATATGCACCATAGAATAGGTTTACAAATTCCAATTCATTTTGTTTCACTTGAATTTACTTTTTAGAATTTTTTTTTGTTTCAAATGGAATAACAAGGACTGTATATGATCATATAAGAACAAGTAACCAGCCCTCTGTTTACTGAAGTGCAACAAATAGCAAGAAATCAGCAACATAAAATTATCAGGGTTATTCAGAGTGGTGAAAACTAGGAGAACAAGCTAGACCAAATAGCTGATTTGGAAAGCGAGATAAATGGGAGAATTTTTCTGCTTTGGCTATTTTGACTTCGAATTTTCACTTCTCCAGTCATTCTCCTGAGTTTCACCTTTCTTTGAATAGACCTGTGAATATATCAAATTTGCCCCCTTAGCACCAATCGCAAAAGGAAAAAAAGGCAGTAACGGATTGCATTATTTGTGCCTGTAGGATATGGATACATCAATATGTTAAGGTTTCTCTTTCAAGCGGTGCTAAAAAAAAAAAAAAAAAGAGAAAAAAGGAAACAAAAGACAACATAAAATACATGCAATTTAATCTCATTTTCCGTTTCTTCCTCTCCATATGTCATTTTTCTCATTGATTTCTAAAAAGTTAGTTTCTTGATTTGGTATGAATATTAGTAAACAGCAGATACAGAATCTGCAGGTAGCGAGAGGCAAGAGGTGTCAGAGGTTGTGTTGTACTGAGACCTTGCCACCATGTTGCAGGAGGGATATGTTTTGAAGAATCCCAGACTGTGTTGCGGTACATTAATAGGGACAAATTTAACCTCTTACCTGTCAATTAACGCCTGATAAGACAAACTGTATTCCAACAACCACTGCAGGCTGTACAAGATGGAGCTCACAATCATGCTAAACTGAAGCCTTTTCCCCTGTAGCACCCCCTAGAGGCCGAAATGTATATATTTTTTGTCTGAGTATTGCATTGAGACGTGTTACTTGAATTGTATTCCAGGATTTGCTCCTCTTCAGCCGAGAGAACGAGTAATGATTTAAGACTTTAAAGTCTCAGAAGTCTTTCATTAAGTTCTTAATGTTATATATGTCTGATATGGTATTAAATCTATATATGTTTTGAAAAGAACATATTACACACGTGTTTTTTTCAATTTTTCCTGGAAAAAAAAAATTGCTTTGGAAAATAAACTGTTTCCCCCCCCCCCCCCCCCAATTTTTCCGTTTTTTTTCTCCCCAGGCCTTCCCATCTCTACTCATGGCTAAAATCTTACCTCGCCAAAAGATCCTTCTCAGCATCCCTTGCTGGCAATTCCTCCTCCTCAATGCCTCTGTCAGTCGGTGTACCCCAAGGCTCAGTCCTAGGTCCTCTACATCTATACCTCATTGGGTAAACTCATCACCAGCTATGGCTTTAAGCATCACCTATACAGTGACGACTCAGATTTACCTCTCTACTCCCAATCTCTCTACCTCTGTTCTCTCTCAGGTCAGTGTCTGCGAGCTCTGCCTGGATGGCCTCTCACTACCTGAAGATCAATATGTCCAAGACTGAGCTCCTAATTCTACTCGGATTTCTGACTTCTTCGTAATTGTGGACGGTATCCCCATCCTTCCCTCAGCCTAAGTCCGCTGCCCCAGAGTGACTCGATTCCAGTCTTTCCTTCAGCCCCTACATCCAATCACTCTCAGCTTGCCACAATATTGCCAAAATTCGTCCATTTCTGACTGCCAACATCACCAAGCAACTTATCCACTCGCTTGTTATCTCCCACCTGGACTACAACAACTTCATGCCTGGCCTTCCTATCTCCCACCTCTCCCCCTGCAGTTCATCCTAAACACATCAGCCCAGTTTATCCATCTCACCTGTCCCTCTGTCTCTGCCGCTCCGCTCTGAATCCCTTCACTGGCTCCCCATCCACAGCAGAATCAAATTCAAACTACTCACCCTGACCCACAAAACCCTAATCACCAGATACAACCCAAACCACCCCCTAAGATCCAATGGACATGTTCCCCCATCATTACCTCTTCAAATGCCAGACAGGACTTTTCTCATGCGGCGCCGACCTTATGGAATGCGCTTCCTCGTAAAATCTGGCTTCATTTAACCCCTTAAGGACCTCTGACGTACCCTGTACGTCCTGAACTCGGGTCTCCCTTAGACCCGCGGACGTGTATGGCATTAACCATTTCGCCGGATCACATTGCGGCGCCAATTGGCGCCAAAACGCGATTCAAACCTGGAGGGGGGCTGACATCTTGGATGTCAGCCAAGCCTCCAGGTCCCCCCCCCACCCACTGACAACCTCACCATATGTGTGAGGATGTCAGTGGGCCAGTTAAGGGGATCCTAAGGATCCCCTTTATCTCCCAATCCATGGCAGCTAGATGGTCATATTTGCAATCATTTGAAAGGCCTGATTATGGCCTTTCAAATGATACCAAACATGACCAGGTTTGGTTTTAAAAAAAAAAAAAAAAAAAAAAAAAATTTAAAAAAAAAAAGGTTTTTTTTTAAAGTTTTTTTTGTCTGGGGGGAGTTTAATTAAATAGGACCTAGGCTGTCATCTAAAAATAAATAGCACAAAATGGTCAGAATGAGCGCAGCGCACATAGGTGAACTGTCTCAGCAGTGAAGGGGTTAAAAAGCAAACGCATGTAAAAATTGGGTATTTCTAGTCTCGGGACAAAATTTTAAACCTATTTAGCTGGGGTCGTTTTGGGTGGTTGTAGATTTTGGGGATTAAATTACAAAAAAGTGTGTTTTTACCATTTTTTTCCCTCATTTCATATTTTTTTTTATAGTAAATTATTCGATATGATGGAAATAATGGTATTTCTAGAAAGTCCATTTAATGGCGGGAAAAGGTGTATAATATGTGTGGGTTGAATAAACGAGTAAGAGGAAAATTTGACCTAAACACTAACAGCGCAGAAACGTAAAAACAGCAGCGGTCACTAAAAGACGGATTTGTGTAAAACCGCCCGGTCACTAAGGGGTTAAACACTCCCTAAAGACCTGTTTAGGCAAGCCTACCACCTGACTCCGTAACAAGACATCCGACTGACCCAAAAAAACTCACTCCTCCCTGATTAACATCTTATCACTGCAGACTCCCTCCTGTTTCTAATCCCCCTCACCCATCGAGATTGTAAACTCCCACGGAAACAGGGCCCTCATGTCCTCCTGTATCTGCTGGCGGGATTACTGACCTGCCTCCTGCATGTATTGTAGAATTGTCCTGTCTTTTCCCATTGCACCTTTGTAGAGCGCTGCAGAATGTGTTAGCGCTTAATAAATAAGTCAAAAGCAAGCGTCAAATAACTGCCCTCTCAACTCCCAAGTCAACAAGTCTGTCATCTGACAAAGACATTCCTATCACATCAAAAGGAAGATGTGGTAGAAAAAAATAATCCCAATTTAGCAATGTAAAACTGGAAAAGGAGAAAAAATTGTTAGGCATGAAGAAAAAGGGTAGCCAAAAAATAAATGGTAAACCAATCCTCATGAAATACACACATACATTTTATGTTTTTGTAAATCACTTTATTTATATACACATTTAAAAATATGTCTGGAAAATCCAAAGCCAGTATAATGCAAATCACTGGTGCAATCCCAAACCCGAATGAATGTTATAAATGTCTACACCCTCACTGGCAGAATGCAGTAGAAAGATTTATAAACTTGTTATCCAGTTCGCATTCTGCCGAGCTACGTAAGAGTGTACATATATTAAAAAATATGTGTTTCAGATGAATATAAGCACAGATTTAGCATTAAACCGACATCTTTGTGGCAGAAAGTCACACTCCTCCCCAAAGACCAACTTTCAACATCAGAACTTTTGCACAGCTCAATATTCAACAGGAATATCCAGCAGCAATATGGTTTGAAGATCCAGACATTAGGTTGTTAAGGTAGTGGTGGAATTGTACAATTTTGGAATACTTTTTTTCCAAAAGAATGAAGATTTGAATACGGAATTGTCAATATTGTAATAGATAGGTATAATGCACAAGAGTGAACGAATGGGCATCTGGCAAGCTAAAACTAAAAAGGCATTTGGCTCCCATTGAATTATTTGAAGTAATTTGTAGCACGAATGATGGGAACCATGATTTTATTAATGTTTATAATTTGTTTCTGACATCTCAAAAAGCTTTATCTTGCAGTTATATAGAGATAAACAGCACATGTATTTAGAGAATTTGGCAATGTTTTCCAAGTATACCTTTTGGAAATTATTTGCTCTTAACACCAATGGGAATAGCACAGAAGGTCCCTAGAGGGTACCTCATGATTTCTGATCTTTTGCACAAAAAGCTGGTGTCTAGTAATACCATTTCAGAAGAAGAAGAAAAAAAAATGATGACCCCCCCCAGCACTCTGCAGTGTGTAAGGATAATGCATCTCTGGAGCTTGTGTTTGGAAACTGGCACTGATCATGCATTTTCTGTAAAATGTACTAAAAAGGAAAATATGTTCAATAATTAAGAACTTCCAAATTTAATACTATATAATAGTAATAAAGTATAAATGTGCTACAAGCAATGGTTCAGGAAGCCAGATTAAAATTTACATTAAACACTCGGGTGGGACAGAAGGTGAAATTGTGTAGAATTGCAAATTTGGATCTATACAATTTAGTCGTAGCCAAACTAACATTTTAGGCAAGTTTGATGGGTTCAGTTCTGTCAATCAAAACATAGCTAACAGACCAGGAATTAATTTTAGGACTAGCATACGTTCAATGTGTTTTGAAACATACAAACTTATTGGCAACCACTAGGCTATTATAAAATAAAAGTAAATGTCCGGTACAGGTAAACATATACGGCAATGAGACTATAAAATCAACATAATCTTTGTACTAAACAGACACTTATATTAATGACACTTAAAAAAAATAAAAACTTTTATTACAAAAATAAGTTACACTCGCCTCCAGCTTACAGTATAAAACAATTTTATTTGCAGGAATGCAAAATGATTGTTTATCATGAGCATTTTGAACAGGTGACAGGTCTAATTATTAGGTGTAGTTTTTCCATATACTGGGGAAGTTACGTGTATGAAACTATCATTGGTGACAGTTCTCCGCTATTGTGGTGCCTAATGAGTATGTAGTTTGACTGCAGTATCCCTTTAAGGATTATATTAAGGGGGAAGAAAAAAAGTTTTTAATAAACCACTCATTTATCAAGGTGCTTAAGAAAAAAGTAATTAAAAACATACCACAAAATTTGCACTGCACTCTATTAGTTATGAATTGTCTTATAGAAAGCCAAGGCCCTATGATCTTGGCAATGAAGAAAAAAATGCACTAAATGAGAACATACCATTTACCTAAAAAACTAAATACTACAAATGATATGCTAAATGCTACAATGAAAAAATGTTTCCAATTATCCATACATCAGGCTTAACTGTGATTTAAGCTTAAGCCTGACAAAGATGGGGGGGGGGGGGGGAGAGAAAGAGAGAGAGAGAGAAAAGGGACACTGCAGTATTTAGTACGTTGCTGATGTACTTTTTTGAACATTTGATGTCTTAGAAAAAGTAACATCTCGCTAAACTATTTTACATCCAAATAACTACAATTTCTGAAAGAGCAAAGGCTGCTTTTTCAGCCACAAAATACGACAAAAGCTAGGCCTGTTGGTGAGCTCATAAGGAAATCTTACACATACCTCCGACATAAAAGGCAGTATAAGAGGGTTGCATTTGGTACATTTCAAGGTTGCTTCCTCTTAGCGCATTTAACAGGTCTTGCTTTCATCAACAAAGATTTTCTATGTACAGTACACACACAGGGTATAGTTCAATCCTCTGCTACTGAGGTAGTTAACCAACCCTTTTAAAAAAGGTTCTGAAAAGAACCACTATCTGGAATGCCTGACTAACCGGCTCTGATGATTACACCCGAAACCTGTGAATTTCACACAATTCAAGCATGATCAACCTTCGGGAGCAGAAAGGGAAAGAAACAAAACAAATTAAAGGGTACCAATGGAATTGATCATGGAAATACAACCCCCTTTTCCCTATTAATAAAAGGTTTGTATTTGAGTTAAACTTAAAATTCATGACTAGCTTTGCCACCTTCTAAGTAATCCATGTAAATTCTAAATTTGACCATCCAAGAAACCGTAGCAAAAATATATCTACAGCATTAATGATCATCAGTTCCACAGCGGAATCTGACATTAACCTGAGGGCCTTCTTCCACATT